>JAHDVE020000160.1:0-135987 GCA_022606495.2 Halesus radiatus | reverse complement strand
TATAAAAAGGCCAATAATATGGGATAAAAAATGGAGAATAATATTAACAAATCTTAAATTTCAGAATGATATCGATGAAGATGGCATAAATTGAACTGGTCTCATTAGCTAAGTTGGTTAAGCGGTTGCCCCGGATAGTCAGAGGACCTGTCATTTTTTTCCGTTTTCATATTGCATTTGGGTTATGTTAATATTATTTTATACAATTATTAAATATTAAAATGAGGTTTTTAAATCTCAATAAAAATAATTAATAATTAAAAATGAAAAAAAAAATTATTGTACTTACAACTAACATCTATAATAATTCTTAACAATTTTGAATTATATTAATTCAAGTTAACTTTTTGATTTTCTGTACACGGCGGTTCCCAAATTACGCTGCACCTGATCATTTTTTCACGTTCAGCTGCGGAGTTAACACGATGCCAAGTGGACTTTAGCAATGAAGGTTTCTTTATCTTTATTGTAAGCATAAAAACGATCTAAAAGGAGATTTTGGATTTGCCCATACAACCAAAGAAACGTTAACTGGGGCATTCGTTTCCACCAAGAAACTGCATGATAATGACGACAAAAAGTTCCTTAATTTCTATTGTCTAATTACAGTTATTTAAACGTGGATATTTTTCTATCTTCAGAAAAAAAAAATATTTGGATGCCATTTTGTCAAACGAGTATAGTAGATGCGTAGGCGTATCGCGCAGCATGCGACCATTTTGTCAAACGAGTATAGTAGATGCGTAGGCGTATCGCGCAGCATGCGACCATTTTGTCAAACGAGTATAGTAGATGCGTAGGCGTATCGCGCAGCATGCGACCATTTTGTCAAACGAGTATAGTAGATGCGTAGGCGTATCGCGCAGCATGCGACCAGCACTGCCAGTAGCGTGCGATTGACGCTACGTGTACGAACATTCGCAAAACAGTGGCGGAAACTCACGAGCAACACGAATAATAGTCGCTTGTAAATATCCCCTTATGCGATGGGCCTTACTTGATATTCGCTAAGTATGGCTGCCGAAATTACTTTCACAATCTTAAGAAAATATTCTTAACAAGTAACATGACTAACGACTACATTAATTTGTAAAAAATCCAGATCAGTTGGGTAAAAGATACAGACTTTGGATGAGAATTTGAAAAACTTTGAGATAAGTGTGTCCAAATCTCAAGGCCAGGAGGCTATGAAAACAAAATCATTAATACTTCATCACTTATATCTGGCAGCAAAACTAACTAATCTAATCCTTTGGTAATGTGTCTGCGGTTGTAATTAACCGGATAATCAAGTTATTAATTGGAAGACAAAGAAAATAATTATTTCTCTATAAGCAACACTTTTTTAGTAAAATGCAACCTGACGCAGGCGTAGGCTGCTTTTGATACGTACCTAAATATTTTATTTAAATCTAGATAGACAGACAGGAAGCAACTAGGGTTACGTCTTCCCGTAAATTACATTAAGTCGATGAATGTTTGCCTAGCGAGCTACATTTCCCGATTGGATATAATTTATTTATGCGGGTAGAGGCGGTTTTCCTCGTTTTTTGAGTTGCATTTTTCATTATTAACAGTTTATCAATATGTTTCCAATGATACGATCTGATATTTTACAGCATACCTTATCGGATAATCAGAGTGGTGCCGTCCATACAGGTACATAAGCACTGCCTACCCTACGTTACTGGCATAAAAATAGAAATAATATTAAGATGCATAAAATTACTGCGAGAAATCAATCTTCACTTTCAAAAATACGCGCGAAGTACCAGCCACGAATCCAACATAACGTATCAAAGGCACAAAATAATTACGCAAAAGGACGTTAACGTCATAATCAAATGTTGCATCTATTCTATATATTCAAACGTACATGTGTGATGTGTGCCCAATGCGCGACAGGTGACGACTTGTTTATGTGTCTAAAAGGCAGTGCTTTTCAAAAATGCCAGCAAATTTGGCAATCACTGCCATCTGTTGGTGAATCCATTAATTAAAACAACTTAACTAACGAAATATCGATAATATCAATTTGACTTTCTTTCAAAATAATTAATCAATTTATTCGCTGTTTTTTCCTAGTGCCTTTCCTATTTACACACCTGTGCATACCATCGGGATACGCGACGTTTTATTTTTACAACTTGTCGATTTGCAATCCTATTTTCGAAACAGCAACAAACTGTAATAATCGACATACTCGAAAAAACTCAATTACCATTTTTAAATTTCTTGATCAATGAAGTGTGTTGTGGGCATGACAGTTTTCCCGAAGTAAGCTAAATTTCCCCTTACTTCTGGAAAAATGCAGTTGTTCAACTTCATTGGGCTGTCTAGGACCTAGGAGTCGAAACGTCTGTAATGTAAATTGGCCACCTAAGATTTCTTTAAAATCGGTACAGATCATACTTCTAGGGATTATGTGTTCAGTGATCATGGTGTAAATTTTGACGTATTTTTTATCATTATTTTTGTATTATTTTATTATCCGATTGGGGGATTAACGTCTTATATTCACGCAATATTTTTTGGTTTAATGTGTAATATATTCTGTTGAAGTTTCATTTTGCCGAAATGGTGCGAAAAAATAAAATAATCACACAAAGGTCGTTAAATTTTCAAAACCCACTTATAACAAATGAGAAACTTCGCCGAGCTTACTAGTAACAGAGCAATGATACCGTGGTAGCCGCTATTCACTATTGAACTTCATGATTTTTAAAATATATACCTAAAGGCGTCAATTTGAAATGTCTTTAAATACTAGTGGCATATGTTGGTCGTGATGGTGTGATTCTTAAACATTCTGATAAAAATTTCTTTGAAAAACATACCTCATTTTATGTTGCCGACAATGAGGAACTCAAGTGAAAAATATTATGGCTTAAAAACTATATATAATTTCTTCAAACGATTGGTATTCACTTTGTAGAGCCATTATTAATTAATTAATTAAAAAATATGCTTTCTTTACACCACTTCATAAATATACTTAAATCTACGTGTTTCGACAGCAATGCTCTCATCATCAGGAATATAATTAATTAAATTATAATAAAATTATAATATTATTTATAAATTAATTAAAAACTATATATTCATGGAGCTCAACAAACACCAATTCTAAATATAGAAGTTTTAGTAAAATAATAATAATCAGATGATTTTTATAGCGCCGTTTTTTGTGAAAAAGCACCTCAAGGGCGCTGTACAAATATTACTTCCTATTCTTATATTACATCTATTCTATGAAGTATTTTTTTTTACATTTATTTTCTCTTTTTGGACAGGCTATCATTACACATTATTTATAGACCATATAAAGAGATGCAGTTATATTATCAAATCTAAACACAGCTTGGTCTAAGTTTTCGTACATGTTAAAGTGAGAAAAAAATAAGCTAACTGTATTTATTCCTTACGATATATTGCAAGACGCTAATACAAATGATAGAGTGATTGTTTCCATTGTATTCAAGAATGTATTTAAGCTAAGACAATGAATTATTATCCATATATTTTTAGGATAAATAATACAGAATACTCTTTAAAGGGTGGAGCGACGGGGGTGGACGGGGGCCGGGGGGACTGATCCATAGGGCCCTCAGATCCTCTTTTTCTTATTGACGCCCCTGGGTGGCGTGACTGGACGGTTGGTGTTGGTCTGCACGTACGCCAGGTGCGCTTGTCGTTCGGCTTCAGGATCTGGAAGGAGCGTGTCGTCCACTGACATCATTGCATCTGCATTATCGAATTCTCCGCAGTAGTTGGGCCCCGAGAAGTGGGTGACCAGTTGCCTCTTAGCAAAGAACTCATACCCGTCCTTTACCACCTGATGTACCCGGCAGATCAGGTCAAAGTCGTGCTTGTTGAGGAACTTGGCCATTATCTCAATGACGAAGGTGAAGGTGAAGCATGTTCTCGCCCCAGCCGGTGGTGTCCTTGTCGGTGTCGGTCCACAGCAGGTCGAAGAGCAGCCCCTGGTAGGACACTTCCCGGTTGTGTACAATATTTTTTACAACCACCCTAGCCCGAATACCCGGTGTAAATCACTTTTGACACTTCACTAGTAAATGTGGCGAGGATTTACGATCGGTGACCGATGCCCGATGCGTTAATTCAGAAGAACGCAGCAGATTTCAATTTAAATTAACTGGGTTTTTATTTTAAACTTGATTTAAGCCTGAGACGGCAGCACTAAAATAAATTAATTTATTATTAATTAATTAAGTTATATATTATTTTATAGTTTTAAAATACCTATGAATATATACTTATATGATATGCTTCGTAAATCGTTGAATCAATAATTTCGAATTTGGGTTAGTGGACCGGTAAATGCCCTATCATTACTTTCAATCCAATTTTTTACATTGCGTTTGAATATTTTTTGTGAATCGGTATATCTCAAACTTATGAAAAGAAAAATAATTTGAGATATAAAAAATGACCAAATTTTATATAAAAATATAGTATAAAAGAAACCTTTAAAATGTTTAAAGAAAGGCAAATTTTCTTAGATTCCGAAGAACTGACAATATTATAATAACACACAGATAAAAAATAAAAAATCGTAAAGCAAACAAACGCTTTCAACGGGTTTTGTTCCACGTGTCCCGGGGAAACCGCGAGTTCAGAATCTCTGATAGTTATGTTTGATTCATCCCTTTTCGTTCTAAAATCCACGCTACTAGTAGATAAACCACGTTCCCCTTAAAACTTTTTCAATTTTCTTTAATCTGTCGCAAGTGAGATAAACACCAATTAATAATATTGGAACTTAAGTTAACAACTGACTAAGCACTCGAAATGCGAAAACCGTCCATGCTTCTAGTCCGCTGGTTTATATTTTACTTATAATTTAGAAGCACGATTTATTTGGAATAATAATAAATTATCCGTGAGTCACATGAAATAACTTGTAGTTACTACCCATCTTTACAGAATTTCAACACTCGTTTTCCCAAATATCTTTTCTAAATGAAAAACATTGAACAAACAATATGGCATATTATCTTATTTTAGACAGAAATGGATATTTCAAAACTTTTTACCTCATGATTTAAAATTATGTTTCTGGCTGAATACAGTTGACCTAGAAATATGAAACAAAAAAAGTTGCATAAATTACAAGAGGTCGCCATTCGAGAGTATTTTCTGCTTCGTCACACAGAATTTGATGTCACAGATACGAGATTATTTTCATTTAGTATTTAATTTCAATATTTTTAAATAATTACAATAAATGACCTTAATGGCCGAATGGAAATATACATGGTTCTGTGCCCAGAAATCAAGGGTTCCCGGTGGAGGAAAGAGAAAAATCAGGAACATACCCATATGTTTCCGTTATACTAAATAGAAGCAGTATAACGTCGTCAGCTGTAAAATACCTCTCGTATGGTTGACTTTACGAAAATTAGTTAAATATTTGTAAAATAAAAAAAATGCTATTTGTGCTTCAAGTTTTAAAGTTTTTATTTCTGAATACTACCCCGCTTCTACATTCATCGATATCAAAACATTCCACAAAATGGAAATGCCACAGTTCAACTGAATCTGGGCAGTTGAGACTAGTAATAATATTTCGTTAAGATAAATTCGTAAAACCACAGCGGACAATTCTTTTGGTAACGCCCTGACTCTAAAATTTTTTTTTTACAATATTTGATGAATTTTCCCCAATTTTTTGTCCTCTTCTGTCCTGTCCGCAATTTTCCTACCACCTTACAATATTTCCGATAAGGGAGATAATGAATCGTCTACAGATATACTGATCTACAAAATTTGGTAGTAATCCATGGGAAGAATGGTGATTCGAAACCTACCGGACTGTAGCCTGCAAGGTAAGGCTTGCTCTGAAGATAGCCAACCTTCGGTATGAAAGGACATTAGAAGAAGAAGAAGGTAGATTGACTGGTCCGAGGGAATGGGGGCCGTTGCATGGTGTTCCCAAGAGAAAAATATGTCACATGATACTTTTTAAAATCATCGAAAAAATGTATCTAAATAATAAAAGTAAAAAAACATCATCAAAAAATGTTTTCGGCTTTCCAAGAATTCAACCAAAATCAGCCGGTTAAATCTCCGGCAAACCTCCGGCGATGGATTTGAAAACCCGTCGGTTATTTAGTAAAATAAACATGGATTTAAAAGTGAAAAAAATAATCAACCATGTTTCCTTTTCAGATAAACCAAGTACGCCCGAACATTACTTTCCCGATAGGTACCGGTACGAGCTTTGGATGATATGACCGCGAAGGAAGCCGCGTCACGATGATTTCATTAATTTACTTCAGTTAAACTTCCACACTTTTAAAAGACTACTGATGAATCACACCATTTCATGAAAAACCCTTATAAAACGAGTTGCCTTACTACTCGTTACTCACTATATGTTCATTAATTTAATTTAGTTTTATCCCCTCTCCTATCAGATGATGACTCTCATAAGGACTGTCTTCAGTCTCCCGGCTGTAACTCGTGACAACTCGATGAAACTGCAACCCTACCAAATACGTAGGTTTCGAAGCCGCATAACACATTGAAAAGCCCAAAAAAAACAGGTTTATTTTTATTCGTACAGATTTCATTAATTCGGAAAAATTTTATTTTTTGCAAATAAATAAAATGTAATACTAATATGCCAAGTATTTCGCATTTTACACGAAGGATTATAAAATTTTTTTTTTTTTTAAATGTTAATAACGACTTTTCTACTTTGTCTATCAAAATATACGTAGATATGAAAAGGAAATGTATATATCATTTTAGTATAGCCTAGAAATAGCGCTTACTGTATTAGTTACTAAAATATTATGTTTTATAGAGAAAGCATCTTTATATGGTGGTCAAGATATGTTAACTATAAACTCGGACTCTCTATTGAAACTATAAATTACAATTACTTAATTAAAGTATTATAATTATTAAAAATATCAAATAGAAGACTTGTTTTGACTTTTATTGTTAAAATTATTAATGTTATTATAGATAGCTCTGATTTAATTAGCGTAATTAACCTTAATATTCCAACTAGAACCACTCGATAATTATTTATATTGAACAATAATTTTAGGACTGAGTCATTTGTCATTTGACAACTGGCTTATACCTGGACTTCATGCAGAAGGTAATAATTTTTCAGATACTTATAGTAATATGGTAACTTATGAAATTCAGTCGGGGTCTACAGGGACTTAAGCGTATCGACTTTCGAAGAGAGTGAGTTAAATCAGGTGCGAACCTCCCTACAAAGCAGTCAGTCGCAGTTGACTTCGCAATACAAACCAATTGCAGGACTCCAATAGGCATAATCTAGTATAGTAGATTTGTTCAACTGCATAGAATGCAAATATACAAGCAGACTATAATAGCATATATCCTCAATAGTGACTAAAAGAGACGTGTCTTAGACTTGAGAGAGAATGAATGTGTTTTGTTTATTATCGATTTTTGAGTTTTGACAATATTTTTCGTAAATATGAAGAGCACAGTTCACTTGTTTTACAACTATGCATGTGGAATATTATATTTCATTTATTAACTATCATATAGCTATAATTTGATAATTTTAACATACTAAGAGGCGGTGAATACATAATTTTTATAATATAACATTAATTAATAAAGTAATGGATTAAATGGAGTTCTACAAATTAAACACAAAAACAATTAATTATTTAATACGTATTCTATATAATAAATAAATTAATGTCTAAAACCTAACACGCCAATTAAATAACTCCAGTGTCCAACGTAACACATCTTCTACAGTCGTTCCGCCGAAGGTTCTAGTATCTATAGTTGGTAGTACAGTGTGGGTGACTGGGTTGGTTGGTTGGCACCCTACCAACACCCGTACATCTGAACGTGTGCCCTACAAAATTTTCGCCGTGCGGAAAAATCGTTCGCTCTCGCTGGATGAATTCGAAATTCAAAACGGAATTTCCCAGTCGGGTTCCCTACAGTCAAATGGAAAATAAACTGAACAAAGGTAAAATTTTAAGCGAAGTTGAGGATAAACAATGTGTTCTGTATTTTCCAAGGTGATCTCCAAAAGAAACGAATAAATGGTATTTAGTGAATTAATGAAACTGTCGGAAGTTATCCACTTCGTAGACAGTGAGAACTTAAATAAATCTATTCATCAATATTGTTGAACTTTTATGAAGAAGAAAAAATCTGCTGATAATAATCCATTTTATTATGTACTATTGTACACAGCTAATACTTTATGGTTATATTTATATATATGTATGTAGATGCCTAAAAAACAAAGACTTTTCTGAATTTCCTAATCACATAATATAAAAGAATCATTTTGATAAAGACGCTGGCATACTCTTTATGTTAACGATAAAGGAAAACAATCAGACAACTTACAAGCATTAGAATATTGAAGACATAATTAATAATCACAAAAATCTCTCTTACAGAATCTCCTATTTTGAATTTGTTCCCTGTCTCTTTCTCTTCCCCCCTCTTTACTTATCCCCCCCCCCCCACCCCCACCGCAGTCACTCTTCCACCTCCACTAGAACATTTAATTTATTGACTATAGTAGTATATATTTAGCCCAGAAGAAGGAACGGTGATTCCGAAACCGATAAGAAAAATACTCAAATACGTCAGCTATACAATGTATTAACATTTTTTTTAATCCAGCATTCTTCAATTTTTTTAAATAGCTAGTCTGAAGAGGCGCAAGGCCGTATTACATCGGTTGCTTGCGAACGTTCAAATATTACTGCAGTCGACTGAAATGGGGGCTGCTGCGCTTATTCCGTTTCTGCACTGGGCTGTGAAAACATAAATTGCCTTTCCGAGCGTTTTATTTTATTCCATACATTCGAGGGCGCATTGAATAAGGCGATAATGTTATTTGACGGTGACATGTCGGGGCATCATTCGCGACATCTGTCCATCTCCCCATCTGGCCACCTGGTCAAATAGTCGTATTCTCATACATCTGTCAGCGAGGAGAGGAGCTCCTTAGCTCTACACACAATATATAAATACTTCATATATCAGTGTAGAGATTATGTTATGGCATCTGATGAATGCGTATTTATTTTATTTTATTTATTCAATCATTTCTATTTATTTACATAAAATTTTATATAAAATGATGTGTATGTACTGTAAAATATTCATATATACGAGTAATAGCGTATCGTGGACGCCTCACTACGAGAACCTGTGCTGCTTAGGTGTTTTCTTGACGTATTTCTGATGTGGTATTATTGTGAAATGATTATACAAATATTTATAAAGGTATGGAAAATGTAAATACAACAACAATAATAAAGAAATAAAAAATATTGGTTCTATAAAAGAAACATTTGAAAAGTATACAAATTAATACACTAACTATAAAAAAGTATAAAGTGTAAATAGGATTACGTTAAAGAATTACAATAAAATAAAATGAAAGCATTTGAAATAAAATGCGAATTAATTATTTATATATATAAATATATATATTTTTTTTATATGAATACCCCACAAGAGTCCCAACTGCTCCCAACCGTCTGGAGCCAGTGAAACTATGGCACCCCCAACTAGGGAATGTTGTGAGGCTGAAGGTGTTGAGGAGGGGAAGGAGAAGAGGAGGAGGAAGGTAGGGAAATACCTGGCTATTCAGATCTGGTCACCAAACACGGCTAAAAGCCATTTCAAGCAACGTTTCAATTCTGAATGTTGGTCTTTCACCAAGGCGATACTGAGAGTATCTTCCACTCTGGAACGGGCGCAAATATACTTATTTTTAACTGAATTAATTGTGAAACAGAACAAATTAATTAAATAAAATTTACTTTCGAACGCTGGGATTTGAACCCGCGACCTCCGGATTCATAGTCGAGAGCCTTACCCCTCGACCATGAAGGCCGTCAAATTATAAATGTTGTTATATTTGGTTTGGTGTAATAGTCAGGGAAAAAATCTGTTCCGTTTGATTTTATCCAGATCGAGATATCTATGTGTTGGTGTATTCTCTCTTGTTGGTTTTAAATATGTATTGCAATGAGACTTACCCGGATTCAGGAGGTGGTTAATATATCTATGATATATAAATCTAACATTTAAAAAATGAGATCAATATATTGAATAAACGAAACACAAGAAATCAAGCAAGATAAAGGTGTGGCCGGAAAAAGTCGAGAGTCGCGAATGTCATTGCTTTTGATAAACACGACCAGAACAGTTTTCCACTAGTGGCGCTAGTGTATTGTATATATATTTTTTAGGTATTTCTGTGGCCAGCTGGACTGCAATACTTCAAAAACTTTGTAAAATTCTGGTCACTGCCACGGGTCAGTTTTGTATTGCACGTGATATTGTTGTAACTTCCCGGTTTTTATTATACGCGTTGTTTATGAAAATCGCTTAAAGTTCGGGGTACAACCAGCTTAATAGTGGGATTAGCTTTTCAAAAGAAGATACTAGTAGTTCTACTTCTGTCCTGTACATTATACAGTGACCTCCTTTCCAGAAAATACTAAAATACTAAACTTTTTCAGAAAATATTAAGACGCGTGGATTGAGTAGCAGTAGCTCAGTGGATTAAACCATAGGTCTCGGATAGACCATAAGGTCATGGGATCGAGTCCCAGTTGCTACAGTTATCTTTTTCTTTTGTTTGTCTTTTCATTTTGAGAATTGTTAATATCATCTTCAATGATAAAAAAGTATATTACAATAAGCTATTAAAAAAAAATGAACAATAAATATTATTGTCATAAATTTTTCTTTAAGTAGTCCGATGTATGTATTTGTCATAATTTTTTTAACGCGTAGTCGGATCGACGAAGGTTTGTAACAACTGCATATAAAATAAGTTTTTTTTTTAAATCTAGGATTAAGACCATAGTAATATGACCAGCATAACTGCTAGAAGAACAAGTATTATTCAAATATAACACTACCTGGAATGCAAAGGGTGCCGGAAAAATACACCTGGTATGCATCGCACTCACGGTGATCCGTGGAAGGTCGAATCGTGTACATATTGAAAGCATGTCAAGTCAAATTTAAGATTATTAGATCACCAATACGCGGAAGAGCATACTTCGTAGCATTTCTCGCAGTTCTGGAATTCTGGACTCCGGCCATAGGATAACATGTCTGTTCAATTGTCAATATCAACTTTGGCCCGATGAGACCTAAGTATGCTGTGAAGTATTCTGCTGTGGTAAGTAAAAACACAGTATCTTCCCTGAGACTCTCGAGGAAGAAACTGTGTTTTTACTTACCACGGCAGTATTCCACAGGTAGAGATTTTAGTTCGTGTACCAAATTTTTATCAAAATAATTTGCGTGTTTCTATGGGTATCATATTTTATTATCTATTTCTCAACGACGGCCTCCGTGGATGAGCGATTACGATACTCGGCTACGAATCCGTAGGTCGCGGGTTCAAATCACGGCGTGCGCAAGTAAATTTTATTTTAGCAATTTGTGTTATTTCACAATTTATTCATTTGAAATAATGTATAGTATATTTTAGGCACATCCCAGAGTGGTAGATTCTTTCAGTAGCGCCCTGGTAAAAGTCCATAATTCGGAATCGAAATGTTGCTTGAAATGGCTTAAGCCATGTTTGGTGACCGCATCTGAATAGCCAGGTACTTCCCCACCTTCATCTCCCCCCATTTCCATCCCCCAACCCCACAACCTTCAGCCTCACAACATACCCAAATTAGGGATCCCATAGTCTCACTGGCTCCAGACAGTTGGGAGCAGTTGGGACTCTTGTGCGGTAGTAACATAAAAAAAATGGTTAAAAACTTCAACCATCTGCCGATATAATTTTACAATTACCTACTTGAATTCAAGAATCGATGTTTAACCTGGGATTAATGTCAATCTAATATCTTACCAAATTAAATGTCGATACTTGATTCAAGCAAAGCACAACTTTCCAGAAGGTGTTTTTCGAACTAGCAAATTGATGTTTTTTCGCTTTGTTTTTAAAATATCGCCTAAAGTATGATGATGACAGTGGAAAATTTAATTAAGATATATTGTCATGCACAACAATGAGCTTATAAAAAAATTATTAATAATACGAAACAGATATTAGTATATGTCATTCTACTTGAATATGACCTAAAGCTTTTCAATACTTTAACGTGTTTAAATTTTGTTTTAACCTTCAGTAAAATATAGGCGGACTTACTAGGTGATGTAAAATAAATTAATTATTCCTAAAAGTGAATAAGTGTTTCCACATGTGTTTCAATTAATTAATTAATAATAACGAAAAAAAAAAAATCTTTTTTTATTTGTTAATTAATTTTTTGATCCATACATTTACACAAACAAGGTACAAAGGTTATAAACATATTTTTTTTATATTAACTTATATGTACATCTGTACTCATGTACATAAATGTACGTGTAATGTATATAAAACAAAAAATTCTACATTGGCAAAGCCAATTCGGGGGTATACCTGGTATTAGTTAGTTGCGCTATATTAGTATATTTGTATTAATCCATGGATGTTGAAGGTAAGTCAAATAAAAATTATTAAGAAAAAAACTTGGCAAAATATGCAATTATAGCAGGGGTTGATGTATTTAGTTTTAATCCAGTTTTTTACAACATTTTTGTATGTGTATATAACTATATGTTTGGGCATCAATATTATCATTTAACATCAATAGAAAAGGAGCAACAAATAGCAACTGTAAAACTATCATATCTATACTTAAATTTTCTAATAAAACTGTGTTCATCTGAAGCGTCCTGCCAGGTAAGTATGTTTTTCTGTATCTGTTAGTACATAATTAGTTAAGAAATATTTGTACAGCGCCCTTGAGGTGATTTTTCTCAAAAATGGCGCTATTCAAATCATCATATTATTATTATTATTATTATTATTATTATTATTGCATTCTGTAGATTACATTTTTATAATTCATCTCTTATTTTTAATGTTTGTAATTTTTCTATTTGTTTATTATTGTCAAAAGTATCATTATTTTTAGTAGGTATATTTTTTATCCTAAGAGGGGAGCTTTGTTTCAGAAATATGTATATTTTTACGTATTAAAAAACAGTGGTTTAAACGAAGTCATTGTGATTAATTTATTAATTATGACTTTCTCCACAAAGTGACTACGCATCTTTTGAAGAAAGAATTTTTTTTTCTTCCTGTGTCCTTCCTCATTGGAGGTTTTCTAACAGTGCGATCTTCACACTAAATTCAACAGCTTGAAACTGTACTCGTACCAGTCACGTAAGTTTCGATGAGATGAAATACGGATACTTCCTTTACAACGTATTGAAAATCTTTTTTTTTTTAATTTTGCATGTATTTGAATTTTTCAATTTTTGACAATTTCACCTACAAATCTTTATGGCATTGTTTACGCTCGCTTAATTCAGAGACGCCGTAAAAAATAACGTTTAAAGCGATTTTATAATGAAAAGCAATCTGAATTTAATGGAGTTGCTATCTTCTAATGCATCGTCAGTAAGCCAGAAATCCTCGAACCGGGAGATGTTTATCTTTCTTATTCGTTCGCTTCTTTCTTCCTTTACGAACATCGCCGTTGACTGAATCACCCCGCCCTTGCAATAAACAAAACAAAGAATATAGTAGTATCACTTCTAGGGATGATCAAATCAGCGCTTAAAAGGGAAATTGAGATCTTTAACTCGGGCGAGATCGAGCGAAAACATCTGATGGATATTGCCATTCAAAAATCGGGTTTAAAATAGATGAAAGAATACCTGCATTCGCTGTATAGAACAGGGATGTTAAATTCTCATAATTATTTTATCAATTCTATTTTATGTTATATTAAGTCGTTTTAAATATGCTGATAAAAAATGTGTCAGACTATTTAAAAAAAAATTTTTACTCCCAATGGGAGGAAGAGGTAGACAAGCGATTAAAAATTTTGGGCAATGGGCGGCATATCAAAGAAATTAAATTGGGTCATCCTGGCAATATTTATTAGTTCGTCCCATTTCAGTACTCGATGGCGTAAAAATAAATTTACCATTCTTACTGGTTTTTGCTCCTCTCTCCTGATTAGTACTACTTTTTGTTTACTTTAAATTATATTTTAGTTATTCGTACATTTTAGTTAACAAAAAAACTAATTAAAACATATGTACTATTGGATTCTACTACATAAAACTAATTTTAATGTTTATGCTATTGGATACTATTACGTAAGAACAATTATTACAGCTATACTATAGGATTCTAACACATATAACTAATTATAACTTGTATACTATTGGATACGGATTACATAAAACTAATTATTATATCTCATATCCTATTGGATACATTACATATAATTAATTATAATTTATATACTATTAAATATTATTACATATTAAGAATTATTATAACATTTATACTAGTGGATTCTCATAGATGTAACTAATTATAACTTATGAAATATTGGATACGGATTGCATAAAACTAATTATTATAACTTATATCCTGTTGGATACTATTACACATAACTAATTAGAGTAACTTATATAGTATTGGATACTAATACATATAACTAATTATAACCTATACACTATTGAATATTATTACTAACTATTGGATTTTTTCTTACTTAACTTAATGTGGTTCTTACAATCTATATCAAAAATATTGATTAGTGTAATTTTGATGGTTTCTAGTAGCGCATAATAATATTTCATCCCTTTATAAAATAAACTGTTTCTCTTTCTGTTTTATTATTTGTTGTTTGTCTTATACCCTTGCACGTCCTTGTATTACGTTTGTGAATGTCAACGTTGTAAATTATTTTCTTAGAAAAATATTTTGGTAACAAGCTGTTTCTTATTTTATGTATAGATATTATTGCGTTCAATGTCAGTATATGTTTCACTGTTATCCCAAACCAGGACAAAAACAAAATCCAAGCATCGAATATTGTTCAATCGTCTTCAATCAATCGATTGAATAAAACATCAAATTGAGTATCAGTTATCATGGAGTCAGAATCGAATAGCACCTCCAATATAAGAAATATGTACGTCAAAAATCCGAAAAGACCATGAAAAACAAAAATAAATTAAATGTTGTAAAATTTTTTAGATTTGGCTTTTTCTCAGAAACGTGTCTTGTATTAAAAAAGTGCTCGCCTCACGTAAATACTACAAAAAAATTAGTGCAATAACTCTGTTATAAAAAATCAGATAAAAGTAACAGGCGATGGGAAGAACTGTTTTTGACCCCAATCGCATTAAAACGTTTCGTAATTTGGTAACAGAAACGTGATTTACAATTTCCACGCCTCTACGGAACCGTCCGGGCTCATTCTCAACACAAAGAGTTATCGTGTACATCTGTGTATCCAATAATATGGACGTATGTTGTAGGTTCCCGGCCTAATAGTTTGAAGGTATGAGGAAGCAATTTCCCTTGCATCGTTATTTTCATCGTAATTGACATACTGTTTTTATAAAACACTAGCAAATGTATACCCGGCCTTGCTCGGGTACAATAATTGATTTGACAGCGAACTATCTCCAAATAAAGAAACGATCATTTGAATATTTTATTTCATTCCAAACGTTTATTTTTTCAAAATATATCTAAATCATAAAGTTCTTAAGTAGGTACCTACTCATGTTTTCAATTTTGAAAATATTCTACCCAAAAAAACCTTATTCTTTTGAATATGCAATCCGTGGCTAACCAGAGTGTTATATATATGGGGCTCACTTAAATAAAACATTACGGGTTCAATGTTTTTCATACTAATTTTAAAACGTTATAGCAACAGTTAAAACTACTCTCTACACCTTCCCGGTAATAATAAGAACAAACAAAGTAATTTTCAAAAAAATCGTGGACAAACAAACAAAAAAACTTACATTGATTTTTATGTATACGAGTATATAAGAGTAGACGTTCCTCTCATATAACTGTTTGAAAAACGAATTTCAAAAAATAATGATTTTTTTCATATTTTTTAGCATAAGCATTTATTTAGCATTTTTTCCAATCCGTCGGATTTTGAGAAATGAAAATATTTATTCAGCTCCTGAATCAAAATTTATATTTTTGCGTGAAAATACCAATATAACAACATAACCAACGGACAATAAAGGGCATTTATCTAAACTTGAAAGTCCTTTTTTAATTGGTAACTTCAATGTTGAGTATCGCGTCCATAGTTATTGCTTTGACTGAACGAATAAGCAGATATGTATCAACATATATCTGTAAATAATCCTGTGCGAAAGATGAGTTCGCGTTCAGCAAATCTCCGAGTTGTGGACCGATGAGCAATGACGATAGTTTTTTCGGAATATTTTTCATTGAAATACCTGGAGAACAAGTCGGTAAACAATTTAATAGGAGCACTTAATAAATAATTAATCATCATACTTAACGCATCAAACAAAATTTACGTATTTATATGCAATATATGTACTGTTAATAAGTCGACTTAAAAATTATTAAAAAAACCAAGATCAAAACGTTATTCGACCCCGTTCGCAGCGCTATTGCATAGCAATGTGGAGAAATTTCCAACTATTGTTATGTAATCTGATTCAAAATCATGGAAGGTTCTCAGTTCAAATTAGGGCTGCTTTCACGAGGCGCAAAAATCAAACTTTAACCATTAATACTGTGAATAAACGTGCTTCAAAAAATTAACTGGAGTTCCTCATTTGTTAGAAATTTAGTTTTCCGGTATGCCCTTGATATTATGAATAAATTGAACATCCCTGTACACCTTCGGATGTTTCAAATAAAATGATACAATTCCTTGGAACACGTCTGATGCTTATTGCTCCGACAAGGAAGGCGCTGCCTCTATCGGGTGTTGAATTTTATTTTATTTTTCATAAAACCGAATGGTTTCACTTGCGCCGGAGATTTTTGTGAAGAATTCACAAAAGAGGAATCCGATTTGGAAATTGAAAATTCGTTTTATGTTTTCAATTAAATATCAACTTTGTTACACCTTTTGTAAAACATCTTATAACTTGTATTTTTATAAAAGATTTAGGTAGCTATGTATATACATTTTACATATACTAGAACTATTAATATATGTTCAGATGTACGCTTGGTTATTAAGTAAAGCCTTAAACTGTTTTGATAAATGAATTATTCAAACACGTAAGCAAAAAACTCTTTCTTTTGAAAAGTATATTTAGATTATATCTATATACACTACACTCAGTCAAAACACGTGTTACTATTCATAGACTTCCACCATTGTGGCAAGCTTAAAATTCATGTCAATCTTGTGTAAACGGTAATTGTTTACTTTTCACCTTCGACGTAGTTACAGAACACCGTAAAGCACAAGCAGAGCAAAATTTATGTAATTTTTGTAACACGTACACGATGAAGAAGGATTTTTTTTTTAAATTATTTCTTTTGATTATTGGTATTGATATTTACCCATGTGCGGAGAAAGATGGATAGGTGGAAACGTTTTTTCTTTAGGCTGATTATCTAGGGTAAGATTTCGAACGACGATCTTCAATTCAGCCTTTTGAATGGTCGCTTAAAAATGTTCCGTAAGTGTATATTTTGTATATACTGTAAAACGATCACTTCTCATTATTATTCATATTTAAATAAAATGTTTTGAAAAAGTCTCAAAAATATATTTAAAATAAAAGAATCGATAGTATAACTCATACTGGACAATAATTTCAGGTTATATTTTTTGCTTCAACTAGAACAAAAAGTAAACGGACGGTCCCGAAGTTTTAATTCGAAAGATGAGCGGGAAAGCCAATTACGCGAGAGAAAAGAATAATTTTCTGGACCGGAGTTTAATGAAATAATCCCCAGAGACTCATCTGTCCGCAGATTTGCAGATTTTAAACTTCGCCTTGTACATCCCACTGATTATGTAACTCGGAGGATAGTAAAAAACAATGGCTTAACCAACCCACGAAAGACCAAAATATGTAATAATTTGGACAATCTCTACAATTTCGGACTGTAACACATCCAATAAATTACCGTTGGATTTTCAATATCATGAGACAAGGGAAATAAATACAGTTCGCCCATAGATGAGTTTGGCTGCAGACCCAAAAAGAACTGCCAACTTCAGATGCTTGAGGGCCCCCAAGTTACAGAAACTGGATTCTTTTGGGGGAGGTCTTTGTTCAATAAAGCTGACCGTCGGAAGGCTAAAGAGGAAGTAGAAGAAAAACCAAATAAAAATACAACTTCAACGTAATAAAAATAAATACTTATTGCTTCTTCAATTAATATAATATCGCTTTGTGGATTCATTATCAATAAAATTATTAAGAATTTTTAAACAATCATTTAATAAATAAATATCATCGAATGTCGAAACCAATAGCTCCCTCAACAGGATATAAAGGACACTGAAAAAAAAAATAAGCATAGATAAATTATAAATATAGACAAAAATGCACAGTAAGTGATGAGAGAAGGTAATAAATGAGGTTTTAATATAAAAATGGTTATATGAAATAAGTAAAATTATTATAAAATACTGTTTATTTTATTTATATTTGAAACTAGAATTTTAAACAAAATCATGTAAAACCCAAGACATCGAAATAAAATTATTTATTCTAAATGTACATATGACTATGAAAATAATTTTAAGCGATGAGTATTTAAAAAAAAAGGTTATTAATAATATTTAAGTATTGAATATTAACACTACTTCTAATTTCTAAAATTTCTAATTTACGAATTGTAAACCAGTTGTATTTTCATGTAAAAAAAAAAAAAATAAGGAACCAATGGTTTCAAAATAAGTTGATGTACACTTTTATAAATAGTGTCAATACAAAAGGATAAAGTTGTTCTGAACCACTTTAATTAAATATAATAATCGGTCGGTTTCGGAAGTACTCTTCCTTCATCGGGAATATATTAAGACAGCATGTGTTAAATGGTGGTTTAAAAAAATCCTAATTAATTTAATACTTATTGATTCAAAAGTTAATAAGGACCAAAAGTGCAAATATATACGTGCAGGGAGACATTAAAAACCATTCAAAAAAAGGCTTTCTCAAAGTTACTCAACGGAACATATTTATGTTTTAAGTTTGTTACATGTTTTTTTTTTATTTTATATAGATAAATATGATTTATTAAAACTCCAGCCTTCCTGAGGATTTCGGGTTTTTCTGGAGACTGGATCCTGCTCTAATTGAAATTAATGGGGACCTTCTTAGATGGATTAAATCATATATTACAAACAGAAGTCAAGCAGTTAGAGCAAAAGGTTTCTCTTAGCGAAATTATTATATACCATCAGAGGATCACATCTTGGAGCTCTTTTGTTTATATTGTATATCAATGATATTATAGACAGTTGTTTCAAAAACTCCAAATTCCTAATTTTTGCTGATGACACTAAAATTTGCAACAAGTCACAAATATTAGTGACAATCTAGAATTGCAGGAGGATATTGATAGACTTGGAATCTCCTGTGCAAACAACCAACTCTTTCTTAACCCGAAAAAATCCAGCACAATATATTTCACCAGAAGCATTAACCCCCTAATATTCATATATAAAATCGATGGTGTACAACGAAAAAGTTGTAGTGAAATAAATGATTTAGGAATAATAATGGAATCCGGAATGTCTTTCCGCTGACACATATATTCCATCTGTGAGAGGGCCTGAAAACTTCTAGAATTCATCATGAGAGTTACTAAACCATTTATATAACTACACGTAATGAAAATATTTTATATGTCTCAATTTTTCACTCAATATTAGAATTTGGATCAGTGATTTGGAATCTGAAATATAGTGTTAACATTGAAAGAATTTAAAAAAGGCTCTCAAACACTTAGATTTCAAGTCCTGTCAAACACCCCAAAAAGACTCATTAGCATTTCTTAATTGATCATCACTAGAATATTAAAGAAACATATCCGACCAAAAATTCATTTACAAAATCATGAATAACGTTGTTGACAATTACTGACTTCTAGAAAACATTAATTTCCACTGTCCAACACGAAACTCATGCTCAAATCAACTATTCCACATCCCGTGCTCATAAAATAACCTTTTCGGACGCCGATGTTTCCATTTATCCTCAGCAATAGTACAATTTAGTAAATTCATATCAGAAAAAATAATTGCAAGGTTAATTATAATACCCCACCCCTGATGTGTGTTTTATTCTATTTTATATTGTTAGATTTAAAATGTGTCTTATTTAGTCATTGGATTTTACGTTATTTATTTACATATTTTCGATTTGTTTTGATTAGTGTTTCTGATAAACTGAATTTTTTTTTTATTGGGTTCTTTTTTTTTCAATTTCACTTTTTTAATTAGTGAAAACTTCACTGGTTAATGCAACAAAGTAAGAACTTAATCTGCAAAAACACATACTGTAAAACTGTATATTTCCAAAAGTGATTTTTAAAAAATCCCCTGACATCCTGCCACCTTGCATTCATTCTACGCAGCTAGCCCATTAGGAATCTACAGACTAAATGATAGGATTTCATGCTCAAATTGATTCCCTAGTTCATGGCTCACTTAAGTTCTAACAAATCTATTTCTTAAGTATTCTGTGCGGAAAAACGCATATTCTATCCTCTATAGTTATTTGATCACAAGCATATCCCATTTAGGTCTGCGATTCCTTACCCCAGATTAAAGCTGGATATCGCGCGGACCATATTTAGTATAGAAATAAGAGTCCGCATATTTAACAAGACTTCTCTTCTTGCAATCTCAGAAAGGAACAAGTTTGTTTTTAAATTGTTCTGCAACAGTCTATGAATTTCTTTACGAAAATCTTTTTTATTACGTTGTACTATTTTCTACAATATGGATGCACTTATGAAGTTTTTAAAATCCCAAATCATTCTTTATATAATCATATATCAGAAATATCAAGAAAAACAATTTATTTCGCCATGTTAATGTATGTATATATGCCCGTTCCTCTGCACCGTGTAAAAAAAACGAAACAAATGATATACCATACTAAACCCGTTATCCCAATGATCCCACATACAATGCTCATCATTACGGGATCATTCAGATATTTTTAATCAATATTTCCAGCCGTTCACACAGCTGGGTGGAGTATAGTAGTATCGAGGCCAATAATAAGTACGGGCAATTCCACCTCATGATTTGCTATTGCAATATCCTTATCTGATTCCACTAATCCAGGGAAAGTAAAGCAGTGGCGTGACAACATGTGCGAAGATATTAAGCAGCGGGGACTGAGGAATGGCTTACGGAAGTCTTGGTCTCCGATAAGTAAAAAATAAGCCGGCGGCTCGTCGAGGTACAAAAAGCGACAAAACAGTTTTCATTCTCGTAATTCAGCTAAATTTCATTCAAAATGAAAAACTGAGTGAAATTTCATGTTTGTAGTACTTACTTAATGTGTTTACTCGTTAGAACTCGCATTGAATTATTTTTATGAGCTAACATGGGACTATAAATATCTTTGGAATTTCTAAAGAATTTGACCTTCTTGTGACAGAAATATTCCAAGTAAATGAAATGCTTTAAATATATTGCTATTAAAGGCAAACGTAATTTATTTAATGTTAGTAGTGTTCCATTTTTAGAACTTAAACTCACACAATTTATTTAATTATTTACAATTTTTACAATTCATGGTGGAATTCAATATTAAAATGAATTTTTTGGATTAAAAAACTTTTGTAACTTTTTTCCAGTTATTTATTTTCGAGCCGACCGGTTTCACCCTATCACGGGCATCATCGTCAGATTGGCACAATTACAAGTAAATCTATGGTATATTAGATGTCAGGAGTGAGTTCCCCTACTTTCTAATATTGTTTTCATTTTTTTTAATTTATGTCTCGAATAAATTAAATTAAATAAATTACTCGTAAATTAAAAAAACATTAACTTGTTTTATAATTTTAATCATAATTTTAAGGAACGTAATTTGCATAATAAACAAAACGTTATCTAACTAGTTTTATTTTTTGTAATTATCGCAACAACCACTTATTAATGGGATGATAAACAAAATCATTTGATTTGAGATTCAAGTTTCTGTAAACTAGCAAGAGCAGGAGAGGATGACAGATGAGCATAACTTCACAACAGAACATCGTTTGTAGTCTTTTTGTAGTTTCTGCAGTTCCATGGCATTCTCCTCGTAAACGGCAAAACATGCCTATAGCTACTTATGCCATAACTTCATAAAATCCAATATCGAATCGAAACGTAGCTTGAAATGGCTTTAGTGGTGTTTAGTAACCAGATCTGAATACCCAAGTACTTCCTCACCTTCTTCTACCCCATCTCCTTCCCATCCCCACTGCCTTCAGCCTCACAACATACCACAATTGGGGATGCCATAGTCTCACTGGCACATGACGATTGGGAGCAGCTGGGACTCTTGTGTGGTATTCACTTAATTTTTTTTAATAAAATAATAATCATAATATGTCGGGAGCACTTCGGACAGCTTGCATATTTCAAAGTTCAACATCTCACGATGCAAATGACAATTCGGATTGAAAAGAGTCGAGTGGATTTATAAAATCCAGACAAGAAACCCTGCAAATTTTCAAGACGATATATCTTACCATTCTTTTTTGTTTTTATTTTTTATAAACAATTTTTTTATTTGATTTTTTATAATTAAATACTAACTGTTAATGCATAATTTAAAAAACACTATTTTTTTTTAAATAAACCGTTTTGTAAATTGAATAATAATAGATTCCAAAAACAAAAGTGTTTTTTTTTTAATTTTCGATTTTGACTCTCGTTCTCCCACATCTCGCTCTGCAACTAGGTCCATTTCCGGATTCAATTGTTTTTCAAATTTTTCAAAGCGTTCTAATTTTATCCACGTTTTCATACGTTTCGCACTTCAAGTAAGGCAGACATTTGCTTGGACTTGACATGGTTCGAGCTTCGATCTTAAAAAGATATTGTAAAATAATACTTCTGACACCATTCTGCATAATTTGTCATGTAAGTTTTAACTTAAAATTGTAAAATATCGACCTTGAGAAAAAAATGACTACTTTGTATTTTGTATTTTCCATTTTGACAGTTTTAAAATAAACACATTTTTATTGGGGCCCCTCGGGGGGGAAATATGAACTACATAAATAACGACTGGACCATTAAAATAAATTAAAAGATAATAAATAAAACACGAATAATTTCTAATCAAAATGTATTTCTATATGAATTTTGTAAGGAACTTGTGCAATAGAATATTCAGTTGGCCATAACAATCAGCGGAAGATGATAATCAAATGGTTATTTTCAAACATACCCGAACTTGAAAAACTACACATAGCCTACCTTTTGTCATAGAGCAACGGACGCCGCTGATATTTTTACTTTGTTGATCGATGGACTGATCTTTACTGGCACCAGACATTAGCGAGTATAGTAATCACATTAAAAATCCTTTAATAAAAAAATCAAGAAATGAAAAATGCATAACAGAAAATGAGTTGAGGCAAGCGCATTATGAAATTCAACCTAATTTACTCTGATAATAAAGCAATTCGCAACAAATTACTCTGTGTTGGGGAGAATGAATGCGGCGGCTGCATTTCAGGGCAATGCAGCTGCAAATGGGAGCTGCAAATTCACATTTGATAAAGAATACCTTAGGTAAGCCCTTCTGTAGAACATCGGTCGGAAAAATGCCCTATTTCGAACAAAGACATTTTATGTATGTATTCGTATAGGTTATTAACATAATAGGTATCTCACCGCCAAACTAGATTGATTTTGTCGAGATATACAAGAGAGCAAAACTAAACCGGAATAAAGGGAACCGCTTTTGTTTTTAAATTTTAACGATGTTTTACAAAAATCTAAAAAAATGTGACCTTACTGGAGTAGCCCGTTCTAAAGTCACATTGTACATGGTTCTGTGAATGAATTATAAATTGAGTCAAGTTTTTTTGTAAGATTGTTAATTTTTTGTCAAGTAAATTTTTGTAAGTGTGTTGAGAGGAAAATTATAAAGCAATAATTGAATATAAATAATCTATGTTCGGTTGCAACATCATATCTATATTCTTCCTTCCCGTGTCCATAATCCGTATCTTAATGCTTCTTTTGAAGTCGGTTAATTTTGTAATGGATTTTGTTGCTAGGATGTTAAATAATTTTAAAGAGAAATATTGTAATTTTCTTTGTCGTTTTAGTTGTAGGTTGGTGGAATGTATGTTATAATGCGGATTTTGTGAATTGACCCGAGTTTGTAAGTGCAAAGTTATCCTGGTTTTCGATTGCATAAATTAAAATATCTTTTGAATATACCAAGTATGTTTTTATAGTTTCTTAAATAAAATTCATGAAGACTCATTTTTTCATCATCCCATTAACTTTGATTAATTGTTTTTTTCTATTGTACATATTTTCGTGCTTGTAAAATAAACAGCCTTTTTTATGTGTCACCTCACAAAAGCGCTCCTGTATATACAGAGCACGTACAGGGGAACTATATCGCTACCCGGTTGGGGAACGTTGTGAAGCGGGTTAAGGGGTTGGCTGTAGGAAGGGATTTGTTAATACGCGCTTTGAAGAGGCCCGGATTAAATATTGTTGGAAAGACAGATGCCGGTAGCTCGTTCCACATAAGAGCCGATTTAGATAAAAACGAGTCGGCGAAACATGTCCGTCAAGTTTCACGCACATTCACCCGCACGGAGGGGATCGCTGCTAGCTCCTTCAAGCAGGCTCCCTTGAAATATCTGTAGAACAGACGAACCGCCCTTCTTTGCACAGAATCTAGCGGATTTATGAAGTATTTGGGAGCTCCAGCCCACACGTAACTACCAAATTCAATTGTTCTCAAGGGAAGTATGAGATTGATGAAAATGATAGAATTCATCATGGTCTCGGTAGCTCAATTGGTAGAGAAGCCAATCTCGGATAGACTGCATGTTCTGAATTCAGATCTCAGTCGCAATCGTTTCTTTTATTTTTTTCTGTCTTCTTCTATTTCATATTTTCATTGAGAATTATCGATGTTATTTTCAATACCAAATAAAGATTCTGTTACCTGAATAATTACAGGATTTTTTTTTATACGACATTACTGAAAATGATCAGAAAACTCTTTTTGTTTTTCAGATGTTAATGTATCCGACAGGCAATTTTATTTAAAAATGTGTTTTTATTACAGTGATCAATACTTAAACCTATGAAAGTAATCAACGAAAATCTATAATATTATTGTGTACCTAGAAGATCTGATTGCCTATCCTCAAGTAAAAAAAATTGGAAGAAATAATAAGGAGTTATTTTAGCAGGAATATTTTCGAAACTCATATCATGAAAAGGAACAGCTGTGCTGCCTGTTTCATACATAACTTCATTATGGATTTCATGCCAATATACCCATCTAAACTGAATAATACATATTTTTTTAACTAAAGGTTTAGTAACTATCTAGTACGGTTGAAAAGTATTTTATTTATTTTTGTTTTAAATTATTAATTATATATGGGCCATGAAAAAAATAAATTATTTTCATAATTTTAGAGGCAACGTAGAAAATTATTTGAAGGTTTATCGTTTCGTTTTAATTATCGTATTTGCTATGTAAATAAAAATACAAAAACAAAACCTTAAAAAAAAACATTTTTCGGGTTGATATTTTAAATTATGTACGGCAAAGTTATGTTCCAACGTAAATTGGTCGTTATTAATTAAATTAAAGTTCACCATAATGCTTATTATAATATTTATTTTAATTTTTTTTTTACATTTCATTATATTTTCAAAGGAGACGGGGTAAAACTTTTTTTAAATCACCGTTTGTCGCCAAATAATTGTTAAAGGTGCCTCTAAAATCGCGAAAAATCTCACTAACTAACTAACTAACCATCACGTCGTTTCGCCACAGGAGTAGGCAGAGAGGCCGGACCGCCAAACAACTCGATCTTGGCATACACTTCATGGTTCATTCGCTTTCATACAACGTCTCATACATTCTCTTCTGTTATTCCGACTTCTGACATGGCCCGACTCAAGTATTTGATTAACTTCATCGCGCCATGTCTTCCTCGGTCGTCCCCGGCTTCTTCTTCCATTCACATTCGCGTCATATATTCTCCTTACACTTTCTTCTTCATTCATTCGCTCTACATGCCCAAACCATCTAAGCGTCCCTTTCTTAATCTTGCTCACTACGCTTACATCAGCCTTGCATTCTTTACGAATCTCAACATTTTTCACTCGATCATACATGGTTTTTCCACACATTCGTCTCAGAGATCTCATTTCTACAGCATACAGCATTCAGTCTACTTTCATCCTTCCTCTGCCAGTTCCATGCCTCACTACCATACATCAGGGTTGGTATCAGCACTCCATTGTGGACTGCTAGCTTCGCTTTTTTGGACAACTTTTTGTTTGCGCCAACCGCGTTCAGTCCCCCGTTAACGGAGTTTCCTGCATTCTCCCTTCTTTCAATGTTCCTATCAGTATTTCCATCTCTCGTAAACATACTTCCTAAATACACAAACTCATCGACCTGCTCCAAGTATTCATCATTCACAACTATATTGCACACTGTTTTCGTACTCTCTCGTTCAAACGCCATGACTTTAGACTTACTTTCATTCATCATTAGCTCATTCTTCATACATACTTTGTTCATCCTAGATACGAGGGACTGTAGGTCTTCCATACTGTTAGCAATCAGCACCGCATCATCAGCATACAACAGGCAACATACTTGTAGACTACTCATTTTTGCGCCCACGCCCACCTCTTTCAATTCTCGCATACATCCATGTATAGATTGAATAACCGAAACCGAACGCGAAAAATCTATTCATTTAATAGCCTATATATCATAATGTAAAACAAAAATAAACAAATTACTTCTAATCCGCACTAGATTTTTACTATACTTTTGATGAAAAAAAAAGATCATTAGGTTTAGCTGGGTATCTTGGCCTCAAATCCATAATTAAGTTTTGTATGAAATAGGCCGCGCAGCCGTTCCTCTTAAACAATAAATCACTTCATCGGTATCACACAACTTAGGTATGGCTAATAAATAAATCGGCTTAAAGTTTAAACAACGTAACTTTTGGCACATCACAAAGTTACTAATTTCCAAAGCACATTATAAATTATTAGTTAAACCCAACAAATAACTAGTAACTAAGTTTTAGATACTTTGGGATAGTAGCGATAATTGAATTGAAACAGAAAATTGATTAGGTTTCATTATAGTGAATTGGTTATATCCAGTGGCAGTTTTCTCTAACGTGCGTTTATGCAGTGAACTCCCATCAAAGAGATAATAAAATAAAACAAGCCTTTATCATAATTTTATAACACTTTAAACAGCGCGCCATTCAAATTCGGTGATAAAAAATCCACTTGTCTGAATAGGTAATGCCTACTGCCCGAGAGGGATTCCGAAATGAATTTCATATGTGAGTTATGAATTCAACTTCTATAGGGCTTTCTGTCCTAAGAAACCGTTCATACATTTTAGTTCTCGTGGCGCTTCGGCGGGAAACCATGCCGAACGTGCATTCGTGCATTGAACGAAATCTACAAGGCGACCGTGTACCCAGCAATATGAAGATTTGTTAACAACAAATATATACAGAATAGTATTTTGCAAAAATTAACGTATTTTTTTCCGTAAATATCACTTTTTAGTTGTTATTTAAAAAAATTGTTTATTTAATTATATCACTTATGTATCTACTACGTCTGTCTCGACAAATGAATTTTCCCATTCCTTTGTAATTATGTTTTATCAATATAAAAACTAAAAAATATATTTTATCCATGTGAAATAAATTAATTTTATCTAATAATTCTGGCTTTTGGCACAGGTACTTTATAAACATCCTCAACAAACTAATAATGTTTAATGTCCCAGATGCGAGTGAAATCTTTTTAATTTCTGTTGTTTTTTCGGTTTCGTGGTTCATTTTAGGATGTTTTAATATTATCTTCTTCGATGATTAAATACTTTTTCTTTTGTTAAATATCGATATTTTTAAAGAATGTGATTAATTGAATGACAGCTGTCATCCGAGAGAACCGGAACCACAGTTGTGCAAAAAATATTTTAGCCTAAAGATAAGGAAAATATCTTACCCTTAAAAAGAACTGGAATCGGGTAGCAGGATATGGCGATTATGTGTGAAACGACGTACCTACGACAGATTTGTGAGGCGTTACTTCATGGGCCACCCCTGAACGGAAATGGCATGGCGGTAGGAAGGAAATTTACTTTGAGTAATTATAATTTAGTCGACAGATTTTTCACAGAAAACCCATCGCGTTTTTGAATTTCAGTTGACGGCACGTTTTTTAAAATAAAATTTGAAATAAGTCAAATTAAGTAATATTGTTATTGAGTTCTGTAAGTATTTTAGTTTTTAATTATTGTTACAGCTGTTTCGGCGTTTTCATTTTCAAACTTTGGTAAGGCCGCATTGGGACGACTAACTCCTATGATTGTATATACTCCCACCCAATTTTAATTTGGATGGTGTGTAAAAGCACAGTTTTAAAATAGCTATAAACGCCGAAACAGCTTCAACAAAAATTGACAACTAAAATTCTTGCAGATCTTAATAATAACATTCTTTAACTTGATTTTCTTCAAATACGATATTTTAAATTTAATGGAGTTTTACCAATTAAACAATAACAATCAATAAATGAATTAAAAATTACTTTGTATTGAAATACAAAGTGGTGAATACAAAGTAATTTTTAATTCATTCGCCACAAAGTGAATACCAATCTTTTGAAGAAATTATACAATAACAATTAATGTATTTACAATATTGGAAACGAAATTTAACATAATCCAATCTAATGTAATATATATCGCAGGCGTGCACTTTTTAGCAACAAGGAACGGCAATATTGCAGTCGCATAAAGCTTTTAAGAAACGGCTGGATATAAGGGATATCCCTGAGCTCATTTTGTTTTACTTCACGCTTTTCTCCAGCTGTGAAATACAACGGTTCTGTGAGGATTAGTAGCAAAAACAAATATTATTAACAGAAAATAACTAATATAAAGGGTGAATAATATAAGTTGTCGAACTAATTTTAAGTACTTGACAACCCCCGCAGAGCGGTAAGATCCTAGACTTAGGGTTCATAATTTCGAGGCGTATTTTAAAACGTGCAAATTACATTCTATATTTTTATGTAAATTTATTTAAAACATAAAAAGTACATAGGCATGCCTGGAGGCGCCTTATCTAGATGATGAGTGCTGGACCCAAATGGGACAAGGGGAAGAAAATAAGAAGAGTTATAAATAATATAACAAACCTGTTTGCATAAAGATTTTGTGTGTTAACAACTTTTTTTTAAAATTAATTCCACCCAGAATTCCCTGAGGAAAATAATTACCTCAAGGCCTATGTCATCTTTGAGGGTGCTGTTTGAAGGATCTTTTTGGGGAGAGGGAGGAATGAATATGGGAAACACAGAGGCCGGCAAATTGTTACACAGCCGTGTTGTTGAATGTGGCAAATGTCAACCGTCTACAAATGTTGGGCGCCCGTTTGGCATATTTCCCAACGATGGGGATCGATGACGCTAGCATCTCCCATTGAAATACAGGTAGAACAGGAAAGCGTTCCCACCTGACCCTTGTGCTCTAAAGATTGCAATACGTTTGTTACGATAGAGGAATCTGAGTCAGTGGTTTTTTCAGGTACTTTGGAGTTTCAGACCGGAGGTGGCAGAGACATAAACAGTAAATTTCCTCTCTAAGACGCGCTACCAAAGTCTCCAGTCGCGAAGGAGTTGGTCTCTCGCAGTAACAACATATGAAGTTATGTATAACTTGAAAGATAGTTCATACCTTCTGGAATGCAATAAGTTGTTTGCTCCAAAGATGCGGCACAACATTTTCTATGTATGCTGCATGGCAGAACAGACGTGTTGGCCCAATATAGCATGGCACAGGATATGGTAGTACTAAATAGCATCTTTACTCATATCTACGACATTTACCTTATAGGTTTTCAAGAGACATGTAAGTAATGTTTCTTAATTTATGTAATTCCGGTTACTTTTTAATGTTCAAAAAACACATTACTGTATTTTTATTACGTACTTGCTGTATTATTGTATTTTTGTCGCTGGGTCTGAGATGTGCAATTCTTATGTGGTATAATATGTATTTCCTCATGTGGTATAATAATTTAACAAAAATATATTTTTTTAAATAATTTTTCATCGAAAAACACTTAATAACACGAATAAGGAAAGCGGGATGTGCCTTATAAGCGCAAATTAACAAATAAGTACTTGTACTGCGGCTAAAGCTCCGATATTCTCACCCACAAATCACTCTGCATTAATTACTTCACCAGAGTTTGTTGCGCGGATCTACTTGGAACGTGAAGTGGCGAAACCGGCAGCCTACACACCACACTCCGTTAAAACGGCCAACGCCGGGAGCACGAGCTCGCATGACCGAGTCACCGAAACACCCTCCGAGTAGAAATCAACCCCTCCAGCCATTTAATAGGGGTAGACTCGCAAAGCCTCGAAAAATTAACGGTGCGGAGTTGAGTGTTTTCTATTGTTTTTTTGCTACGCTTTCTTTTCCCAGTGCTGTTTGGTGTTATAACTAATTGGTTAAAAGAAAGATGTGTTCGGTAAGCATTGGAAAAAATCTTCTCTTTTTTCCTACTTTATTTTTATTATTTTTATTTAAACACCGCACACAAGATTCCCAAGTTAACCGCTCGGTCGCGGAAGTCGTCATCGAATATATTATTAGAAAACTTTGGTGCATTACACCATATTTACTGGTGCAACAAGGCGGGTCTGAAGGTTGTCACGATAGCTCAGTGCTAGTAGTAGTTTAAATAGTGGAAAATCCGATCATGGCAATAACATTTATTCAAGCGTGTTTTTCAAATGCATTCGATTTCTGCATATAGCACATTTTCATCATTTTTCTTCACGAAACTAAATATTCGTTTGCGTGTCGCAATAACTCGCGAACAGTGATATTTGATGTTCATAAATTTGCACACATTTTCTGACTTAATTTTCCAGTCAAAAACCACTATTTTCAGCTCGCAACACCATTTCAAAACGGAATTAAACACCGCATAGTATTTTGACATATGAATTTGACTCAGGTGTTAATTTGCCATACTGCAAAAATCGTCGGTAACACCGTATTGTTGGTAATTTCAACAAAATTTTAAAAGCACTCCAAAATTATAACATAAATTTACCCTTTTGTATTTTGACGAGAGACTTGATTTAGAAAAAAAAATCTGTGCCTTTTACATAATTAGACATAAAATTCTGTCTTTTACGAAGACCATAATAATATCTTACAGCTTAAACAAACAGAATAAAAATAAGAAATTGTGGTTCATGTTAAATTACCAACCGTGACTTTTTATAGATCAAGTATTCTCCTGGCCTTTAAATGCCTATAAAAAGTGGGACAAAAACTTACAAACGAAAGTATCAATAAAGTAATTAGTAATTTAATGTGTCGGAAGTTGAAGAGGTTATATTGCAGTAGAATTTATAAATTCATACTAATAGGTTATCTTAAATTGTAAAAGCTGGGAGAGTTGACCTGTAATAGGTTAAATACTATGTGATTAGTAAAATATCGTAAAGTGTGTTTACGCCAAAAATTTTAATAGAAATAAAGATTTATTCCATTACTTGAAAATATAGGGAAAATTTATCGCTCGTAAGTTTCATAGTGCCGGTTTATAAAAGGGTTTAGACGAGCTTAGCAAAAATCCGTAAATTGGTCGTAACCATAGACAATATAGAAATTATCAATATCAGACGTTTTATCGACGATTTTAATAGAGGATCGTGTTTCTTTTTTCTTTGCAAAATTATAAATCGCGATGTATGAAACGTCTACTGCCATTTATTTTTGGCGCGGTAAATTTATTGCTAACTGTTGAAATGACAAGCTAATTGTTAAAAATAAATTTTGTTCTCACATTGGATCTTTAAATCCTTATTTAGACTGCTAGAGATTTAAAATTATCATTTAACAATTAACGTCATCCACATTCCTCATCGCTCGATGAATCGTTGAAGTCCGTACCGATAAAAGTAGGCAATTTACGAATTATGTAAATTTTAGATTCAATTATTAACGTAAATGTCAAAGTTAAGAGATGGGATTTGCTATTAATGGCTGGTAGTGGTCACAGCGCTGGAACTTGATCCAATTATCGGCTTAAACCACAAAATTAGAAATCTTTAGTTTTAGAAATGATTTATCTACTTATTCATTAATGATAAACCAGCCCATACAAAAATTGACTTCAAGCAGAAAAAATAACTTATATTTATAAGGGATATTATTATAAGAGTATACAGACTGAATTTTTGTATTATAAATTAATACAATGGGTAGTATCAAACGGTGTCCACTGCCCATGGCTAGGACAGTAAACTTCTGTATGGAATTAATTCGTATTTAATGTTTAAATATATGTAAATTCAGACAAAGGCTTTCTTTTAAATGTTTCTGAAACATTTTATTTAGTGATCATTTATAGTGAACTTTCACAAAGATAATATGTAGATTAAACAGTTTACTTTATTTTAGTCCCCACCATATTTTTGTCAACACAACATCCAAACTGAGGGAAAAAAAAATAATTTATATGTGTTACACTATAAAATACCTAATTATTATTTTTCATGTAATAATTCAATTCAATATAGTGTTTATATTAATATTTAAATCAATCTGCCGCATTCGTGACAAAAATGACATCAACTTCTTTTAAAAATAAAGTTTCTTCCCTCTTACCCAAAATCAAAATCAATTCAAATCACCGTCAACTCTGAAATTTTCCATATTCCTTTACAAACTCAACCTTCTCCCACTTTATTGTACGAATACGTCGACTATACAACATCCACGGTAGTGTCACGATTCTGGATATATTTAGCGATAGCCCCCAGAAATACACTAAAATTCTTTAATGTTTTATTTTCGATTGACGCAAACTTTATTGTCTCTGGTTTTTGTATTTCTTATTTTTATTTAGGTTACTTGTTAGTTTCTTTTTACATATTGCTTTACTCCGCTACTGGACGGTTGGTAGTTATTATTTCTTATACCTCCGTAGTTTTTGTTTATATTAACCATCTGCATGTTGTGTACAATATAAATGCATTTATACTGCGTATTAATTTGATAATAATAAAAAAAATGTTTTGTATAGCGCCGCTTTTGTGAAAAATCACCCCATCAGGGACGCTGTACAAATGTTATATTTAAAATTATCAAATCTTAAAACTGACTATAGACAATCTATTATTACTACTTATGGATAATTATAACTAATTGCATTCACCAGTTCATCGATCTGTTATACCAAATTATATGTACAATGCATTTGACCTATGAACGTGATGTGACGTTAAAATATACAGGTTAGCTTTACTACCCACCTTCGCCAGATATTTAAACCGAAAAGCTTGAAACGAACAATATGACATATTGTGACCAAAAACGTTATGTTTTTACGACTCCAGAGGTCACCATTAGAGACTTTGCTACTTTATTCAAACCTCTGCTGTACAAAATACAATATTACATTAAACGTATATGATATCATCAGTCTATCACCATCCTAAAATAAACACATTTTTTTAAAAGATACCTCTTTTACGTAATTATTAATGTCTTGAACATAAAAGCTCAACACAATATTGCTACGATTTTTTTAAAACTTGCTTTGCTATAATTAATTGCGTGTGTCATTGCTTTGAAATGGGGACAACGTAATTATTCATTTATCATCATAACTTTATACCGCACAAAAATATTAGAGATTTGAGGCACGACGGGCAGATTAAAACCTTAATTAATATTGGTTTTCAAACAAACTTTTCTAGTCTAGACTGTATTATATTTCTTTTAAAAGCTTTATTACAGAACCTTTTTTATAATTAAAAAAAATACATATATGGCATTGGCCGGAAAGCGGGTCGCGAAGCAGAAAAGAGATGTTGTAATGGGAAAAAAGTTGATCGATTACTTAGAAGGTTTTTAATGAAATGGGAGCTTAGCTATAAAAAAATATTTAAACACACTTAATTTTAAAGTGATTTTACTGCCATCACGCTATTTCCTAGAAGTTTTTAGTAGCTTTGAAATGTGGGAGGCGATACCCATATTTTTTCAGCAACCGTTTCATACCAATATCTACTATTTCGCATGCCGTTTTCAATCAATCGTTAGCAATTTAAAAAAAATGCAAGTAAAACAAGGCTACGGGGGCTATTTAAAAAAAAAATCGCTAAAACCTTCAGAACATAAACGAATTATTTAATACAACACAATTTCTTAACAATAAGCTATCAAAAACATCATCAGCTATCCGAAGGTTGAATGAACTAAAGCGCAGACCACATACAATTTTCGGAGACCGAGCTTTTGGAGAATCAGGAATTAAAGCTTGGAACAGACTACGATATTGACAGAAACTGACTAAATCAAGAAATTCAGAGTAAATCTCAAAACTATATTGATGGACATGGCGTTATGAATGCAGTTTTGAAATTTACTCCGAATTTCTTGAATTAGTATATTAGTATATATATTTATTGAAATAACATAGTGAAGACAATCCAACCCAGGACAGTGTTTTAGCTACTGAACAAATTAGACCTTGTTATTTTTCATCATTCTTATCGATATCATAGATAATTTATTTAAGACTTACGTACAATATCCTCAATTAATTCCCATATATTACCTGCTATCTTTTCGTATGATTGCAAAGTTCTACCAGAATATTTTTGCAATCTGGATAAAAAAAATTTTTACATTAATGCCGCAGAAGAGTCTCAACTGCTCCCAACCATCTGGAGCCAGTGAGACTATGGCATCCCAAATTTGGGAAATGTTGTGAGGCTGAAGGTATTGGGGAGGGGAATAAGAAGGGGAAAAGGAAGTTGGGGAAATACCTGACTATTCAGATCTGGTCAACAAACACGGCTAAAGCCATTTCAAGCAACATTTCAATTCTGAATGGTGGTATTTCACCAGGGCGATACTGAGAGTATCTTCCACTCTGGAACATGCGCAAATATACCATACATTATTTTTATATTAATTAATTGTGAAACAGCACAAATTAATTAAATAAAATTTACTTGCGCACGCCGGGATTTGAACCCGCGACCTTCGGATTCGTAGTCGAGAGCCTTACCCCTCGACCATGGAGGCCGTCAATGTCTCGAATAAATTATTTTTATTAATTTGTGACATCTTTGACGTTAATACAATGAAGCTTAAAAACCTCATTGTAATATTTAATCAATTAAGAAGATAATATTAACATATCTCAAACGAAATATGGAAAACAGAAAAAGAAAATTTAAATAAATTATCAGTTGAAAATGGGAATCGAACACAGGACCTCTGCCCATATCCGAATTTTCATATTTTCTATCTATCCAGTATATTTCTAAATATTCAAATTGAAGTATGATATCAATAAAAATGACGTAAAATGTTAAGATCTTATTCTCTATGTGGCTAGATCATTGTCCCGGTAAGTCAGAGGTCCTGGGTTTGATTCCCAGATACAACTGATACTTTATTTATTTTCTGTGTCTTATTCCGTTTCGCATTTTGTTTTGAGATTTGTAAATATTATCTTCAATGATGTATGTATTCAATCAACTTTTCCCGAAGTGTTGAAAAATTGAGCCTATTTTTGATATATGAGACACGCCCACGAATCATTTTTCTCGGCTAATCACTTCAGTGATTTTTTTTTTTTTTTGATGTTGATCATATAGCGTTAAGTCAGTTTTACCTCACTTAACACCCACTCTTTTCACGAAACCAATACTATATTAAGGAAAATTTCTCGTAACGAATCATCTACCTCTGATATTATTGATCTTCTGGATTAATTATGAACCCCCTCAAATATTTCCGATTAGCGTTAATATATAACTGTAATTATAATACTAATAACTCGCGTGCCTAGTAAATTTAAATCCAATTGCTTTTCAATCAATCGTTAACTTGCTACGGCGTAGCACGTCTCCGCTACTTCCTCGGAGCCTTGTTGCGAATCGCGTAAGTAGCTTGTTTGTTGACGCCCCACTAACAAAACTATATGAACAGAATTTATTGTCAAACGTATATTTTATAAAAACTAAAAACTAGCTCATATCTTCGGCTTCACCTGCAATTTATTTCGTCTCTAGGTAGATTTTGAAAATGTTGTTTACATATTAATATATTTTCTTAAGGGCCAGTACTCAAAAATGGCCCTAAACATCACTTTGCAGGTTGCTAACCCATTAAATACCATACAATTATCTGTTAATTCCATTCGGGTAGTTACGACAATGTATAAGGCTTCAAAAGGCAAAAATCCCAATACCTCGGTCTTTAAATTTTATAAAATATATCCCAAAATGGCTGAAAACAGGTGCAGTTTCAAAACCAATGAAATCATTTTTGTACGTTGTACCTAAAATTCCAGTAGATATTTCATATAGAATTTAAAAGATTACATTTTGAAGATTATCACCTTTTAAAACGTTATAAATCTTCCTGATAACCCGTATGGAATTTATAGATAAATCATTCGTAGTATTTCTAGAGTTAGTAAACTACAAAGTGCGTATATTTGGGGGCTGGTCACTAATGAACGTATTTAAAATTTGAAACAAAAGCATGGCGTTTGTCTTATATATTGATACTAGATGGAAATTACGATGCTCCATAGCTAATATTCGAAATAATGCAGCGAGCTTCAGAGTTTTGTTTGGTGCAAGAATTCCACATATAAAAAGCTATAGAAATTTATTATGCCAAAGCTCATGGTTATAGATCACTTATTTTTTAAATATTAACCAAAAATATGACGCCTGTCTCATTTTTTTTAAACAAGTTGGAAATTTCGATGCTCCATAGCTCATGATGAAAATGACTTTGCAAATTACAAATAGTATCGTTTTAACATAAATTCCACACACGAAAAGGTGAGCAGATTTCATGACGCCATAGCTCATTGTTCGAGACTTACATCTGCTACAGACAAACAAAACCGGTCACGGTTTCTGTGGTTGACCGGTTACAATACTTGGCCACGAATCCGGAGGTCGCGGGTTGAAAAGTAAATTTTATTTATTTATTAATTGATGAACTAAAGTTTTTAAGACAAGATTTTTGTGCATAGCGCAAAGGGTAACAATTATTTTTAAAAACAATAATTATTAGCTTGAAATACTCATCCAAATTGAAAAAAACCTTCCGAGAAAAGATAAAATGTCGCCGACAGGACTCGAACCTGCACCCTTCTGATTGCCGGTCAGATTCTCTACCGTTAAGCTACGTCGGCTTATCGCAAACCCGCCAAGTTAATCAATATATACTAGTGTTTCATTCAATAATTACTGTGTTTGCGATAATCCCCATCTCGTTCCCCTTCACAATACCTTCAGCTTCACAAAATATCCCAATTGAGGATCCCATAGTCTAACTAGCTCCAGTCGGTTGGGAAAAGTTGGGACTCTTGTGTGGAATAATATAAAAAATTTATGATTTTGTCACAAAAACAATTTATGTATTATTTTCCTTTTAGTGAAAAAAACTTAAGTTTTATAAATGGGTTTCGTACGAGTTTTGTGAGTAAATAATAACCTCTAACTTAACACAAACTACAGATCAAAGATAAAGTATAATTAATTTGTGATATAATATATCGATTCTTCTATTTGGGTCTCCAATGTTCATGCAAAATTTAGAAATTGACTCTTTTTTTTCCTAAGAAGTTCAACTTATCTAGGTACTATATTTTGTGGAAAGGTCCATCGACTCACGTACTCCCAAAATAAATAAAAAGATGTTATAAAGCAAATACGAGAAATTTACTGAATCAAATTATGTGAAAAATTTGGCTAGGGATAATTTCAGCTTAAATTAAATTAAATATGATTTACGGTTGGCTAATTTTAAGAAAATGGGGTTTTTCTTCTTCACTTGGGCAATAGTAAAATCTAATAATTCTTCCATGGCAGAAGAATAATATAATTATTCTTGAAAAGGAATAATATTACTCGCCTTATTCACCAAGAAACAATTTATATTTTTATATTTCCGGAATCGGTAATATTTAACAATTAAATGAGAAATAAATTTAATACTGTCTTTTTTTAAGTAATAATAAAACTTGTTTATTTGAAACACACATTATTTAAAAACAAAATGTAAGAACTTTATGACTGCCCAACTAGGAACAAACCCCGTTTTTTAGGACAGTCAAATTGACATGTTTAGTTCGTATTGTGCCATTATACAAAAATAGAAAGGAAAAAAAGTAGTATTGGCATAGTATGTTAATATAATATACCTAGAAAAAAATATAAAAATTAAATCTAAAAAGATGTGAAGAATAGTACAATAAAAAACCAACTGTGTGTACCAGATAATTTGAGTATTTTATAATATTAATACAGAATAATGGTTAAGTTGAAAGAGATATGAAAAAAAAGTATAGGGTAATCGTTTACGTATACCAGATAATTTGAGTATAGTATAATAGTTAAGTACTTATGAAAAGATGAGAAAAACAAATATTATGGAGTAAACAATTATGTATTGATAACAATTATGTATTGATGTATTGTAAACAATTATGTTTGATAGGTACTAGTTCTGAGGGAAAAAAATGCATTTAAAATGGAGTACTAAAAAATATATAATATTAATTAGTGATATTGATAAGGTTGAGTTACGTATCACTCATATTTATAAGCCGACGGTGAAACTCGTGGATGCAGCCCGAAGAGTTTGCAACAAATAGTTAATAACATATTAAATACATTTTATTCAGTAAGTACACAAAGTTACTTTATTACATTGTTTATAACCAAATGTTTGTCCTTTTTCCTTTCCTTGGAATCTGTTCATCATCGAAAAACGAAGGTTATGGGCGATTTTACCCAATACCCCTCTCGTTTACACACACCTACATTAACGCATCATTTCATGAACCGCTGTACTTGGGAGTTAACATTGTTGCATATCCCTAATCATTCCTACCTTGTCCCGAGTCCGTACATTTCACGATCCGCGCCGCCAGTTCAAATTTGACTTCCGCCTGATCGACAACCGCTATGCAATATACTTCTATATTAAACCGCTGAATTAACATACTCAAGTCCGCCATCGCAACTCGTTACCATAAACGTCCGTTTTGTGAGTGCCGTGAAAATTAACTAGATGAAAAGATAACTGGACTTCAAATACCTTTATTGAATCCTTTCCCTTTACCTGGAAACATATTTTATCCTTGGTGCAGCGGTCAATCACACACAACGATCCTTAGAAAATACATAAAATTACACAAATTATAAAACAGGTATTTTGTATTCATATTCGGAAAGCACGCCAAATATTTGTACAAGATTGACATTTGTCACACGAGAACAGGTCTTTTCTACGACTCGTTCTTGAGTTCAACAGCTCGTCTGTGTAACGATATGCCGGCCTGTGTTTCCTCTCTTCTACAACACGGGTCTCTACAAGACCTCTTCAAGACCCATGTTAACTCCTTCCTCTCGAAAAAACCCTCCATACAGCATCCTCAAGATGGGTAAAAAATTATTTTCTCCAGTCACTCCTGTGTGGAAAAAAAAATCCTATACCTGCATGTATATGTGGCTTTTTTTATATTTAATCCATACAGGAGGATCTGATGAACATAATTTCGCTCAGACCATTAGAAAAATTTCGTTTTTGGGGATGCTGTGTGGAGGGTATTTTTGCGGAAAGAGAAGTTCTAGGAAGAAAAGAGGTATGTGGGGTGTGTAGGAATCGAAGGGTAAGTGTGTCCAAGAATGACGGACGAATGAATAATTCATCCCTCCAACTGTGGTGCAAGGTGATGGAATGAGAGTCTAGCTGAAGAGTTCAATGGGTCTCCCTTAACCGGCCCATCTCAATCCGGTGCTCGACCTATTTGGTCGGCAGACGCATCCGCCGCCAAGAACTGGACATACCTCACCCCATGAACCCGTGCACCCCTGATAAGTCACCAAATGTAGGGAACCCGCCTGCCAAATTCACTAGTAATTAATGCAAAATATCCAAAATCATAGAGACCGGGTGAAGATTGCCCGATGATAGCCAACCTCCGATAGGAAAAGGTATCAGAAGAAGAAGAAAAAAACATTTTTTCGTAGAAAGCAACTACTTCGTGTTTTTTAAGGTTTATTAAATAAACTAAAACTTTGTTTTAAACAACCAATTTATTTTTAACTTAACACCAACCGGTTTCGTTTATATCAAGCATCATTAGGATAAAACGGTTTCAAAAAACATTTTTTACTCAAGTCGGCTAGAAAACAGAATAATCCAAGCGTATCGCTGCGTAATTGTCTTCGGGGGATAGGTCTTCAAAAACTACTAGTTCACCGAGCGAATTGATAGTATCGTTCCTATTAAATAAATCGTTTTCTTTATTTAGGTAGGGCGTTCTTCATCATGGAGGCTTTCGCATTCAAGGGGTAACATCCAAGACTACAAATCCAAAGGTCGTAGATTCGAATACCCATAAACTTTTATTTTTTTTTTAATTTATTAGAAATACTTTGTTTAAACTATTGTCCAATATATAAATATTTAAACAAAATATTTCTTAGTAATTTTATTAATAATGACGCCACAAAATAATTATACACATATTGAAAAAACTTTATTTAATTAAATTTTCTTATACCATATTTAAATCACATTAAATAATATATATTATTATACTTACAGCACGTTCCTGAGTGGTAGATAAATACTCTCAGTATCACCCTGGTGAAAGACCACCATTCAGAATTGATACATTTCTTGAAATGCCTGTAGCTGTATTTCTTGACGAGATCTGAATAGTTGGATACTTCCCCACCTTTATATTCCCCATATCCTTCTCCTCCCCACACCTTTCAGCCTCATAGCCTACCCCAATTGGCGATGGGACAGTTTCATTGACTCCGGTTACCAGGTAGAAATTTTGACTTTTGTGCGGTTTTCATAAGAAAAAAAGAAAGTGATTTTAATGGATAACGATTCATTAAATCGGTTCTTCTGTCCGGTGAACCTAATGTTGCTTAACATTTGTGATCACTAGGGCCTGTTTTATAAACGAACTGCCAAATTACTGTTACTTAACGAACCGTTTCATTAACGGACCGTTATCCGTCCATTTTTTATCTTGATTAATTGCTATTCGCTTGTCATCACTTTTACTGCTCGATGTGGAATCCATTTTACAATGCAAATTACATATTGTCTTTTTTAATTAAAATAGTGCACGGTTTCAAATACGTGATCGTCGGATAACAACTGACAGCTCTCGAATGACCGGTTATCTAACTAACGTTTATAAAACGGCGAAATCAGGTAGTAGACCAAATATTAGGTAAAAATGGTATCAGACCCTTAGTCAGTGTTATTGCAAGATATATCTATCATGTACCTACCATAGAGTCTCCAATTTTACCCGACAATTTCCCGTGCACTAATTATGTCGTTTTATGAAATATTGAAAATGAAAATTTATGAGTAAATTAAGCGTATGAAAATCAGAACTTTTGTTGGTAGTTAAGTTAAGTTAGTTACCAACATACTCTCATTTTGGAGAAATTAACACAATTTCTAAACCTCCAGTTTACTTATCTCAAACAAAATCAGGTCAAGATATTTTGAAATAGGTTAAGAACTCAGATGAAGTTAGTTACCAACATACTCTCTAACTAATACCCGTTTAATACGTAATCATGAAAGGAAAGATAAATTAATTTCAGCACTTTAAGAAGTCGTAACACTGCAACGGTTCTTTCGCGGGAAGTTTTCAACTGGGATAAATGCCGAAAGCGCTTGATCCAAATTGAATCTCAATGAAATTCTTAAGTAGTACTCGTATATCGCAACATTTGGCAATATCCCTTAAATAATATAACACTCGCATTTATGGGGCCGTTAATAACGCAGAATTGAAGCGAACGAACGGAAGCGGCAACGGCCGTTAGCCGATAGAGCAATCGTTACCGACAAATCCGTTACCGACGAATCCGCTACTGCCGTGTAATTATTCGGAACGGATTGGAACAGATTGGACCCGCAGTGCATCTGCTGCTACGACTATCCTTCAAATACAGCATGACTTCTACCTAATAACTTATGCCCGGATGTACTGCGCCGCGAACCATGCAAATTGCGACATTACGAGTATGTTATAACTGAGTGTCTCCTTATTTGATATGTCTTGGAAGTTTTAAACGAATATTTGACTAACATTAATATCATTCTTATTATTAAACAGTTTTCGCATCAAAATGCTTAATACTCATTGTAAAGAAATACAGCATATTAATTGTAATACGGTAACTTTTGAAAATCAGTGCGGGGTATACAGGGAAAAATCGCCCTTACACCCCCTTAAATCCATACACAATAAGGAGTAATACGATCTGGCCGGAGATTCAGACAAGGTACTTGCGAGCAAAAATCGACCTTAAGACCCTTTGATTTCGAACACAATAAGGTTGATTCGCAAGCAAAATTGGACCTGGAACGCGTTGGCATGGCAAAAAAATCTTAAACGTATCGACTTTCGAAGACAGTAAGGCTCAGAGTGGGTCAAATCGGGTTAGCATCTCCCTACAAACCAGTCAGTCGCGGTTGACATCGCAATACAAACCAATTGCAGGACTGCAATAGGCCAAACCTAGTTGATATGATTTACTCAAATTGCAAGTGCTTAATTTGATTATGTTTGTATATATTGCTTTCAAGATTAATTAGTAGAACCCCCTTTTAATTGTAAATTTTATTTTATTTTAATTATAACAATTATTAATTAAATGATTTTTTTGTTTTGTTTAAACCAGTTTTTTTAATAAATACATATCGACATCTTTCAAAACCAATGATTTCTTCATCAAATTACAATGTGCACTGAATATAATGACATGTAAGCATAGACAAAAAATAACAATAAATGGTGGGAGAAGGTAATTAATATAAAAATAATTACGCAAAATAAACAAAATAATTAAATTATTATTATTATTATAATTTCTTCAAAATATTGGTATTCACTTTGTGGCGTCATTATTAATAAATTAATTAAAAATTACCTTGTAATCACCACTTTATCAACATGCTTCGAAAGAGATTCTTTCCTCGTGAGAAATATACAGAATACTAAATACTATATAATAAATAAATACTATCTAGTATTCTATATATTTCCTACGATGAAAACATCGCTTTTGAAACATGTTGATATGTATATATTAATAAAGTATTGAATACAAAGTATTTTTTAATTCATTTTCTAATTATTATTATATTTACATAAGAAAATCAAGGAACACCCGGTATTAATATGAATTTAAACGATCTGTTTTCTTTAATATATTAAATTGATTGGTTTAATTTTTCTATTTCAGTTATATCCAATTATAAAAATTTCCTTAACTCTAGTATTAAGATTTCTGGAAAACTTTCCTACAATATATAAAAAAGTTGCAATCGTTACAAGCTAATTTACACACCCCGATTAGTTCAAAATATCATATTACCCTTTGTATTTGAAAAATATTAATTAATGAATTTAAAAAATATACTTAGTATTCACCACTTTATAAATACTCGTATACATTGATGTCTACATGTTTCGAAAACGATGCTTTCTTCGTCAGGAATATATGAATACATTATTATAATATAAGTGATTCTTTTATCGTCAGGAATATATGAATACATTAATATAAAACAGTATTCATACCTTCCTGACGATGAAAGCATCGCTTTCGATACATGTTTATATCAATGTACATTTATTAAGTGGTGAATACCAAGTATTTTTTTTAATTCATTTATTAATAATGACGCCACAGAGTGAATACCAATCGTTTGAAGAATTAAAAAAAAAAATAATTATTATTTAAATTTTATTCGTCTGAAAAAACTGGTTGGATAATATTTGAGATATTCTTAATTACAAAAAAAAATGTCGCTACTGTTTCCCGCCGCTCACTAACATATGATAATGAAAGAAGGGTGAATGCAGGAAACTCCATTAACGGAGAACTGAACGCGGTTGGCGCAAACAAAAAGTTATCCAAAGAAGCGAAACTAGCAGCCCACAATGGAGTGCTGATACCAACCCTGATGTATGGCAGTGAGGCATGGAGCTGGCAGAGAAATGATGATAGTAGACTGAATGCTATGGAAATGAGATCTCTGAAACGAATCTGTGGTAAAACCATCTATGATTGTGTAAAAAATGTTGAGATTTGTAAAGAATGCAAGGCTGATGTAAGCGTAATGAACAATATTAAAAAATTGACGATTAGATGGTTCGGACATGTAGAGCGAATGAACGAAGGAAGAAGTGTGAAAATATGACGCGAATGTTAATGGAGGAATAAGCCGAGGACGACCGAGGAAGACACGGCACGATCAAGTTAATCAAATACTTGAGTCGGGCCATGTCAGAAGTCGGGATAATAGAACAGAATGTATGAGACTATGTATGATTGTGAATTAAGTAAGAAGTGTATGCCAAGATCGAGTTGTTTGGCGGTCCGTCCTCTCTGCCTTACCCTGCGGGGAAACGGCGTGATGGTTAGTTTGTTAGTTAACATTTGATCTAAAACTTTTCTTATACTTTATGTTCGACATAAATAACCGAGGAGTTGAACTCACGACGCCTGGATGAGACCCAAACGCGATGCCAACCCAGCCACTGACCAGTCAAACGGCATCTTTAACGGCACATTCTCTACAGCATATTTTTTCTGCTATATTGCAATCCTTATCCCAGCGATAAATTCCGCGTATATAAAGACAAATCCCGTTTCGGCGGGCTTGCTTGGTCTGGGGTGGATTATTATTTTTTATCCTTATATATATATACATGTTACACTTTACATTAACTATTTTTTTTAATAATATAATTGTTTATTTTTTTAATCCTTACTGATAAAAAATAACTATTTAATTTATTATATTAGTTTGCAATTTGTTCAATGATATTTAACTTTATAGTCAAATTATTTTCAGATAAGGAATCATTAAATAGTCTACTAAGCATGGAATGAAAATCTGGATTTTTTTAGCAAGCCGATGGTTAAAAGTTTTATGTATAAACTGTGTCTGTATAAGTAAGTATTTTTACGAAATATGTTAAATTCAAATTTATTTTTATCAATTCTAAGAAATTAAGGATTTTTTTTTAAATTTCCAGGCAAATTGATTTTTTTGGTTGAGTTTATTTAGGATATTGAGGAATATTTTTAATTATTTTTCGATTGCGGTCTATCTACAATAAACTGAATCTACATATCTTTACCAAAAATAAACATACTTTAATAATAAAGCCTATTAAAAATGTTATTCTCCGAATCTTTTAAAAATATATGCGCTACTAAAGGGCTAATACCCTTTGTTTAAAAATAATATTAACAAATTGAAAAGAGTTTTCTTTTTTAACAACATTAAAAGTTTATAATAATTCTGAGAAATATTTTAGATGTATTTAAGGAATTAAATAATTAAATATGATTGACATATTTGAGGAATTAATTATTTTATTTATGAAACATTGTAATTTATATAATAATTAATTAAAAAAATATTATTGTTTAATTTAAAAAAAGCAATTTTTATTTTTAAAAGTTCTACTAGATAATTACAGTATACAAGTATATACGTGACAGCGTTCGCGCCTTTCGTAGGCAGCTGTTCCGCTTTTTTTGTCAAACTTGACAGTTTTTTCACTCTGTTCCGAAAATAAAACAGCTGTCATGCATTATAGTAATTATCCATTAGTACTTTTTATTAAAAATAAACCTCCTTTAAATTAAATAATAATCATCACCATAAATAATTAAATACCTAAATTTTTTATGTCTTTTGTTTTTTTTTATGTCTCTGATTACGTCTAAAGGGAATCGATGTGACTATCTTGTGTCCTTTAATGGAAGCAATCTTCCAAACTAGCCCTCTGTTTATTTGCTTGGTGTGACCCTAAGTGACCAGCTCGGGTATGGGGGCTCCATCGAAGCCAGGTTAAAGTTAGCTACTCAGAAGCTGGGCGTATTGTACAGGGCCCGCAGATATTTTAATAGTGCACATCTACTGACCCTGTGCAAATAACAAGTGCGCCCCATTGTGGAATTCGGTAGCCACCTCCAGGGTCTCCAAAATATCTGAAAAGAAACCATTGACTCTGTGCAGAAATGGGCGGACTGTTTGATAGATTCGCCTATCTTAATCTTTAGAGCACAAACGTCAGGTGGAAATTCTGCCCTTGTTGATCCCTTCGGCAACGGTGCGCAATCTGGAAACACTCCAAACGCGCGCACAATATTTTATCTGGTTGACATTTCTCAGATGAGAACGGGTCGCTTCTACGACTCGTTCTTGTTTTCAACAGCACGGATGTGGAATGATTTTATCGCCTCTGTGTTCCCTCCCTCCTACAACATGGGTATTTTCAAGACCCTAGTTTACTCCTTTCTATCCTCTAAAATACCCTCGTCGCAGCAGCCCCAAATATGACATATACCTTCAGTGAAATAATTTCCCTCTAGGCCTTTTTAAAAAAAAACTAGTCAACTTCTATGCGTTTATCTGGATGTTAAATGTTCTGTGGAATGACATAGTAATATTCATTTGCGCGTCGTGAAAAAAAAGTATGTCAAGTTCTGATAGGCAATTACCGCAAACTCCGACAGTGGCAAAGGACAAAATATCAACGCTTGGCATTGTTCTCAATCAACCGCCTTGCCGACAATACATCTATTTTATTCGTAACACTTGGAACTTTAAAAATCATTAATTTTATAAATCTTAGTTTCAGCATAAGGTTATATTACTTCATGTTACACCATCATCAGTGGGTGAAGGTGGCCCTGGCTATAAGTTCATGAATATTTTGCAATCTTCACCCTAGTTATTTATGTGTCGTTTGTAGTAGTTTTCCCAGTATTTGTGTGCAATACATAGTTCTCCGGCACACTTCCTGCCCCGTATTATCCTAGAAACAGTTTTCAGATTGTTACGGGCCAGTTTCTCGAGGAATTTGGTACAAAGTGTAGCCCCAAGGCTTCCAAAGCGTCTCTCGTGTGAGCCCGTTTCCTGAAACTCTCAATAAACGCCGTTGCCGGTGGCGACAGCCTCCCTGAGCTTTCCTTAAAGCTTTCCTAATTAGATCCGTGTGTCTTTTATACGTAATTGGTGAACCCCGTAATTATAATAAGCTGACTTTTCATATAAAATTAATAGGAAATGTTTTGTTAAAACCAATATTTAATATATAAATGTCAACATATTTCGGAAGGAAAGCTTCCCTCATCAGGACACACAGTAAACTAAAAAATAATGACAAGAATAGACAAATAATAAACATATAAAAATAAAAACATACAAATAGATAAATTAATTTGTGGTAATTAATTAATTGAAAATGTCAAAATAAAGTATATGTAATTTTTTATTTATAATATGAAATAGAAACTTTTGAAAAATATTTATTTTTTTAATAAAAAAGTTTCCTATAAAAATTAATAAGAAATATTTTGTATACTCCACTGTTTAATACATAAATCCATAAATGTTTCGGAAGCGAAGCTTCCCTCATCAGAAAACTGTGTATTTCACCACGCTATTCATTCCCTCATAAGAAGCTTCACTTCCGAAACTTATATATTTATATATTAAACAGTGGTGATCACAATATAATTTGCATACCCACTGTTGCGCGTGAATTTGCATATCTTCAAGAAGTGATTTTCGTATCTTCAAGAAGTGATTTTCGTATCTTCAAGATATGTAGATTCTTTTTTAAATGGGTTCATTTAGCAAGCTGATCTTCGATTAATAAAACAGAAGGTTTTAAAAAAATCTTCTATGTGGTGGTAGTAAGAACAAATGTATGAAAAATAAAAAAACAGTGTAATACTCGTACTATTATAAAACCATTAATGGTCATATTAAAATAGGAATGTAAATAATGAACCTAATGTATCATTTTTTGAAATCTTCAATATTAATAATATTGATAAGATTATTAAAATTAAAAATAAGAAAAAAGCTTTGATTTGACCGAGAAACGATCTCGGAAACTTCCACTTGCCGAGAGGGTGCATTACGAATTACGACAGCGAACACCTTTCAACATTTTTCTACAATCATATTTATCAAATAATTTTATATGATTCGAGTGGAAAACGAATAAGTTTACAAAAATATATACATATTTAATTTATTGGTTAACTTATTGAGGCTTATAAATCTCACCGTAATATTTAATCATGTAAAAGGATAATTTTAACGAATTTCAACGATATGTGAAACAGAAAAATATACTGAAAATAAAAAGGCAACGGTCGCAATGTACATATCAACATATTTCGAAAGCGAAGCTTTCCTCATCAGGACATTCAGAATACTATTTTTAGTGCGCTTTCGAAGCATGTTGATATGTATATATTAAAAAAGTGGTGTTTACAAAGTGATTTTTAATCAATTTATTTTATAAATATTTTTTCCTCGTGGAATCTATGAATAAATTTGAAAAATATAATCTCTATTCAATTAGGCCCGGTATTTTTATGTAATTTTTAGTAATGGTATTGCTCGGCATATCTTGTCAGGGTTTCTAGCATAGTCTCTAGCAATTTAACGAACGTAAATATCTCAGATAGCGAGCTTGAAAAGTAACTGAAATACAGGCTCTTAGTGTTAGAAGTGGTTAATAGAATAGCTTGATAACATTACTTCAGAATAATCTAGTGATTATGCATACACGCATGTTCTGTTAGAATGTTGCCAGAGGAATGAGAAAATTATTAATAGTTTTGGAATTTCGTCGTAATATTATGGAAAACTTTTTTTCCACTTATTCAATTGAACGGGAAACGGTTTTATCTTTTTGCAGGTTTCTTCAGATCAGTCCACTGTTCTGAAATGTAAAAATTAGGTCAGAAGTGAAAATTTTCCGTCCCAAATAAGTAAAAGGTACAAAAATTTTCATTCATATTTTTACAACTGGATCAAATTATGTGTAATCTGTGATATTCGTCATCTGTGTAACATTCTTGCCATTCTTGCGAAATATAAATCAGTGGAAGAACACTCTTTATCCGCCCAAGTTACAAATTCTTCCATCTCGAATTCATATGAGATCTCGCGTACGAAATGCTCCAGATCAAAACGAGCGTAAGTTTAACATGAATTACCCGCTCCGGTTGTGGCCAAGTTTCTTAAACCTAAAGTATTTTATAATTTCTAAAAACAATTGGTATTCACTTTGTGGCGTCATTAATAATAAATGAATTTAAAAATATACTTAATATTCACCACTTTATAAATATACAATGTTAACAAATACATTTGTAAGGTGGTGAATACTAAGTATATTTTAAAATTCATTTACTTTAGTATTTTGTTAAATAATTACTGATATTCTTGATTACATTCACAAAATATCTAAAATCTAAAAATTGGTTCTCTGGAGCAATGGAAACTCTCGAAAGTAAATAAGCAAGATTTATTTACATTGCCCTGCTTTATTACTTACGTGAGATCAATTCCTATGATCTCAAGTAGTATTGGGGGGATTAAATCAAGTTAATTAATTATAACGTTACAAATTAAACTATTTACTGAAGGGAATCTACTGAATATCAGAAAGTTCATATTACCCCGATAAAATTATGGAGCGCATGTCAAAATCTTCAAAGCGGGCTTTTCAAATGTCAGTTGCAGTTCCTCCTGACAAATCAACGGAACTAAAATCAACATAACATAATTATCAATCATTGAAATATTCGGATATGGAGATAGAGTTACGGATAACAAACCAGACTCCGTCGTAAGATGCAGTTGAAGAAATGAAGATACCATGCTCTGAACTTTGAAGTAGGTACTCGTAGTTAGAACCTCCGTAGTTACTGGTTACCTATATTTGGTTTCTCCATCCGAAGCTTTTCCCTGCAATGTGGGTTGTGCTCTATCCGTGTATTCCAGATACAATTGTTTAACTGGGAGCAGATCATAGCTTTTGTCCGCTCCCGGTTAATTCATTATAGCTTTTGAAGCAAAATCCAATATCGAAATTTTTTTCACTTGTATTTGAAGCAAGTGCAAATCGAAATTATATGATTGTTGGTGTTTTTATATGACATCGGAGCATCAGAAAAATACAAGAGTCCCAACTGCTTGAAATCAATGTGTCTAATTTTGAGAAGATAGTGAAGATGAAGGAAATCGGGAGAGGGGGAAGGAGAAGATAGAAAGAGGAACTCTTGGGAGTATTTTACTATTCAGATATATTTACAAAAAACTTTGCTGAAGCCGGTTAACCAATCTTTCAATTCTGAATACTCGTTTCCAGTCAAATATTGCATATTTCTTACACACCGGTCCCCATAGATGACATAAGCCCGGAGGGAAATGATTTTACTCAAGATTTCCTGTCGGGAGTTTTATTTATTTGTACCGAATTTTCACAGAAGTTCTCACTTTCAAAAAAATAATTCAGTTATAAAAATTCAGTATACATAAATTAGATTAAATTACAAATACTCACGCAATGATACACAATGCAAATGATATAAGAGACAAAAAGAGAGAGACAAGAGATACATAAAAAAATATATATTAGCGCAATTATTGTTTCGTACTTTCAAGTTTTTGGCAGGACATTTTTTCTGAAACTTATATAAATATCCACAAAAATGTGTACATTAGCGCACTCTATGTTATTATATAGTCGACACGTTTGATACAGAGGGAAATATTATTTCTAAATATATTCAGGTGGAATGTACCATGGCGTCTTAAACAAGAGAAATTGAGAACATTCATTTCAATACTGCAATAGCCAAAATGTAGTATCGAGGTGACCATGGATTATTTTATGCAGACATATTAAATCAATCAATCGCCTTCTAATTCCAGGTGAATTACTATTGAAGTATTCAAGACGTGCGTTGCAAAATCTAAGATGGTCATGTAGTAGACCACATTAAAAAGATAACATTCTTAGAATTTTTTTAAACAGATTCTGCTATGTTTTCACATTTGTTGTAATGTAGATTCCATATCAATAAACATTTTAAAATGTGCTTTCCGCTCTGCGAATGTATAATAAACAAACATTTTGTTAATATCTAACTCTTCCAGAATCGATATAATAGTACGCTCGATTATCCACGATATCCAGAACATTATTATTATGAAATTATTACGAATTACTTTGTTTAAATGACTGTTTTAATATAAAAATATCGGCGTATGTCAGAAACAAACTGGCTCCAGACGGGTGCAGTTGGGACTGTTGTACGGCATTCATGTAAAAAATAAAAAAGGGTGCTTTACATCAGTTATTTTACAAGAATATTGTATAAGCCATAAGCGATCGTTGATGCAAAAATGTGGTGCATTATCTAATGCGCACCTGAAATGTTGTATTTAAATTATTAACCCCCTTTTCACTCTAGCTACGCCACTTCATAGTGTTATGTAACGCCAGTAGTCCCTAAAACTAGCCTCTCGTTAGACACCAGCGCCAGAAGTGGCCGAAAACAACACCACACACGTACGCGGGTCCGCTTGCCCCGTTCACTCGCATTCACCGCTCGGACCCGGCCTTGGAAACACGCATTCCCCGCCCGGAGGCCGCCTTGGCAACACACTAACTCGCCTGCTCTGAAGATGGCCTCCCGCCCGCCGCCATCTACGTCTCGCAGAGAAGCACGCGAGCAACTATCTAAGATGGCTGATATTTGCCTCCACGGAAACCCCATTTCCTCAACAACCGAAACCGTGAGCTGTCTTTACATTTTCCCCTCTGTTGGTGTTGTAATTTATTCAAGTCACAGTTTACATGCCCGTTTTAGAGAATATCAGAGAGAATTTGCCCGTAACATTATTTTGAGGTTAGGTTAGCCTACTGTTCACCATAACTACATTCACCATGTCTGTACCTTCCTCTGAATTAAACCACTGAGTCTGAAAGCATACGGTAGTTTCATTTGACAAAGTATTCGAGTCTGGTTCCCAATTATAAGACTGCCTGTCGGCCCACGACCCTGCAGAAGAGCTCCTTGGCCTGCCGAAACTGAGCTAGTCAAAGGTCCAGAGCCGAGCTCCCTGGAGGTACACCCCTCACCGGGTAAGTCTGTACAAATGCTCTGTCTTCCGTAACTGCACTTTCCCAACCTGCCTCCTCTCCTTCTCCCGCGTTCCTACTCCCAGTCAAATCCGTATTATTACAATAGGTATACTTTGCATTTCGCACCTAGCCAAATTTTCTGATAAAATCTCCGTCTGGCTTTTTTGCAAGGGTGAAATAAAAATAAACGTTGAGCTTATAAAAATGGATTCCGCAACGCAGGTAGTTTTTAAATGCACGATAGACATATTTTTTGTTAGTTTTAAGCAAGGCAAATAAAAACACCCGTGATGCAAAACGACAAGATCCTTGACTCTGGGCCAAAAGAAGTGAGTTCAAAACTGTGTTATTTGTAAATCTAACACAATCAAAATGGTTCAAATGAAAATAACAAAATACCTACACAACTACCAGCATTCTTTTTATGTGGGGAAACCACGAATCCGATGTGAAACATAGTTTATTACATTTAGCAACATCTGAACCCTTAGGTAATTTCGTATCAAGCTATTTCTCTTCATTGTTACAGAATAATAAGAGAAATAACAAAACATCTTACTTTTTCAGCATGTAAATAGTGCAACATGACATCTGAAATTATGTTTAGGGATTCCTGGACAACCTGAACATGAATTAACATTTAAATATGCAGTATTAACGTTTTCTACGAGAATTCCATTCAACATTTCAAACATTTTCTGAATTTCTTTATTCAAGAATTTAGCCACTTTAAATAATAATCGGGGCGTATTTCGGAGGTTAAACGAAACGTATTTTAAAAGGCAAGTTGATAAAATTCTAAAATAACCTTAAAGCTATCTGAAATCGAGCTTCGCGGTGCCGTTTCCATAAACAACTTTGAATTTAAAAATAAACCAAAACGAAAATCTATTCTCACAAAATAATATTTTATCGGGGCGTAAAATTACTGAAAGAATCCGCCCCGGTGAGGCTATTGGCAAAATAACCCATTAAAGCCCATTTAACTCGATTCAGGCAAGAATGGTTGTCGCCATAAAGGGGATGTAAAAAGGTTAACTGGCTTGCAAGGGTTGGTGATTCCATCTATACAGTCTCTCAGATAAACATTACCTTTTAATATGGTAATTTAACCCCCGTAATTATTCCTACTTTCTAAAATATCGCCGCTTTTATGATACAACAAAAATAAATACCCTCTTTCATCCCCCTGCTGCCCCTGAACTCGTTTTGTAGTTAGTGTTTTATAGAAAACACATTACGGTGGAAATCGAAAAATAAAAAGTAGTACAAGAAACTAAATTGAATTTCTTAATAATTAAATGTGAATAATAACAGTAAAACTTTATTTGCCTTAATTACTATAGCCACATAAATATCAGAAAAATTGCTTAAAACTAAAGTTTTTAGCACATGTGCGTAAAAATTATACAATGTGTAATGGCAGGGAGAATGTTTTTAAACCCTACATCTTTTTCCAATCTGCGCATAGCCTTTAACTCTTCATTACCGGTGTTGTCAACTGATTTGACATGTCCGTCATTATTTCAATACCTCTATAAATATACTATATACAGGATCATATTTTAAGTGTTCCTGAGCAATACATTTATGTATTAGAAAAAATAATTAAAATATTTAAGTATTTATCGAATGCAACAGAATAAAATTTCTAACCGATAAATCGGGAAAAAATAGTTAACATATATGTATACATACAGAGTTTCGCTCACCGTGCCACGATGCATGGTCATCAGTAGTAGCTGGTGGTCTGCCGGCTGTAATAGACGAATCATCCGCTTTATGCGTTGCCATGCGTTGCCATTTTTTTCCTGGATTTCAGCACTTCTACCTACTATTTTACTTATGTGCATATAGGTATTATTAATAAAATGATTTACATAAGTACTACATGTTAATAATTCAATTCTATCCAACTTAAGTGTGTACTCCGTGCACTGAGTATACAGCACGGAAACCTGAAGGATTTTCTAGCACCGTGTACATATTTAGAGTTTTGTATTTTGTAGTTTTTTTATAAAAATGAATAGTTTACATTGATTACCCGTGTAAATTATTTTTTAATAGTCCATAACATAAGTATGTATTTTACTTATAGCCGGACTCTGTAGAGTATTTTTCCTAAACCGACTGCATATACTCGTATAAGTAAACTTACATACATCCTATTCCCTTTATCCTACTTGGGTAGGGGACCCATCGTATCGAAAAAGCCCCCCAGTATATACATATAAGTATGTTATCATTTCTTATTCAGCGGTATTCCTCTATGCATGCCCCTTCGAGGACACTTAGTTATATTATATGTGGGTAGGTATGGCGTATTTTCACTAAGCCGACTGCACATACAAGTATGTCATATTTGATAATTCTGCGATATATCCTCTCTGCATACCCCTTCAGAACACTTAGTTATATTATTATATAGGTAGGTATTTCATATTTTCCCTAAGCCGACTGCACGTATAAGCATGTCGTATTTTGTTATTCGGCGATATATTCTCTCTTCATATGTAGCCAGGGGGGAAGTTTACAACGGAAATAATCATTTGGGGGATCAATTATCCGTGGGATCAACTGTGTGGGGGATCAACTGTCGAGGATCAAGCGTCATGAAATCGCTTACTATATCTACAGAAATAAAATAATTATTACAGACATGTCAAATCAGTTGACGGCACTGACGAGGAATGGTTAAGGCGGGTAGTAAAATTAGTAAGACTGTATATTGGTAGAATATAAAATAGAAGATATTGAAGGCTTAGATCGTTTATAATGTCTTTGAAATGTTTACCTATACGGCCCTTTACTTAAACTTGCTCCTTCAGCTTTGTAAGAAAACTTGGTTTAATCATGCATTGAGCCTGATCAACATCAAAGGCAGTTTCTCCGAAGCTAATAAGCTGCCAACAATATTCAATGAGGTTGACAACCCTTGCCTTTGTTTCACAAATAGCGATCATGGGAAAATTAATAAAACAATAATGATTACCTGCTGGTACGGCACACAGCTTTTGTGTGTGTTTTTTTTTTGGGTGTACATGACGAACTTCGTTTCAACGCAATAAAAATTGTTGTAAAGTAGCCTGAGATCGCTTAGAAATATCATTTATTTGACATTTGTATCAGCTAACTAATTCACTATATTATATTATTTGTTTTTTTGGTTTTTATTCGTAGAAAACTATTTAATTTTTAATTTTTAATTCATTTAAATCAAATTTAATAATTTAATATGGAAAAAACAGATTTCAAAGTGCCTCACAGAATAGAGAATCTATTGTTCCAATTATTTTCTCCGTAAATCGATTTCACCGGTAATAAATCATTTTAGGAACCCTCAAAATTCGGTGGGGGTAAATAGAATCATATAAATAAGTCGTCTCAGCCTGGTCTAATCACAGTTTGAAAATGGCATTGAACGCCGAAACAGCTGTCACAATAATAAAATACTAATGCATTATTATATTTGGTTTTCTTAAAATATATATATTCGTATATAACTAAACACGCATGTTCTCTACAGGAATAGGCAGAGATGATGCAATCCCACATATTTCTGTTTTGACCACGGAATGGGTACTTTATTTCATAGTTGTGACCCATGTTTCTTGCATTTTTTTAAAGAATAAGGTAAAGAATTATCTGGCTACGTCCGATCTGGAGCGCTATTCTGGTTCTTTTTAAGGAAAATTCCTTAGGCTTACAGACTTCTTGCTTAACGTTCCTGATGTTCCGGAGAGACATAGTAAAAAAATCCCAAGCAGATTGTTAAAAGATTATTGGAAATCACAAATTTATGAAATATCTTCAAGTGACACAAGGTTTTGAAGCAAAACTATTTAGAACAGTTACGTTATATTATAATGCGCATTATTCCATTTTTATTTTTATTTTTAAATAAAATTACGAATTACGTTTTGTAAAATGGTACCTACCTCACTAGATAGTAATGACCTGTTTATTCTGTCACTTCTTATTAAAGTGGCATTTACCGGCTGCGTTTATATTTCCATTGATAATTTTATAGCTTTATAGCTAACAATATTTAAATATGATAATAACATGTTGTTAACATGGTAATTTATTTAATATTGAGTTTTTCTCTTTTTAAAACTACGAAAATATTGATATTTTTAATGAATATCATTCGCTGAATGATCTGAGAGAACCGGAACTGCAATTAAACAAGACGTATTTAAGCCTAAGGAAAATTATAAGGAATCTTCCTTAAAAAGAACCGGAATAGGCCACCTTGTTACTAATCAATAATTTTCAGCGTTCTTGAGTTCGGTTTTTTAGTTTGGAGACCAATATCCAAGATTTAAAAAAAAGGATCGAATCAATTCAAAAGAGACTAACTCGGGCATTAGCCCATAAAACCGACTTGTTTACACTGCTTATCGACTATGAGAAACGCCTAGAATATTTCAAATTAGAAACATTATGAACATCGTCCCAAAAATTAACCATATAACCATTTGGAATCTTTCCTCTTGGCCACAATCAAAATCACCGTCTACTAAGAAACCCTGAAACTTTCCATATTCCTTTCCAAAGAACCAACCTAATCTTCTCCCACCCTCTTCTGAGAATGTGTCCACTATACAACATCAACTTTTTTGCCATATATTTATTAGACATAATTAAGAACATTGTTTACATGGTTATAACAAAAGTGTATTTAAGTAGTAATTTTTTTATTTTATTAATAAATTATCCTTTTGGTTTCCCTTTTTCAAATTTAATACCTCCCTAATTGAGAAATTCTCGTGTTTAGGGAGGGAGTACTAATATTTATTGTTCACATTTAATAATTTCTACAGTACTACCACGAACTTGATGTTCTGTAGTATTATTTTTATTTTTTTATGTTAAACCACACAAAAGCGGACCTATCTATATGGTGTGAAGATAGGGGGACTATATCACTGCCCGGCTGGGTAGCGTTGTTAGACGGATTAAGGTAGGGGCTGTAAGGATGTATTAATGCGGGTCTTGAAGAGGCCCTGTGGCAAAAGGACTTCTTAAATCTCTTGGTTTCACTTAGCTCGACGTAACGCAAACTTTTTTTTCTCTTGTTTTTGTTTTTAATAACTTACAGTTTTATTTTTACATATTGTTGTACGCCGTTATTGGATGGTTGGTATTTATTCATTGTTATTTCTTTGTATTGCATTATTTATTTTAATTCTCTCTCTGTTTTGTACATTACATTGTGTACATTATGAAAACATTTTATATACATTATGAACACATGTTATGTACATTATAAATACAGATTGTGTAAATTATAAATACATATTGTGTACATTATGAATACATATTATGTACATTATGAATACATATTGTGTACGTTATAAATACATATTGTGTACATTATGAATACATATTGTGTACGTTATAATTACATATTGTCTACGTTATAAATAGTTGTGTACAATATAAATACATGTTACTCAGATTATAAATACATGTTGTGTGCATTATAAATACATGTTATGTACAATATAAATATATGTTACGTGCATTATAAATACGTTTTGTGTTCAATATAAATACATTTTGTTTACATTATAAATACATGTTGTGTACATTATAAACAAACAATTTAGTTTCCTAATAGTGGTCTCGCAACAGGGCGATATAGGGAATATCCTCCACACCGAAAAGCAGTGCAATTGTAGAATGTTTTATTTCATTTTATTTGCATTCAATTTGTAAAAACTCTTAAAAAATTATCAAAAACTTTTTTTCTCTTTTACTCGTTTCGAGTTTCCCGCAGTACTGCATTCATACATTTTCTAAAGCATTATTTTCTCAAAAATTGTACCGAGCTTTTCTCCTTTTTTTTAGAAAAATGTATTTAATTATTTTGGGTCGAATTCCTTTTGCTGTGTGACACGATCTCACCCACACCAAACTAAATAATATAATATTATGTAAGTGCGATAATTGTTTCGGCACCCTCGTTTTATTCTCCCTACAACGCGCCATTCTGTAGTGTGATTGCAAATAAGGGCTGTTTACTTTATATCCTCGGCTTTGTTCTGATAATGAAAACTGTAAATATTATTATCATTTTCATTTCATTGCTCCAGACTGGGGGCAAACTACGGAAACACTCATTCTTCTAGGGTCCCATTCACTGGTATTTGGAAGGTTGCCAGCGTGCAAAAAATAAAGGGATATTGATTTTCTGCTGATATTCGGTAAGTAAAAGGTTCTAACGCTGGTTGAATGAAGAATATCTTAAGTACATGATTCGCATCCCGTGACGATGTTTACAGCATTCTACATCGAAAAACATTAAAACAAAAATTACATTTTTTCTGTTTTGAGACGACATCAACCGGTGCAATGTCAAGTTTTTATCACAGGAAACTCTGATATTCAAAAATAAATATTTCGAGAAAACTTATCTGTATCGATTTTTAAATCATTTTTCTGAGAGAAGTCGAGTCGTATTTTCCCAGAAAACATAATTGAGCTAAAATCATTGTTAACGCAATATTCTTCTCGTATGAATGTAAATTAATGAAAGAATGTACGCCAAAGTCAATTGCGATTTTCTCTTAATTACGTTTGTCCAGTGAACTCACGTAAAAAAGCTAACATGACAAGACAAACTTGTATTACAATTTCACCACACTTTAAAACAATAACATGTCATTCAAATTCTGAGCTAAAAAATTCAACCGTCCGTATTAATAATACTCGTCTGAGTCCGAGATGAATCTCATACATGCGTTTTGAATTCAGCGTCTATAGAACTTTCTGTTCAAAGACATAGTTCAAACAATCACAAACTGGTGACGCTTCGGTGGTAAACCGTGGAAGCGTGCAAACCTTTAAGAATCTATTAGCTGCCCGGCTACGTAGCGACTATAGGGTTTTGTTAACACTAAATTACTTAGTACTTTGAAAAATGCAATAGATTTTTTTCTGTGATCGATGTATTTTAGGTAGTTATTAAAATAAATTAATTAAACAGTTCAGTTTCTTGCGTAAATTGTGATTTCCGTAATTAAAACTTTATTTTATATAACCTTCAACATTATATTAATTAGCCATAAACGCTTTGATGAATCGTCAAATTGTATCGTGTTGTTAGAACATAATATATATAGATTTTTTTCTCCCTTTTTTAAATCTTCGATTGAATTCCCAATGAAATAGGTCACGAACCTCCACTGGCCAAGATAGAGTTGTGTGGTGGTCGACCCTCTCTATCTGACCCGTCGGAGAAATAGCGTGATGATTAGTTAGCTAGTCAGTTCTTCTTCCATAAAAAAAACTCCTGGCTGCTTTATACAAAGAGCTCCCTTAAATGTCTCCACTTTTGCCAATTCTTAGCAGCTCTCACTTATCTAAAGCAAGCAGATCGTTTTGGTTCTGTTGGTGATGTCGATGATCCGGAAGGATCTAAATACCAAACCACTGCTACTCTTCATAGAAAAGTCGTAACTGGGGTAGCTTGCGCAGGTAAAAGGCGATTCACCGGCTAAAATTCCAACGAAATCGCGCGCTCCTTGTGTAGGTGGCGATAAGGTTGAGATTCCCGCTTAACATCGGCCGCATGTTTCGATTTATGCAAAAAAACCATCACCAAAATGCGTGTTTTATTCCATTCTGTAAAGTTCAGACATAATTATTAAAATGTTTTACAGTCACATTCTAAAAAACTTAATTTTCAACAATGAACAATACGACAATATCGGAATAGGGATTTGTAAGTAGGAGAGTTCGCGCTTTAAACATTTTTTAATGTCTGATACATTATTTTTTTCTACGCCCGGTTAAACGAAAGGTGAAGGTGTGTTCTACTTGCAGTATTTAATTAAATGATCTATGATATTTCTAGACCATCAAATTCTCAAACTGAAAACACATGATTTTGCATTACTTCCCATTGCATCGCCTTAGAATGCCAAAAGGTCGAATTCCGCTGAAAATTCGGAGTGCTATTCCAGAGACAGGTGGGAGAAGCAACTCCAGAGACTATGCGATAAGGGGCTGGACTACTGGATGGATGTACGCAGGGACGCCTGTGGGCGCCTTGTCGATGCGATGGGTTCCCGACCTGAGTACTACAGGGGGAAGAAGATACGAAATGCAAAATATGTTGGTAGTTTAACTCAAGCGTTTTATTTTGGCGGTAATGTCGAATAATTTATCGAATAACGAAGAGCACGATTATGGCATCCAAGTCGCAGAATGTTGTGAGCTGGAAAAAAACATTGAAGGGAAAGAAGAAGGTTTGAAAGTACGTCACTATTCAGATCAAACATCTTGTTTCTGACTGCCATGACAATACTGAGAGTATAAAATAAAATGCAGTTCAAAAGGTTGATTGTAAAAAAAATCTGCAAAATACATAAACTTCTTTAATTCGACACCATCAATGAATATTACTACGTCATAGATACTTACGTAGATTATTACGTTAAAAATAATACATCACATGTCCTTGCTCAGGCTTCCTATTATTTCCAGAACATTTTTCAGTACGATTGTTCTCCAGTAAAGTAAAACTCGAGTTTTCTTTTCACGGAGATCTCATTCGATTAGCTTTTATATCGGTAATGTTCTAGAACAACATAACAATGGAAGCTCGACGTTGCCCGAGAACTCATTGTTAAATCTTTGAGCTTTGTTAAAAGGTGGGGGGTGGGATTTGTTCTATGTTTATTCTATAAGCTGTAGACTGTGTAGCCAATGAAATGAGACATACAAGAACGGCCTTTACAGAAATACGCAAGAATCTGTTCTATTCTTAGGATTGTCATTCATGTCGCAATCTGATAAAGTATCTAAAGATACAACAACCGTTGCCTTTTTCATGGCCGTATAACTAATTTTGATTTAAATAATAACACTCTTACTGTTTTCAATTAGAGTTTAAAAAATACTGTAAATAGTGAGATTTCACTGCGGGATGACATGGCAAACCACCCGTCATGCATCTCACAAACGTTGCTTCCATTGGCTTTAGCCGCAATTGGTGACTAGATCTAAAGAACCGGGTACTTATCAACCTTCCTCTTTACCGCCCACTTTCCCTCCTCACTATTTTACGTACCCTAAATGGGGATACCATATTCCCAAAAAAAATCATACTTGAGCCTCTTCCAACTAGCAAGAAAGTCAATTAATGCTTGAATGATGATGGAAAGGCCCAAATTAACTATTACAGTCACAGTTGATTTCACAGATTTTTTTTACCCTTTGACGACTTAATTATTTATTTAGCTATCTAGGAGCTACTCACGTTCCTAACGAATCCAGTGGGCTGAACAGTAAAAAATCATTTGATTCCACTAATAAATTTCCTAGGTTCTTTCACTCGACAGTGTGAAACAGCATACGGTGCAGTCGCAGCCGATGTACGCACATGATGCACAAATGAGGCCTTATCGACTCTGCATTGTTTGAACGTGAACAAGTTTAAACTACACAGCGCATTATTGGAGAATGTCCACTGTACAGTTCCCGGGGGTACATCGACGTTGCACAATGCGACGCCGGATGCTATTAGAAGGCAGAAAAAATCTACGAGTATATTATTTAGCCACCATAAAATGTCCAACCTACTATATGAAGTGAAAATAAAAGTTTTTTTTTAATTCTAGCCGTATGCTATGCTAACGTCAACTTCCACCCATTTTTTTGCCAAGGCTATTCTTCACTTTTATTGAAACACTTTTGTCAACCGCTTTTTTAATGATAATTGTTCACATTAACGGTTAGCACCCAAAAATACGTACTTTGCAGGTTGCCAACTCAAGAAATACTACGAAGGATTTAACTATTAACTCTATACGGGAAATTAGTAAAATGTATAAGGTTTCAAAAGACATTCATCCTCAAACTGTAATCTTTTGTATTTTGATAGAAAGCAGTCACTTTGTGTCTCGACATATTAATGAAATAAAACAATCACTCCGTTTATAACCACGAAATGTACTTAATCTTTATTATACCGACCGGTTTCGCTTAACACAAGCGTCATCGGGTTGCAAAATTAAACTAATCAAAAAAATACATGCTGTGTTTATATATATAAATATAATGGAATGTAACGGCCTCCATGGTTGAGTGGTTACAATCCTCGACTACGAATCCGAAAGTCGCGGGTTCAAATCCCAGCGTTCACAAGTAAATTTTATTAAATTAATTTGTGTTATTTCACAATTTTTTTAAATTAAAAACAATATGTAACATATTTGCGGCACTTTCCAGACTGGTAGATACTTTCAGTATTGCCTTGGCGAAACACCGCCATTCAGAATCGAAACGTTGCTTCAAATGGCTTTAACCGTATTTGGTGATCAGATCTGAATAACTAGGTACTTCCCCACCTTCCTCTTACCCATCTCCTTACCCTCCCCACTATCTTCAGCCTCACAACATATCCCAATTGGGGATGCCATAGTCTCACTGGCCCCAGACGGTTGGGAGCAGATGAGACTCTAGTGCGGTACTCACATAAAAAAATTGTAATCTTTTAAATTCTATATGAAATACGTAATGGAATTTTAAGTAAAATGTTCAAAATTGCTTTCAGTGGTTCGCAAAATGCACCTATTTTCAGACATTTTGACACGTACTTTATAGAATTTAATGATTAAAGTTTTAGAATGTTTGTGTTTCGAAATCTCCTACGTTTTCCTAACTAGTCGTATAGATTTTATAGATAAATAACTTATGGAATTTCTTTTGAGTTAGCAACCTGCAAAGTGATGTTTAGGCGATTTTTGAGTGCTGACCTTTAAAACAACTGCATAAGGCGTAAAAACTATCATATTAATGCGTTATACATAATTTAGTAAGTAAGTGGGTAGATAACATAATGCAAATCACACGATAAGAACAATCTCAGGGAAACTTCAGACTCTATACGCCGTAATATCGTGTGTTTTACGCAGTGTTTCATGCAGTAGGAGCAGAGTAAAATTCTAGATACGTTCCTATTAAATGCTACCATATAAGGGGACAATACAGATGGGACAAGGGATATGATATCATGAGATAATTCATGTAAACAGGCATCTGAATGTTATTAATTGTTGTTGTGTTCAATTCGTAGAACTCCATTTATTTTTTTATTTTTTTTTATTTAATTTAATAATGTTATTATTAAGTTCTGCGAGTATTTTTAGTATTTTATTATTTAAAGGCAGTTTCTTCAACCTCACAGAATTCTTTTTAATTATTTTCTAACTAAATCGGCTTTACCGATAATAAATCAATATTTTTAAAACCCGTCCAAATTAGAATGGGGTGGGAGTGAATAAAATCACATAAATAAGTCGTCACAGTGTGGATTAACCGCCGTTTGAAAATGGCCTTAAACGCCGAAACAGCTGTCACAATAATAAAAACTAAAAATACTTGCAGAACTTAATAATAACATTATTAAATTTGATTTACATTAAATTTAAAAAAATAATAATATTAATAAAATCTGAATGTATATATATCGACGCCCCAGTTCCAAAGCGTATCCACTCAAAAACGTAGATATGAGACAATTAAGAAACAATATATCATGCACGTTTAATCTTTTACTGTACATCTAATTTTCATAGATTTTCAAAAATCTATGATTTCTAAATATATTTTATATTTATATTGTATAAAATTACTTTTTTAATATTAATGATTTTTCACTGGATTTTTGTACTGTAGAAAACTGTAGAAGTTTGATCTTAAATAATAGTGATATTTCTGATTTAAGGTAATGTGGTGATTTAGCATTGTTAGGAAATGGAACTGGTAAATAGTTTTATAATGTATAATTCTAAAGAATAATATCCGTAAGGTCTTTCTAAAATAACCACAGATTACCACTTGTTACATTTTGAAATTGGCAGACATCGGCATTCTAAGCATTTTCTCATACTTAACTCAAAACTGCATTATTTTTATTTGCAACACTTTGGTGCTGAGGCATCGATAAATACGTTCGGTAAGATTTTAATAACGAATAAATTGTACGAAAAGTATTCAATTTTTTTTACGATACTCTGTCAAAAATAATTATAATAATTACTCGTCAGATAGGATGATTTGTTAATAAAAACAAACTGCGTATTTTGTTTGAAAACCTAAGCAGTTATACATGTTTTACTTAAATTTAGTGTCAAACAGATAGAACAAAAAATATTTTCAATTAATATTCTTTTCTATTATATAAAGAAGAATGTCCCGGGCGGTGTGTGTTGGTTTTATATGCAAATCTACGTATGTAATAGTTTTATTCCGAGCTTACTGGAATTTTGCACACCTAACCTTCAAAAGAAGAGGAAGGTAACTTTCTACGTGAGATTTCGAAAAATTACCCCCCCATCCCTCATTTCCTCCTCTTAAAGCAGAATTTTGGTAGTTCTTCAAGAAATTTTGGACTTTTGACGTTCAAAATAAGATGAAAATTACTGGGTAGGGGTAGAGATAGGGATGACACATTCATAACCCCGGGCAATACCGGATACTTCAACTATCTATTATATAAATGAAAAAGTCCCGGGCGGGCGGTGTTTTTTTTGTTTTGAATGCAAATCTACAGTTTTATTCCGAGCTGAATGAAGTTTCGCACACTTCACCTTCAAAACAAGAGGATTGTTGCTATCAACATAAGATTTCGAAAAACCACCCCCTTCCCACTCCACAAGGTAGAATTTTAGTACTTCTTGATGAAATTTCGCACAATTGACGTTCAAAATAAGATAACTACTGAGTAGGGGTAAGAGTAGGGGCAGGGGTAGGGGTAACAAATCACAACTTCAAAACATTATTCCAAACCATCTATAACTCGGGAAACGCCGGTACTTCAGCTAGTTCATTATAAATGGATCGTTATGGTGCCATTTTTTATGAAATTTGTAATGAAAAATACTATTAACATTGATATAAGTCATAAGTACGGGAAACACCGAGCTTTCCTAATCTTGACAGGTAACTTAGTTAATACCCAACTAAGTTACCTGTTTTCTACTGAACCCTAGTGACCCCATCATGTCAATATGATATTGGTACGCGTACTTGATTCCAGCAAATTTTCCTAAAGGACAATTAAATTAATAATTAGTCCTGGCAAACTGCACTCCATCCATGAAGAGTAGGAACTCATTGCATTTGAAAAGCACTTATTACACGTACAAGCGACGTTACGACGCGTCCGGCCAAAAACACGTCAGGCGAAACCGAACATCCTCGTTGAGTGACGTCGGTACATTATATACGTTCGTTCGCCCGACCTATCATCTAATTAACACCCTAATAAAGCGAGGCGTAGAATTAAACTTAAATCTATTAAAGTTAACGTTGAGCCGTCGAAAAATGCCGATTTATCTGTCGTTAAATGTTGGGGATGCTGTGTGGAGAGTATTTTTGGGAGAAACAAAACAGAAGAAGTTCTGGAAATAAAAACGGTTTAAAGGGCGGGTAGTAATCTGAGGGTCAGTGTATGCAGGAGTAAAGGACGTATTAATCAATGAGGGGATCGGAAGAGTCCAGCTGGAGAGGTCAAAGGATATCCCTCAACGGGCCTCTCGCGATCCGGCCCGCCATGTATTTGGAGGGCAGACTTATTCGCCGCCGATACCTAAACAAACCTCATCCCCTATGAACCTGGGCACACCTGCTAGGTCACCAAACTTAGCGAACCACTTGGGGTGACCTATAATCTGGTATCGAAGGCTAGCCAATATTCACCCAGAAAACTGCCACTCGGAACAACTCAAAATGGTTTTAGTCCCATTTCAAGCAACATTTCCACTGACTAGATCTGAATAGCCAGGTACCTACTTCCTAACCTTCCTCGCCCTCATCTTTTCCCATCCTTACTTCTATTATCTTCCAAAGATACCCTAGTTCGAGATTATTATATCACCACTGATATACAGGCAGATGCGACTTTTGTGAGATAAAAGCACGGAACCGCCCTAAGGTGCGAAGTCTTCATCTTCCAAGTACTCCATCAAGTTTTCTTTGATTTATTTTTTTACGTATAAGTTCTTGTGTTTGAGCCTATTGCGATGAGGCCAAGCCATTGGAGTTTTGAGTTTATACATTAGTCCCGCTCTATCCAGGGCATTTGGAGAATGTGCGATAGATGCACAAAATAAAATGCTTATATAAATTCGTCGCAATTGTCCAAATTCCCACACCATACAGAAGAATGGAAAAACATGATGACAAACCATCGAGGTTTAAGAGGAACGGCTGCGCGTCTGTTTCATACAACACTTTATTTTGGATTTGATGCTAAAACACCAACCCGACCTCACTGAAGTTTTTTTCCAATCAAACGTATAGTAAATATCTAATACCGATTTGAATTATTTTCTTTATTTTTCTTTTAAATTATAAAAATAATCTTTAAGGAAATCTATTTTTCATGATTATAGAGGCAACTTCAGAACTTATTTGAGGGTTAATTGGAAAGAAATTATTGTCATATTTTCTAAATCTTTTATGTAATCATTTTTACATGAAATAAAATAAAAAAATAAAACATTTTTTCTGGTCGATATTTTATAATATGTACGCCAAATTTGTTTTCCAAAGTAATTAAGTCGTTTTTAATTCAAATTGAAGCCTATCGTAATGCTTATTTTCACACTTTCTAATTTTTTATTATTTTATAATTCAATATATTTTCATAGTAAAATATGCCCTTTTTTAATTACCAATAACCCTCAAATAATTTGTAAAGTTGTCTCTAAAATCGTGAAAAAGAGATTTATTTAATGGCCCATATTTCATTATTTAAAATAAAAAATAAAAAATCTCCCTCTAATCCGTACTAGATATTTATTATAACTTTTGATTAAAAAAATATTATTCGGTTTGGTTGAGAATTTTGGCCTCACAGCCGTTCCTCTTAAAATATAGTTTTTATTGTCAGTCGTAGAAAATTTTCTTAAAACCGCAACTAGGAAACTGTAGCGATTTATAGCAAATAAATATGTATCCGTTATTGCTTTGCAATTGTATCATTTAAAATTTATAGTTATTTCTGTATCAATGGTACTGCCGTTATGTTATATGATACCCTAAAAAATACAATAACGATCATACGAGAAATGTATCTTTTATGTTATATTTTTTATTGAAGTATGTACCTATGTAAAAGCACTGAAAATCTAAAAGTGCCATTGACAAAGAATAGAATCTTACAGACTTTGGTTAAAAGATTGAAAGAAAATATTTATAAGTCTCAAACACATTTTGATCGTTAAAATGTCTTGCTAGAAAAAAGTTACTGAGAAGCAATTTTATTTTTAATTCTTTGAGCTATGAAAATTATCATTTCTTAGTTGAAGTTAATTAAAAAATAAATAAAAAAATAATAAATAAAAAAAAATTTTAAAAAAAATAAAAAAACATAAGGTTACCAAAGAATCTACGTAATTACGAAGGTTCATATTTGTTTTTTATAATTACATCAACAACCTCCGTTGTAGACGTTGCGTGTTAAGAACCCAGCCGGCCTCCGTCGTCGAGGGGTAAGGCTTTCGACTATGAATCCGGAGATCGCGGGTTCAATCCCGGAGTGCGTAAATAAATGGTATTTTATTGATTTGTCTTGTTTTGCGAATAATTTTAAATTTCAAAAAATTTTAAATCATTTTCAAAAATATATATTTAAGATACTCTTAGTATTACCCTTGTGAAAAATCAGCATTTAGAATTGAAACGTTGCTGGTGAGGGCTTTAGCCATGTTAGGTGACTCAATCTAAATAGCCAGGTACTTCTCCACCTCCCTCTCCCCCATCTCCTTTTCCTTCCTACTGCATTGAGCCTTACAACATACCCCCTTTGGAGATACCATAGTGTCACCGGCTCCAGACGGTACGGAGCAGTTGTTACTTTTGTGCGAAATTCACAAATAAATATATACGCATTAATATTCCACTGTGGGTTTTACGAACCCTAATAGTAATAATATTATTAAAATGATATACAAAGAACAGATCTTCAACCAATAAAACCCCAATTGTTATGCTACACGATAAATTTCCTGCACAATATTTTCATTTGTTTTTTTTATTTTTTATTTATTAATTAATTTTTTGATACATGCATTCACACCAACAAGATACAATTGTAATAAACATTTTTTTTCTATTTTTTTTTACATTAAATTATAAACACATCTGAACACATTTACATAAACCTACGTGTAATGTATATAATGCAAAAAATCCCACATAGGCAATTCCAGTGCGTGAGTATACCTGGTATCGTCAGGTGGGAATAGTGTCTTGTTCTACCGGTATTTTAATGGAAGATGCTCCGAGGAACTAGCGTCATTGATCCCTTCGGCACCAGTGCATAGTCGGGAAATACGCCAAACGCGCGCCCAACATTTGTACACAGTTGACATTTGTCACATGAGAACGGGTCGCTTCTACGATTCGTTCTTGTGTTCAACAGCTCGGCTGTGGAATGATCTGCCGGTCTCTGTGTTTCCTCCATCCCATAACATGGGTCTCTTCAAGACCCAAGTTCATTCCTTCCTATCCTCCACACAGCATCCCCAAAGATGATATAGGCCTTGAGGGAAATTATTTCCCTCAGGGTCTCCTGTGTGGAATTACTGTAAAAAAAATCGTGGCAGTATATTAGTATATCTGTATTTATTATTTATTTACTCATGCATTAACGCCCCAAAGGACTTTTACATATTTTAACATTAAAATGATTATGTGTACAGAACTTTAAAAAAAAATAACATGATGCATAGTTGGTATATAAGTGTAACATATTTATAATATATATGAAGGTATAATAATGTATAAGTGCATGCCACAGAGAAGTTACAAAGGGAAAGGTTTTTAATTTGTAGATACTACTTTTTTAATAAAAATAGTAATAGCCTGATCTACATGATACATAATACACAAGTGCATAATATAATACTCGTATAATAGGAGTGCATGACATTATGAAAAAAAATCATAGTGTTTTTATTTTTCAGATGATGTAAAAATGTATGAAATTGCATAATACATAATATAGTATATGATACATAGAAAGATAAAAAGAGCAACAAGTTTTTGAATTGTAGATGAGTACAAAGATAATATATATAAAACAATAATAATTAAACAATAGCTCTTATGCGATGCTCTTATAATTTTTGCAACATAAAAATATCGTTCAGGTATCTTTTAAACATGGGTAAACTTATGTTAAATATATCTATAGCAGAGGTGAATTTATTTCCAAGTATATGTAGACGAGAAATAGGTGCATGCATTTGGTAGTTTGTCCCAGAATTATTGTTACAGAATAACATATTTTGCCGAGTTTGTCGATGAGGTACTTTGAAATTGATGAGTTGCAGGAGGAATAAAAAAGTTAAGTCTGTTATTTTTCTTCCGTTTTCTAAAGTGTGTATTTTGAGTGTATTTAGCAAGAATGTATAGTTTATGTGTTGTATTGGTATGTGTAGTTTGAAGTTAATAAAACGTAAAAATTTGCGCTGCACGCGTTCTATATTTTTTATATGAATGATATAGTATGGGGACCACACTATTGAATTGTATTCTAATATGCTAGGCACTAGTGACAAATATACGATTTTTATAACTTCCAGCGAATCAAAGTCTTTGATAGTTCTAATTATAAATCCCAATGTCTTCATACCTTTAATAGTTATTTGTTGTATGTGATTTACAAAATTTAATTGTGTATCAAACAAAACTCCGAGATCAGTAATTTCGTTGACTTTTTCCAAGATTTTGTTATCTATAGCGTAGTTAAATGATAACGGGGTTTTGATTCGACAAAATGTCAGTGTCTTGCATTTATCAACGTTGAGAAATAAGTTATTAGCGATACACCAATTATGTAATTTATCGATGTTTAACTGTAAGATTATGCAGTCGCTAATATTGGTTATTTCTTTGTATAGTTTAATATCATCGGCAAAAAGTATCGGTATTAATACATCGGTATTAATACATGGATGAACGTAAGTTAAATAAAAAACTATCAGTTAAATAAGAAAAACAAAATAAAAAAAAGGAAAGAAAAAATGCAGAATAGAAGAAATAACATAATATACATTGTACTTGCATATATTATGTTATGTTTATTTTAACCTCTAATTCAAAACTCTTCGCTATGTACTATATTTTTTCATTATCATTTCATCATTATCATCTAAACATTTTTCCGTTTCATCACTTTCTACACATAAAATACAGAACATACGCTTTCAGGAAACATTATTATGTAAACATGTAATCGCAATATGTACACTCATCTTCTCTACACAAGCATTGCTCAAAAGAGAAGTTTAGTATTGTTATTTGATTTAAAATGTATAAAATTTAAATTAATAAGTAATAAAAATAAAAACTTTTAATCTCACGAATTACCACTGAAGAGACAATGCACAAACTTTTTCTATCTGGTGAGATACTATCATTCTTGACTTATTTAATGAATAGGCCAGAATGGCTCAAATCTTCATCTTCCACTTCTTTCTTACCTTCTGACCGGGCCATATCATTCTTTAAATCCAGGACCTGCTATGATTATGAGCTGTTTGCGGTCTTACAAATTAAAAAAAATGTCTGAATGTTACTTGTTATGGTATACAGTGAATACCGCACAAGAATCCAAGCTAATGAGGTGTGTTTTGAGGCTGAAGGTAATGTGAAGAAAAGAAATGGAAAAAGGGAGGTAAAAAAGGATCTAAACACGGCTAAAGCCATTTCAAGCAAAGCAACGTTTCGATTCTGATTGGTTGTATTTAACCACTGCAATACTGAGGGTACCTCTTTACAATAAAATATTCAAATTAAATTATTAAAACTAATTTAAATAAGTCTTAAAATTATCAGAATCCAAACGAATAATAAGTTCACACATTTCGCTGAAAAAGATGAAAAGTTTTTTCATTTGCTTTTTTGGTGTTCATAGGCCAAATAATAAAGCGTGTTTTTATGAGGTTCTTGTGGTCTAGACGTGTTTTTCTCTTTCAACTTTCCATTTAATTCCTACATATTATTTTCCTTTAACGCCTACATATTATTCTCATTTCCCTGAGATTCCCTTCGAGGGTTGTAGGTGTACTTAACCTTTATGTGGACTGTTACCCTTAACTTTCAATTTGGAAAAACTATTTCGTTGAATTATAATATGGTTGAAAACTCGTATTGATCCGAAAGCAATCCCAACTGATCCGATGTTTCAGCATAATATTCTGTTGTAGTGTTGGACCAAATAAATGAAACACCAAGAATAAAAAGAAAACAAAAACTAGCAATTTACTATATTTCTGCTATGAGAAAGGCCATTATTGTTAAGCCGCTGTGTATATTAATGCACACTGTCGATATATTATGTGTTATTGTTATGGTATCGGCATGTTTTTTTACGAATTGATCAATTATAACTGATAAATATTTAATGTTTGATTTTATTATTTAAGCGAAATTCCCTCACCAAAAACAAGAACCTTGTTTCTTTATAGTGAGGAACAGCTCTTTAATGATTAATTCACCATACTATGTTAATGACCTTATATTTATGTACTTATTTGTCAAAACAAAGTGTTAAACAACATAAACAATTTACCATCTTTCCTCCTCAATTAATCATCAAAAATTGAATTAATAAATCTATTTCTCGATCCCCACCGTTTACCACACTCACGAAGTTGCTCAAATGTTGTATGTTTAATTCTAACATAAACTAACTTACTATGTACAAAACATGTAACACGAAACTAGAAAACCAAAATATACATCGGAGAGCTTTCAAGCCAAAGCCTGAACAAGGTTTTGGTAGAGTCCAAGATCTTAGACAGATTACGTGATAAAATTCTTCTGAGTTTATTACTGTGACAAAAATCATTTAGACTGGCACGAAAAATTTCGAAGCCCTGGCTTGAGTTAATAAGTCCCTACATTATGGAGAATGGAGAATGGTGCCCATAATTTAAAGAGTTTTTTTTTTGTTTTCAAAAATAAAAGTGGTGTAAACAAAGTATATTTTTAATTATTTAATTAAAAGAGTTTTGTTTGAGGAAAAGCAATTCATTATTTCTGAGTCTACGGCATGAAATTTTGAACAGGATGAGTTGCAACAAAGAAGGTGAATGAATAATAATAATTGGGTAGCGATGTAGTTCCTCTGGTTGTCAGCAGTGCAGACTGGAAAGGACTCGCATTAAGAAATACGATAAAACTTACAGTGTTTTTCTCGTGCATTATAAGTTTATTCAGTAACTACATATATACTCGTATATTTGTAAATAACATGTTCATGTTATTTTAAATAGATAAAAAATTATCAAGTATGCATTATAACAACACTACGATTTGGAAGGCGGGTATGAGTACCGCCGCGTCGCCCGGGAACCATCCATTGGATAACCAAAACGTCTGCCATAGATCATTCCAAGTTGTTCGCTTGGTTTGGTGACTAAGTAGGATTGTCCGGGTCCATGGAAAGAGGCTTCACACACCATTCCCAAAGATGACATAGGTGCGTAATGTTAATGTAAATAAAAAGATTTTTATCATAGTCTCATCACCAGAATGTTAAAAATATTTACACTTCATATATTAACACAATTTTTAATTGACACTTAACAGTTGAGCGTATATATAGGTGAGATAAACAAAATATAATTAGAGGGAGATAAAAAATAAAACGAAACTATGGAAGAGTGAGACAGGCATATGCTTACATGGAATACATAAAAAAGAGACATAACGTCAGAGGAGGGAAGAATTAAGGAGAAGTAGGAAATTTTGACTTAACGGAAAATATAAATAATATGGGACTTTAAGACTTTTGTTTTATTTAATAAATATGTCAAACCACAAAGTAATTGGTTTTATGTAAACATTTTTTTTTCAATTATACCTATTTAACCCCGGGTACCTCTTGTGCGCATTAACCGAAGTCAAAGACCCCCACGAGGGTTAAATAAAAAGAAAATAAAGAGTAAGCGATAACCCGGTGAGCTTAAAAACGAAGATTCGCAACTTTCTCGACATTTCAATTACATTTTTCTTACTTAATGCATAAAATATTAAGCCATTCGGGGCTCCATTGCAAGGCGGCGGTTGGGTACTAGTACCAGGGAGGCATAAGGCGCACGAGGTCGACCAGGCGGGGTTGCATCGTGGTAGATGGTGACCGCAGATTTCCCATACCGCCGGCCCAATGGCACCCCCGAGCCCCAATCCGCCGTAATGTCTGCGCCCCGTGTATTAGTGGCGATCGGAAATTGAAGAAGGCTCTATGCACACCCCTAGGAAATCCGATTAGAAGCCTTCTCGCCGTAATAAGGGTGACTTAATATAGATTTAAACGCGATCTTTCCAGCGAAAATACTCGCAGGGGTGAAAAGGAAACTGATAAAAAATAAATAAAACGTAAAAAAATCGGTTTATTATTCGAGGTAGATTTTTTTTAAAGTTGTATGAAAGGCTAAAAGTATTCTATTTTATATGATTTGCATACTAAATAATTTATAAAAAGCTCAGTGCAATTTATTGTCAGTATAACCCTGATGAATGTGAGATTAGTTTTTTTTTTCGGCACTCATATCATTTTTCAAAGTGTTCTATTTAGTGATGAGACTCAATTTGGAGACCTTTTTTTATTCCTCTGCTGAAGAAATTTGGTAGTTTTAAAAAAAAACTTATTAATCGATTTTTTTTTATTATTGTTTTTTTTTTTATATGAACTCTATTTAAAATACATTAATATTTATAATGTCACGTTGTTAGAATAAGTATATTATAATAGTATATTATATTCACAGTCCTCCTAACTAGGGATTCCTGTTCCGAGGCGGACTGTTATTTATTGTGTTGGTGTTACTGATAATTATGTTGTCTTCATAATTTTTCTGATTACCTTTATAGTTTGGATTAAGATATAATATAGTCAATTTGGAAGAGCAAAGTCGGTATTTGAACATATCTCGGAGAAGTATTTCAAAGAGAATAGAAATTTTGACATGCTGTAAGAGTAATATCAGGAGATTACAACCAACTGCCAGATATTTCAATTTATTTTATTTTATTTATTTCGGGAAAATTAGCAATTAACGGTCAGCAGCCAAAAATACATACTGTGGGTTGCTAACTCAGGAAATACTACGAGTGATTTATCTTTAAATTGTATAAGGGTAATTAGGAAAATGTATAAAGTTTCAAAACACAATAATCAACAACATTTAATATTTTAAATTCTATTTGAAATATATACTGGAATTTTAGATAAAACCAAAATTGTTTTCAAACTGCACCTATTTTCAGACATTTTTGGGATATACGAGTATGTCATAAATTTTGTAGTTTACGGTTTGAGGATTTTCGCCTTCTGAAATCTTATACATTTTTATAATTTTATTTTTTTCATTAATTTAAGACATTTCCCAAAAAATATAGTGCAAAAAGTTCCCATAAATTACTTTTTTGTAGTTTTTCTAACGGAAGCTTGTTATTCCAAACTTTATCCTAAATTTCAGTTAAGGTAACAAACTTAAAGCGTAAATATAACTCAAGAATCTCGCTCAAAAATATTTCTACGAACGAAAGCAATAAATCAGGTAAAATAATATTCCTTATTTGTCTATTACAAATAGTTTCTTTCAGCTAGACAAGTTTTCAATACATTTATTAACTGTTTAGTTTTAATACTGTTTTATTTCAGCGCATTTATTGTAACACATTTAAACAGCTAGGAATCATATGATCATAAGTTCTTTGTTCATATTTGTTTGTATGTTTAGGAACCATTAATCCTTCATTAAAATTGACACGAGTATTGTAAGTGTGCTCTAGTCTATTTGTATTATAAATAGGGTTATAAATGTGCTGAAATATAATTTTTCATCCTAACCACCCGTACAGACTTCAGAGGTTTCATTTTTATGTCATCACCTAAGTTAGTAAGCTACAAAGTGATGTTTTAGGCCATTTCGGATTGCTGGACATACTATAATAATAAAAATAGTAAATTATGCCAATTGTAAACTTTCCGCTGCTGGATAGTAAATGATACAAGTTAAGTGTGACAATATAACTAAAAAATTTATTTAAATTAATTATGTTGAGGGAATGAGGGTGGAGGGGAACATAGGATTTGAATAAAGGGATGATGAGAGGTGAATGTGGTTATAATTTAAGTTATATGAATTTGAGGATCTGTAGATAAGGAAGTTCTGCATGGATTTGGTCTTGCAAAGAGAGATGTAAGGAATAAGCTGACTGTCTGCTGTTATTTACTTCGTATAGGAACGATAAGCGTAGAAGAAGATCAGGGCTATCAACTAAGTTGTGCAGGATTTCAAATAATGTAACTGGATCCGCTACATTTCTTCGGCAAGTGTCTGTCTATTGAAAAACTGCGCACAGTCTTAATTGATAACATTGTGCGCAGCCCTGCAGATACTTTAATAGTACACAACTGCTGACCGTGTAAAATTTGCAAGTGCACCCCAATGTAGAATTTGGTAGCCGCCTCTGGTCGGGAGTCCCAAAATATCTGAAAAAAAACCCGTCTCCATCTTAACAAACGGATTGCAATCTTTAGAGCACAGACGTCAGGTGGGAATGCTGTCTTTGTTCGACCGGTATTTTAATGGAATATGCTCTTAGGAACTAGCATCATTGATCCCTTTGGCACCGGTGCACAGTCGGGAAACACGCCAAACACGCGTCCAACATTTGAAACACGGTTGACATTTGTCACATGAAAACGGGTCGCTTCTACGACTCGTTCTTGTGTTCAACAGCTCTTCTGTGGAATGATTTAACATGGGTCTTTTCAAGACCCAGGTTCACTCCTGCCTATCCTCTAAAAGACCCTCTATACATCATCCCCAAAGATGATATAGGCGTTGTGGGAAATTATTTCCCTCAGGGTCTCCTGTGTGGAGATACTGAAATATATATATATATATATTTCTGAACAACGGAAAAATAAAACGTACGCCACTAGACTTACTAGAATGAAAATTGTTCTTCCTATAAACTCATCCAAGTGGAATAATTCAAATAGAGCAAATAATCTGGAAAAGTCCGCATGTATGGGTCAGCACCGATGCTGCAAATGCCTACTCTATGAAAATAACTACAAAAAAGATTACCTATTCCAGTTCTCTAGTACCTTCTCTATCCTTCGCAGTAAGGGTCGTACTATGGACAATAAATTTCAATGGACCGCTCTAAAAAATTCAAGTTTACGGAATTATTTTTTTAATTAAAACTAGCCATGAACTTTTCCTCAAATTATAGTCAGATGGCAGCTAGAGCAACTTAAGGGGGAGAGGTATTATATATTAATTATAAAGCGAGTTAATGCACTGGTCACTGACTTTAATATTTAGGTTTATGCAAAGACAATGAGTTTACAATGTACTGAATGTATGGAAGGCAAGGTGACGCCAGAAGCTACGCAGTGTAGCCACGTGCCCGTAGGGCACACCGTAAACACCTCACTGCTCAGCTGCCGGAATTTGAGTGAGGGCAAGATGGCCGATCGATCTCGTGCCGGCGGGCCACGTGCAACAAGGCACGTAGGACGCTTACGAGCGGCTAGGCACTCAACAAACGACTACTAGATTCTTCTATTAAATTGTAGTTAATTAGTTACATAACAATACGTACGACGGTCAGAAAAGGGGAAAAAGTTCTGATTTAATTTTGATAAATTATAATCCTGTTTAAGTTTTTAAAAATATGTAATAAATATTTCTCATATTTTATAGTGTTTATAGCTTATATGTATACATGCCATAAATAGTATGCACTGTCACGTTGGTATTTATATATTTAAAAAAGTGGTGAAAACAAAGTGATTCTTATTATTTTATTAAATATTTCTCACTTTAAAAACATTTTATTTATCGTATTGCGTAACAATATTATCATTATTTCGAATTAATAAATAATCCCTCTCCGACGTCCCTTTCCCCCTTAAACTTGAGAGCCTTTTGAAAGGAGGAGTGATTTTACAGCCTTATAATTCTTTTCTCCTATTTTACTGTTTGGAACGAAGAGATAGATGTCTCTATTAGCAGTACAGTTTTGAATGAAGCTTTAACATCTGTTTCTAGATTTTCTTGTATTTTCTCTACGTTGCATCGTTTTATAGAGCAGGTATTATATTGTTATTCTATTCGCGCAATGGGACTATGTCAAATGCACTGAGGCCATCTCTAGTGCCGCAACCTTTGTCATATACATTATTATTATTTTTTTTTCTAAAGAAAGACAAACATTCCCTGGTTATGAAAAACCTGACAATATTTTTAAATCTCCTAAACATCTTCCACTTATTGTACTACCATTACAATAAGTGGAAGATGTTTCTTGTGTCGTGATGGAGGACTTAGCCAGCCGAGGAATTGCACTCACGATGCCTGGGTGAAGGACTTGAACAAAGGCTAGTACAACACATTAAGGGGAAATGCAGGTTACATGTGGGGACTGGTGAGCAGAGTGGCTGCTGGCGGGATCACCAGAGCTGGACATCTCCACACTGAGTTTAAATGGACTTTCAATGGCAAGTCACCATGTTGGGTGGTTTGCAGTAAACGGCACGACCAGCTACGGGCTTCAATCCGCATGCATAATACGTTGCCTAACAGATTAGTAACACAAAATGGCCTCTGGTTGCGACCTCTTTTCAGAGACTCTGTTGGCAGTTTGGTGCTGGGACGGAAAGTGAGGAGCGTGGGTTGCAAAAGCGGCCGCCAAGCCGCAGTGGCGCTGGCTTCGCTTCCTCCTGCTTTGTTATCGGACAATGTACGATCTGATTGGTTTAATTTGAGCGCTAAATCACCTGATTGGTTAGTTATGGCGGGAAATGTTGCAATTGCTTGCCCAGCTTATTTGTTAAGACGAGTAGCTAGAACTCAACTCAGGGCCATCCTTTCGTTACGTAACAATATTTAGGTGTTGGAGTGAGAGCCTACCAGAGGGGAAGGGGTAAATAGGGTTTTTTTGGTAGAACAAAACAATTGACTGGAAAAATATCTAACAGAGGACTGACTTTACGATAAATTCACTTGGTTATTTAATACTTTAGAATTATTATTTAGAGGTTTTTCAATTCCCAGTGCTTCTAAATTATCTAATTTATTACGGTGAAGAATTTGAACTCCTGTATCTTTATTAAAATATGTATGTTATGTACATTTGAACATTTTAGAATAAAGGTTTGAGGCGATGTTCCCAAATTGGTGGATATTTTTAGACTAAAAGAAGTAGGTAGGGGAAAGAGATGGTTGGGGAAAAAACATGGCTATTCAGATCTGGTTAAAAAATTTAGATAAAACCATTTCTAGCAACGACAAGTTTTAGATTCCGAATCGTGGTCTCTGGCAATATTGAAAATCTTCAACTGAGGTATAACATAATATGAAATAAAAATGACGATTTCAAAAAAAAAAGTATATATTTATTTCAGGAGTTTTCATCTACGTTCTCTGGTAGGGCGAATGAGCTTGCCGATCAGCCAAGGAGATAACACTATACATAAATAAAATAATTACTTGTACTTCCCCTTTGCTCCTTGGGTATCTCAACTCCGATCCCATATAAGTAGCCATACCTATATATAAGAACCAGGGTAACTACAATCTACAAATCTTGTCCTTTTAAAAAAGTTTCTAAGCGATTTATTTCCTTGGTATTTTTTTCTCGGGTGGGCGTACCTACGGGGTTAAGCCGGCGTGATGGATAAACGGTCCTAACAAACGGCGTCTGAAATCAGAGCCGGGGAGAAGGGCGCGAACCCCTATCCCGGACTATCCCGGCCTATCCCGGCACAGGGTTTACCAACGCGGTACTCGTTGATGATTCCTTCGTTGATAGATAACCTCTACACAACTACGTCAAAAAAACCTTGATGTGCCATAACGGGTAATCCGTTTGTTCGGTTCCCGTGTCTTAACGGATGTATTGCAGGATTTAGAGCATGGACGTCAGATGTTATTACTTTGTGTACGTTCTACCGGTATTTTAATGTAATTTGCCCCCAAGAACTAGCATCATAGATCCCTTTGGCTTCGAGGAACAGCCGAGGGACAAGCTAAATATTTTCCAAACTTAATATTTACACATTTTTCTTTTCAAAATAACGACTGGTTTTATTGCAAATGATAAATGATTTGCCGGTCTTTGGTCTTCTTTTTTACCTACAACTTACTTATTTTCCTTTAAAATATCCTCACTGATCGTGTTGATGAGTAGTGAGTCGATTACATTAGAGAAGATTAAAAATAACAGCCATGTACTAAGAATTACAGAGAATACCTTCAAATACTGAGTGAATTCCTAGAGGGAAGATGTTCGGTGAGCCGTCCCGGGCAAAGATGGGAAAAGGAATAGTTTTGTGGCGACGGACACCCAATGCTGGGCATGTTGTTTGTGGCTGGTTTCGGTGAGTTGCCTGCAACACGGTCGAATTAGGAGCTCACTTTATAATGGTAGCTTAACCTAGTAACTAAATTTATTACGTTAATTAAATTATTAAATAAAATAAGTTTATTAAATTTCTGTGTATACATTATTTTTTTTTATTTTTTTTAGAAAGAAAGACAAACATTCCCGGGTTATAAATAACCTGACAATATTTGAAAATCTCTTACTACCATCACAATAAGCGGAAGATGTTGCTTGTGTCGTGATGGAGAATGTAATCCATCTTTACTTTTATTTTTATACACATTCTACTTACTCAAGTCCAATTTACATTATACTTTTAACCTACTATACATGGAGATATACACATGTGCATGTCCATGCACGTATGTACTCGTATACATGATTTTATATAATAATAATAATAATAACAAAGCATTTATATAGCGCAGTTTTGTGTTATTTCACTTCAAGTGCGCATTCTGTGTACTGTACATAAGCAAAAGAGGAGTTTTTTGTTGTTGTTTATGTTGTTTTTTTTTATACGAGTATATGAGACGCTAACATATTATTTCTCAACTTTGTTTAATAACAAAAACCACATTTGATGAATGTTTCGGTCTTTGATACTAAACATTAAATACATTTTTTGAATTACAATAACAACTTCCCATCTCACTTCACACTTTAATTAAATTAACTGTTATATAATTCTTTTTTCTCCCTGCCATATATTATGTAACATGAATAAAGCTTACCAATTTGACTGTCCTAAAACGGGAATTTCCCAGTTGGACAGTCAGTGTTACTGTAAAACTTTTTTTTTCTTAATTAAATACATAAATTTCCTTTGGAGAAAATTTTTGTTGTGAGTGTACGTATTAAGGTGTATTCACGTCTACCGACACCGTGCAGTGCAGACACGTACAGTGGCAGGCACGGTACAGAAGGGAGTATTCACATTGCATGGTGTTTGAATATGTTCATAGATAATGTAAGTAACTACTTTTGTGCCTGCCACTTTACGTATTAAGGTGTATTCACGTCTATCGGCACCGTGCAGTGCAGACAATTACAGTGGCAGGCACGGCACAGAAGGCAGTATTCACATTGCATCGTGCGTGAATATGTTCATAGATAATGTAAGTAACTACTTTTGTGCCTGCCCCTTTAATTTCTCCACTACGCGGTGCTGGTGGATGTGAATCGAAGTTAGGGCCGCCGCCGTAGCCTGTCACTCACTGAATGTTGTTATTTTAGAAAGTGGAGTACATTTTAATGTTAATATATTTTATGTTTATAAGTTTTTTTTTGTTTTTAATGTGATGTAAATACTGCAGATGCATTGGTCTTCATTGTTAATAATTTTTGTACGAGCATGTTTTACAAATGTCCTGTTTGTGTATCTAAGAATTTATCCCTACTGTTTTTTTGCAGATGTTTTCACTCACGTGAGAACAATCCAGTTGTAAGAACTCAGTTATTATACATAAACTCAATCAATCAATCAAAAATGAAAACAAGAGACACAAGTGATACTTTATAGAATAAAGAAGAACACAAGAAATGGGATGTGGGCGTGCTTCGTGATCCAAAAATCTGGCCATTCGGGCCTTAAATTTCTAATACCTACAAAAAATGATTTCATCATCATTGCATTTCGATCAAATGGAATTCAGACAGTGCAGAGGTGACGGGAGCTGTATTTTCTGTATTTTGATTGGCTCTCTGGGGGCTAAAAAAAGGGTACTAAATCAAGGCATACGGGCTTCCATTTAAATCTACGTAGAAAGCACTCGTACTGTGTATTCTTTACTCTGTGTGATACATAATATAATTAGCCCAATCATTATTACGTATTTTTAAATAACAACAAAGCATTTTACCTAAAACTGTACAAGTAAGACCAAATTTTTTAGAAATATTTTGTGGTAGATCGCATGCAAAAGGTTTTCGACCCCTGCGTAACCTGTGAAATTTTGGCAATCATTCCTCGGGACTCTGGATAAATCCTTGAGCAAAGAGACTAAGCTTTTTTTTCCTTTGAAAGTTCGAGAGGAGTCAAATGATATGTTTATTTAAGAAGAAGAGCGTCGTGGATGATTGAACACGGGACTTTATTGGACCGTGACTATCACGAGATTACCTGTTTTCAGTAAATAAGTAGCTACTGGGTAGATACACTTTCAAACATTGTTCGGACAGAATGTTACGTTAGATTTTCGTGGAAAACAAAGAGTTTGACTTTACCTGAATAATATATATTTTGAACTTTAGGCAGCAGGTATTGAGAAGATGTTTGACCCTGCTGAAACGATAATCTAGAGGTGAAGCTGAAAAACCATGTTCGTGCAGAAGTGAAAACTCTTGAACGGTTCTTGTCTAGCGTCATGAAATTAGCATTTGCTGTCTGTAATTTAATTTCCAATGGAGGTAAACGCAAACATGTTGACCTTGAAACTTCATTTCCACCACTTCACGCCTCGAATAGGTGCCAGTACTCACTGGGGGATTTAAACTTAAACCAAACAAGCATTTAACTCACTGACTTATAGATGACGTTAAATTCGTAAATATATAATCCCCTTTAAAATAGAAAAACTAGGTGCGTTTTTATGAAAAATCCATCTCTATTCCAAAAAATAATATTTGACAGCCTCCATGATCGATCGGTAAGCCACTCGACTACGAATCCGGAGGTCACGGGTTCAAATCCCGACGTGCGCAAGTAAATTTTATTTAATTAATTTGTGCTGTTTTACAATTAATTCATTTAAAAATAATATATATTATATTTGCGAACGTTCCAGAGTGGAAGATACTCTCAGTATCGCCCTGGAGAAAGACCACCATTCAGAATTGAAACGTTACTTGAAATGGCCTTTACCCGTGTTTGGTGACCAGATCTCAATAGCTAGATATTTCCCCATCTTCCTCTTCTCCTTCTCCTTCTCCTTCCCATCCCCAATACCGTCAGCCTCATAACATTCCGCAATTGGGGATGCCATAGTCTCACTGGCTCCAGACGGTTGTGAGCAGTTGGGACTCTTGTGCGGAATTCATATAAAAAGGTACCTGCTTAAATAAACAAAAATTCTCTTCATGCACTGGCGTCATGAAATTAGCACTGCGTTTACTGTCTAGAATTTGGGAGCCAATCAATCTGGGGAATTTCAAGTTTTCATTCAACAGTTCATGTTTTTCAAAAGGCATTTTCGACCAGTTATATATCTATACCCGAGGGGTCAATGACTCCATGTCCAAAAATACCGTAAATGAGTTACGTAATATTCCGTTTAGAATTTTATTACGTTTCTAGGGGTAAATAGCACCCTTCCCTAAGTTGCTTTTTCGTGGTAATTACTTCTATCAGTTCTATGTCGCAATTCATTTAGAGGTAAATTAATTTTGAGAACTATTTTGGGCCTCTTCCAAAATAAGTAAAATTGACATAGGAACATTACCCTCTCCAGTGCGGATATAAAACAAACATTTTGTAATATTCAAGTTGAAATCGAACGTTTTCACATTTCGAAATTGCTCAAATTTGTCACTAGTTTTCCCCTTGTAAGCACCGCGCACCCAATACTACCACTACCACGTCCGAGGCCACTGAGTAAAAAGAATCAAATCGGTAGAAAGCCACCGCACCACAAAGCACAAAGCCGCGGTCGGATCGGAAAGTGATGACGCTCCGTTGCAAAAACGGCTTTGACAAAAACCCCCGCGCAAAAAGCGTCGTTACTAACTCATCACTTCATTTATCTCCCAAAGTATTGAAAGACGTTCGGAGACGTAGTTTCTCTTTTTGCCGTGCGCTGGCGCTGCTCAAACTCTCGGACTTTTATTTATGGAACTTCGAATGAGGGCGGGAATCTATTGTAGCAATGGGAGCAGTTTATATAATGCCTGTCGCATTTTACACCGTTTTACGACTGTGTTTCTTCTTGTCTCTCCTTTATCTTGCCCGGTATTTCAGTCCGATCAAATCACAGTGGCTATAGTATTGTCTATAAGTTAGTTAAGTGGTAATGAGTGGAATGGGACAACTTGAAAGGGACGGGTGTGACCATAAATTGGTCGAAAGATACATCATGACTAACTAAATTACCATCACGTCGTTTCCTCGCCGAGGTGGGTAGATAGGATGGACCACCAAACAACTGCGCAACAAAAAATATTTAAAACTGCCTAATATTGAGTCAACTTTTTATGAAGTTAGTTAATAAAACTCTTCTACTGCTCCCTTGTGAGACCGCAGCTAGAGTACGCATCTCCTGTATGGTTTCCTATTTATACTTGTAACTTACATCGTTTGGAGAAAGTACAAAAGAGGTTTCTTAGATGTGTTCAATATAAGTTCTGACAATCAGTAAATAATATCTGTAACCAAACATTAATGTCTAATCTAAAACTACCGCTACTTTTCACCCGGAAAACAATTAGTGATATTCAATTTTTAATTATTTTTTATTGAGATTTAAAAATCTCATTTTAATATTTAATCATTGAAGAAAACAATATTAACATAAACTAAATGAAACATGAAAACGGAAAAAAACGACAGAAAATAAAAAGATTTCAGTCGCATCTGGGACTCGAACCCAGGACCTCTGCCTATCCGGGTCAACCGCTTAATCAACTTAGCTAATGAGACCAGTTCAATTTATGTCATCTTCATCGATATCATATCTCAAATTCAAGATTTGTCAATATTGTCCTCCAGTTTTTATCCCATATTATTAAAGATTAATGATTTTCTCATAATTTTTAAATTACTGGATAACTTCATAGACTGCCCCAAATGTTTAGAGACATAAATATCCGTTTCTCTGTTAGATCTACTCGACTCCACTATATGTTTTACTTTGACAATCATATCATAAACTATTCATGTAACTAGCGCATCTTCATCGAAATGCCAATCCCTTTGATATATTCAAATCGTCTCCGTCCTGCATTAAAGCAAAAATAATTAGTTCTGTTTGCATCTGATTTCTATTTCTGTACAGCTAAGTTTCTATAGTTATTTTTGTAATGTTAACTAATCAATGTACCTGCTCCCATTCTGTCCTATGTACGACATGTATTACGTTTGTAAAATCCCTACGGGCGTTCAAAAAATAAACTTTGTTTTGAAAAGACTACTTGCTTCATTACATTTATTTATACATCGTATCATATATATTTTTTTGGTTCTGACTCCTGAGATAACCAGACTCAAATATTTTATTTACTAAAACATGTCATGATTTTCTCAGTCATTCCCGATTTCTTATGCCATCCGCTTTTATAACATATATCCGTGAATAGGCATTTTTAGGTGTACCTATTTTTTTTTTATTCTAAATATGAATCTTTTGTGATGCTGAGAGGAGTAGGAATAGAAGTAGATGTGTTAAGAAAGTTATTGGCTTATCAAATCAGGTCAGTAAACACGGCTAAAACCATTTTAATAAAAGTTACAGACAGAACTGCCAAGATACTGAGGAAAGAAAGTATCAAGACTGTCTCGGAACAACAACTAAAATCCAAGACCTTCTGAGGTCTGCAAAATCCAACTTTCCTCTTGAGACAGGTGGACCATCTCGAAAAGGATCTCAGAACACTTTCGAACGTGCTAAATCGTCTATGCAGACATATTGATGAGCACTTGGTTGAAACCGGCCATTATTTTGGATTTATTCCTTAATTACTGGGAAGACCTAAAACGTATCAAGCGCACCTAATCACGGTAGTAATTGAAATCCACAAAACCCCATTAATATTAATAGAAACAACGAAGACAGACTAAATAATTCTTGGTTTCCGGTACTGCTACCCCAAAATTAAACGCCGAAAAAATATTTATAAAGATACTAATTATTACTACACTGAGACCCTAAGAGGATTAACAAGTGCAACACGGTATCACTTTTACACACATAAACACACACTTCACCACAATCTACACATCTGCCCTGATTATGGAAACTGTAGCGCTGTTCGAAACGTTGGCTGAAGGAGAAGAAAGCGCAAAACGGCATAATATCCCAATAACTTATCAAGAAGAAAAAAAATTTACCATCGTTCACCAGGGCGACAATAAGAAGACCACTCTGGAACTTGAAAATCAGGGGAAGAGCTAGTTGATTGACCATTTTCAAGTATTCAATGCGTAATTCATATCCGAGCATGAAAAAACTGCACGCAGTCTACCTTTGGCCATTAGGCAATGCACGTCACTGTAAATACCTACGTAATATTTACCAATTACGGAAATCGTCAAATATGCTTGCGTGGGTACAGATGTTTAGTACAGAGTACGTAATATTGTTTGCATAGAGAGCTTAATTTTGCGTCCAATTATAGAAAGACATTATCACACTCCAACATCGAGGGCTTATTACTTTGCTTGAGAAGGCTGTACAAATAGATGCACAAAGGCAGTGCCTACGTAGGGAGCTAAGGTAATCAAATACTATATCTTACTGAACCTTGTTAAATACTCGTAATAATTATTAATGACACAAAAATGGCAGTGGCGTAACTTTATCCGATATTCGCAAACCATTTTAATCATTGAAGATAATATTAACTAATCTCAAATGAACTACGAAATTGAAAAAGACACAGAAAATAAAAAGGTGGTGATCGCATCTGAAAATCGAAGCCAAGACTTGTGTGGACTAGCATTCTAACCACTCTACTAATGAAACTTAAGATGTAGATATTATTAATTGTTTTTGTGTTTAATTCATAACTCCATTTAATTTTTTTTTTAAATTTAATGAAAATCAAATTTACTAATGTTATTATTAAGTTCTGCAAGAATTTTTAGTTGTTATTATTGTGACAGCTGTTTCGGCGCTTAAGGCCATTTTCAAACTGTCAATGACAGTTTAAGACCATTCTCAAACTGTCAATGACTGTTTGAAAATGGCCTTAAACGCCGAAACAGCTGTCACAATAATAACAACTAAAAATACTTTCAGAACTTAATAATAACATTATTAAATTTGATTTACATTAAATTAAAAAAAAAAAAAATGTAGATATTAAGATGAAAATTATAATGTATAAAAAAAAACATATGCAAATTATCATATATAGGCACCTGTTGACAAGCCATATTTATTGGCTTAACAGGACCGTAATTTTTAAACACAAAAAAATATTTATGTAATAAAAAAACCTTATGACTTAACTCAATTATTAATCAAAAATAATAATATTAATAAAAATATTATAAAACATTGAATAACAAATTTATATACACATTTTCTAATTTCTGAAAATTCAAATATGTCTAATTGCAAACCGGTTGTATTTGTATGTAAAAATTTTACGCCTTTATTTATGTTAAAAGAATGATCTGTTTCCAAAATAATAATAAATACCTTTAACTTAGAAGGGATGGGAAGGGAAAGAGAAAGAATAAAGTTGGGCGGTAATGAACATTTGCTTATGGTGAAAGAAAACGTAATGCTAAGCATGATCGTAGTCATCTAGTTATTGTTTTAAAGTAACTTTAGAGGATCGTAGCCTATTTTTAAAACGTTATAACGAAGGGAAAATATTTCCTGTGACCTTAAAATTTGCAACAAAAGTTAAATAAAATTTATTTCTCCAGATAGCTGTTTGAGAACCCCTGACATCAGAGCGCAGTGGAGACATATTGCTAGCTAATATATCGCTGTGAGGAAACGTGTCTCCGAAACTAATGCATCGGCAAAAATTTTCACTTACAAGCCATCAATATCTCTGTTTGCTCGGGGAGGCCTCCAGGTAAACATGCCAACGTTCGCGGCACGGGGCGATACGGTCTATGACATTTATTTTCGTATTCGAATAAACACTGGGAGGATTTGTTAATGCATAACATACGAATACATGCCATGTTGAATTTTAAAGAGCATGATTGGTTCTTACAAGCGACAGTAAAAAAAGAAGTTAATGGTCAGCACCCAAAAATAAAAAATTTGTAGTCTGCTATCCTAAGAAATATTTCGAACGATTTTTCAGTAAATTCTTTATCGGTAGTTAGGAAAATGTTAAAGGTTTCCAAAGAAAAAAATCCTCGAACGCTAATCTTTTAAATTCTTTATGAAATACGTGCTGGAATTTTACGTAAAATAAAATAATAAATCGGCTAGTATGTGGAACGAGCTACCGGCATCTGTCTTTCCACCGACATTTAATCCGGGCCTCCTCAAAGCCCGTATTAACAAATCCCTTCCTAACCCCCTCCTAAAGCCGCTTCACAACATTGCCCAACCGTTGTATATAGTTTTGTGAGGTGTTACATAAAGTAAAATAAAAAAGGTAAAACAATCAAAACTGATTTCACTGGTTTTCGAACATCATCTATTTTCAATTGTTTTTTGGTCTATTTCAAAGAATTTAAATTATTATTATTTAAAGATTTTTGTCTTTTGGAACCTTGTACATTTTCCAAACTACCCGTGTAGAATTTACATAAAAATCATTTGTAGTATTGCTTAAGTTAGCAAAGTACGAAGTGGGGCCTTTGTTTATGGCCATTTTTTAGTTCTGGCCCTTAAATGAAAGTATAATACCTAGAAAATATATAAATACGATTATTTTTCGAACGAATATTACAATAGCAAAAATTGAGACTAAAACTATTATAAAACCAACATTTTAATTTTTTTATCACTTATATATAAAAATCAATGTAAGTTTGTTTGTTTGTCCTAGATGTTCTTGAAAATTATTAGACTGGTTTCGCTGAAAATAGCACAGTTTGTTTTTATTAGTGCCAGGAAGGTTGAGAAAATAGTTTGAATGAAATCCAATACGTAAAACTGTTGCTATAATGTTTTAAAATTAGTATGAAAAACATTGAACCCGTCATGTTTTATTTAGGTTATCCCATAGATATAACACTCTGGTTAGCCACAGATTGCATATTCAAAAGAAGAAGGTTTTTTGGGTAGAATATTTTCAAAGTGGAAAACACGAGTAGGTACCTACTTAAGAACTTTATTATTTAGATACATTTTGAAAAAATAAAATAATGGTGCTAGAATGGTAAAAAAAAATAGATGGTACGGTTTCGATATACAGGTAATAGAGCATTTGAGAACCTTGCAAAGAAAATCTTTTAAGAAAAATCTTAATTTTTCAACATATTTTTTTTTTATTATTACAGTTGAGTCTCGCCACTGTTATAATACTTATAACAATTATTTCTAATTTTGAAACTGTCAATTCATGGTGGAAACCATTTTTTTTTAAATTGATTTAAAAACCTTTGTACCTTTTTTCCACTTACTTTTTTTTACTTAATTTTCGACCGGAGCGGTTTCACCCTATCACAGGCATCGTCAGACTGGCACAATTAAAACAGTCGAAAATAAATAAGTGGAAAAAAGTTACAAAGGTTTTTAAATCAAAAACATTCACTTATAACAATCGTAAGTGATTAATTTATTTTTCAATTTTTTATAAAAAATCATCTCTAAGGTGATTTACCATATTAGACAAAATACCTAAACGTACCAAGACATTGAAACCAAATTGAGTTAATCTCCAACCTGATACTAAGACCACCTAAAACTAAGACTTTATAACTAGTGAATTACAAGTTATAACTGCCCTAGACTATGCTGAACTTGAGCATAGTCTAGGGCAGTGGTCGGCAAACTTTTTCGCCAAAGACTCAAATATGTACATTACAACGATTAAAAAAAATTTTTGAGAGCCAAATCGGTGTATTAATTTAGTAAACCTTATTATAATTTTAGACCTACGGGTACACTGAATAAAACTTGATTTCGTACTTAATAATGATTTTATTTATTGATAAAAAATAGTATAAAAATAAGGTATCCATAAATTTAAATCACGACAATGATTGACAAAAATTTAATGCGAACAATGTTCTTGCATCTCCTTGGAAAGTTTGAGTATGTCAGGGTTGTGTATTGTTGTTTTTAATTTTAGGCACGATTCCAGGTTCTCATCAATGAGATAACTTCTCAGTTTACTCTTGATAAAATTCATGCTTGAAAAAGATTGTTCGCATGAATATGTAGAACCAAAAAGGAAAAGAAGAGCAAACGAGAGTTTTTTCAGCTGATCATAAGAGTCATACTATTCCAGGGGTTGAACATGATCATGTCTTCCTTCTCCAGGTCTTTCAAAGCAGACCACTTGCGTTGTGAACTAAGTTCACATTTGTTCTTCTCCAGTATTTCCAAATCAACACAAAGACGTTCAAATTTAGAGCTCCATATTTCATTGTTTTTTTAAATCCAGCAATTGTATTTCAAAGTTACCAATGTCAATGCCAAAAGGAGAAAATTTCAAATCTGTTATCGTAGCATTAAGAGGGTTTTTTACACATGCTAAGGTGGCTCTGCTGTTTTTAAATTCCTTAAACCTGCTGAGAAATGCTTCCCTCATATTTAAAATGGTTGTTTTGAAATAGTGTTTGTCAATGGAGGAATTATTTTCTTGACGATGCTTTAGCAGGCTCGGAAAGTGAAACAAATTGATGACAATTGAATGGAGAATAAGAAATTGATGATGCAGCTGAATGGAGAATAAGACACCTTTGAAAGGCGCCCGCGATTTACAGACCCAATAAGCTCCGACCACTGTAGACAAGACTGTTGCGCCTACTCGTGGATTTTTGTGCTTAAGGGGCTAAAGAGCCGCATGCGGCTCGGGAGCCGCACTTTTCCGACCACTGGTCTAGGGGTAAGGGTTCCCAACCGGTCGGCTGCGAAGCAAAATTTGGTTGATCCTAATTTAATACGATTGAGAATTGTGTATTATTTCAATATTTTAAATTTATAACCATGGATTAGATTAGAAAAATTGGTTAGATTTGTGCTTATCTGCTAATGAAGCGGTTTAAAAGTTAAAATTTAAAGAACATATAAAAAAGCCACTGCAAAAATTCTTTAATGTTTTTCATCGAAAGTCGATCCCTATTAAAACAAACGAAAATAATTTTGGGCCAGTATTGTGTTCCTTACTTACTAACGATATAACTACCGCTTTTGATGGAGTTATGACAATCCTATTCGCTAACGATCTTAGAATTATTACTAATCTCAATGAATGATTCGTATTTCAATTAAATTTTGTGATGCCACAAGAGGAGGTAATTCGTAATGAACTGTTCCTCAATATTGATAAATGTCAAAATACAACTTTTGTTCAAATTATAAATCCCATCACGTATCAATATAGCATCGGCAACATTAACATAAAATGAGTTGAGCAAATAAAAGACCTTGGTATAACTTTTGACAGGAAAGTACCTTTTGTTTCTCACATAAATGAAATAACTAATAAGGCTCATAAAATGATTGGGATTTATGTTGAGGACGAAGAAAGATTTCAAATTAATGAACTCCTTTAAACTACTATTTACTGGGTTGGTTAGAAGCAATTTAGAGTATAATTCTACAATTCGGGCTCCATTTTATAAGATTCATCGACAAGAAATTGAAAAAGTGATTCATAAATTTCTTAAATTTATTAATTACAAGTCATGTATTCCAATCGTAAAGCTTAATTATACTTTTTTAATGGATTTACTTAAACTAACCGTTTTATCATCAAGGCGCACAGAGAGCGATTAAGCATATCTCTTCAAAATAGCGAATGGCAGATTGGACGCCTTAGATTTAACGAGCCTTATTACAATGCGTGTACCTATACGTAATACGGCACTGTATAACATCCTAGCATCTGCAAATAATTATTTCGATAACTCTCCTGTCAAATATTGCACAGACTTGGTAATGAGTATTGTTCAAATGGTGTTTACCATTATAACACTGTGTCCAGATTAAAAATCAGTTTATTTTAATGTTTTCATTAGGTTTATTAATTTTTTTCATGTCCGTCTTTTTTTAATCGCTGTATTTATTGCGTTAAGTTCTGTAAAACGCCCAATCGGACGTAATAAAGGGTTGCTGTATTATAAACACGATTTACAACCATTTGTATTTTATAACAACATAATAATTACAACCCACCCATTGTGCTGTAACTAGCTACTCACATAGTATCTACCTACTAACTTATGTTATAATATTATGTACTAAATCACTTGTTATACTCTTTTGTACAACCTGCAGTTATAATGTAACCGCAGTTAATACTGTTATTCATTACGCTGTAACTACATACTAATATTGTACCTATTAATTCTTTTACACTTTAATTATTATTTTATGTACTATATTATTAATACTCTTGTATTACTAACTATATGATAAATGAATCAACAAAAAAAAGCATTCTAAGCATAAATAGAATAAAATAAAAGTACTTCAAAAAGTTTTGAAACCCTTGATCTAAACCACGATAAAAATCCATTTCTGAAACATTGCTTCGCTAAAAAATACTAGAAAATCCATTGGAGTTGTATGCGTAGATTTTACGCCACGTTTAGTTACTTAATATTTTTTGTTCAAATGATGTAAAATAACTTTAGTTCACTTTTATTTAACTGTTTAGTTCACTTTTATTTATTTTTGAAATCTTACGTGAAACAACTCGCTTGCTAAATACAACTTTTGTACTAACTTCATTGCTTTGTTATGTAAGGCTCTGCAAAACAGAATTTCTATGGATATATTACAAATATCCCTTAAAAACTGGAGGTTTTATGTACTATAAAAAATATATTTTTTTATTTTTGAAGATAATCTCTAATCAGGCTGAAAATGTAATTATATTAAATACCCTCAATAGAAAAAAAAATCGTAAACTATACTCCAAAAATTAAAAAAAAAACCGGTTTGTTCTGTTATTTAAGATGTTATAGGTTTGAAAAAAATCGCAGTGTTTCTTTAAATGCTAGTTAAGACATTCGTCTTGAGATTTTTGATTTATCTTAAATATGTCGTGTTTTATTAATAATTTAAAATTGTCACTTACGCCCATTTATTCAAAACGCTCTTCACATTGGCGCGCTCTTTCTATCTTTCGAATGATCATATCTGCCTTTCAACAGCGGTCAGTGCCGATACTAGATAGACCTTTTGCCTAAATCTAAATTATCAGAGATTAATGCGGGGCCTTAATATTATAATATATAACAGTTGCCATGTTGGCACTTTACGTGTTGTGGAAAGTTATGGTCTAAGTTATTTCGGCTCGATGCAATGGTCTAGTTTCTATAGTTATTAGGGTTACTGGTCCCAATTGTTACCTTAAATTAGAAGTTTTTATTGTAGAACAACGCTACAGTCAAAACTGGTTCAGAATATATATATTTAACATAATAATATATTTTGCATATATTGCTACCTGAATTAGCCGGCGTTGCTCGGGGTTATCAATGGTTTGGAGTATAGTTTTGAGGTGGTGGTTTGCTACCCCTACCCCTACCCATACGCAGTAATTTTCATTTTATTTTAAATGTCAAATGTGCAACACTTCATCAAAGGGAAACAAAATTCTGCTTTGACGGTGGGAAATTGAAAAGTGCGTGGTTTTTTCGAAATATCACCTAGTGATTGTCATTAGTGACTTTACTCTTATTTTGAAGGTCAAGTTTGCAAAATTTCATCATGCTCGTAATAAAACTGACGATTTGTTTAAAATATAAACACGCCCACCTACCCACAGACACTCTTCTTCATATATGTACGAGTATAGGTGGTAGATAGAAGATAAATGCGTCTTATAATGTTTTTTTCGTTGAATGTTCGGCCTAGATTACAGTTAAACTCATTTACCCATCCTACTGATATCAAATTACATTTTCAAGCGTTTTCATAATGCACTAGTATGACTTGTGTAACGTCATATCATTTTTATGTGACACATAAGAGCCGCAAATGCCCCAGTTAGTGCAGGGTGACTATTGCATTCTCAATTAGAGAAAATTTGTGAGGGGTGAAGGTAAAGGAGAAGTAAAAAGAGAAGAGGATGGTTGGACAGTGCCAGACTCTTTGGCAGATCTTGTTAATAAACACAACAAATGCCATTCCAAGCCATGTTTCGAATTAATACGATTATGATAATAATAACGATTCTGAGAGCATCCACCATTCTGGAACATGCCAAAAACATTATTTTACGAGACCATTTCCAGCTCAACTACGTGGAAGAATACACTTTTTAATTTATTTATTTCTAAATGTGGAAAAAATATATATTTCCTACGTCGAATTTCCAATCAGCATCAATGTCATCTGGGTCCAGAGGTAAGGAGCTTACTGCTCTGCTATGAAGTTCATCATGTATACCAACTTAGTGAAAGGAAATTACTTTTCCAGTTAAAGTGTTCGTGAGTCTTTAGACGGTGAATACAACCGCCTCCAGGTAAAGTTAAATTATGCAAAACTTCCTCAAGTTAAATGAATTTCCAAGGATAAACACAAAGGGTTTGTCCATTCGAACTAATCCTAAGGACCGTAGTACAGATTTCATTAATTTCGTGGAAATATCTCCTCGTCAATAAATAATGTGTTTTAATTGGGCCAAATCCATTTCTAATTGAAAGGTTTATTAACATTTAGATTATATTTTTTATTGTGCCAAAATGATAGAACTGATGAGAACAAAAATGAAGATGTATGCCAAACATAATTTTTTTTAATAACAATTGGAAAAAAATGTTAATGTTTTTGAAAGAAATCGGTTGTGGTGGCACAGTTGGTTAGTGCGTTTGTCGTTTAGAGTTTGAGTCTCGGTCGCAATCTTTTTTTCATTTCCGTCTCCTTTCTATTTCACATGGTTTTTTTCTTACGTTAACTCCAAACAAGAAGCCCTGAGGAAAATAATTTCAAGGCGTATATCATCTTTGGGGATACTGTGTGGAGGGTATGTTTAAGGAAAAGAAGGTGAAAAAGTTTTGGAAAGGAAAAGGATATGAGGGGTGGGTCGACCCATCGGTTGAAAGAGTCCAGTTGGAGAGGTTAAGGGGTCTCCCTTAACCGACCTTTGCCGATTCGGCCAACCACGCAGTTGGTAGGAAGACGCATCTATCGCCACACCTGGACAAACCTCACCCCATCAACTCGGGCACCCCTGCTAAGTTACTAAACGTAGCAAACTACATTTTTTTTTTATTATTATTTCATTTGTTCATAATATTTTTGATAGATGGATTCATATAAACAAAATTAAACACATTATTAATAAATTAATTAAAATTACTTTCTAATCACCATTCTACCAATATATAGTTTTTGTATTGTGTATGAATATTGTTAATATTTTTTGAATAATTAAAATCTCAATTAATTAAACTTTAAGCTTTAATAATCAAAAGTCATTTTATAAATAAATAATACGGATTAATTGATGGAATAGAAAAATATATTTAAAACAAGCTTCTTTTACTCGAATCTTCAAATAAATATATTTTTTAAATACAACCTGTTTCCAATTAGACAAATTTGAAATGTTTAGAAATCAGAAAAACCGTTAAAAGTGAATTAAATAAAGTTAATTAATAATCAAATATTTTTTTTAAAATGCAATCAATATTTGTTTATGTCACAATTTATCTATTCATACATTATTGTGTTTATCATTTATCTATACTTGACATTATTATTTTTTAGTACTCTGTACATTCCTGATGAGGAAAGCGTCGCTTTCGAAACATGTTGATATGTATACATTAATAAAGTGGTGATTACAAAGTAATTTTTAATTAATTTATTAATAATGACGCCACAAAGTGAATACCAATCTTTTGAAGAAATTATAAATATATTTTTTTATAATATCGAAAATTTTTCGCAAACTTCCCATCAGGATTATGAATTAAAAAAGTGGCTTGTATGTTAGAAAAAACTTGGCAGGAAGATTTATAAAACTGCTACCTGATATTTTGTTGAAAGAAATTATGAAGTTGTGAATTCTTGCTTTTGGGTGCCATAATTGATTTGATAGCTACAGTAATAATGCCTTGTGACGACTATTTATATTTCTGAACAAAGAAACATTCTTTTGTGACTATATTTTGACCGGACCGTCGAAAATAAATAATTGGAAAAAGTTTCAAGGGTTTTTTTAATTAAAAAAAAATCATTTTAAAATGGAATTCCACCATGAATTGACAGTTTCAAAATTTTAAATAAAGAAACATTAATTTGATAACTTTATTTCATTCCAAACATTTATTTTTCAAAACATGTCTAAATAAAAAAATTCGAGTAACCAGAGTGGTATATCTATGGGCTAACCTCAATACAACACGGCGGGTTTAATGTTGAAATGTTGAGATTGCATTCGTAGAGAATCCAAGGCTGATGTAAGCGTAGTGAGCAAGATTAAGAAAGGGACGCTTAGATGGTTTGGGCATGTAGAGCGAATGAACGAAGAGAGGAGTATAAGGAGAATATATGACGCGAATGTGAATGGAAGAAGAAGCCGGGGACGCCCGAGGAAGACATGGCACGATCAAGTGAATCAAATACTTGAGCCGGGCCATGTCAGAAGTCGGAATACCAGAAGAGAATGTATGAGGCGTTGTATGAATGTGAATGAAGCAAGAAGTGTATGCCAAGATCGAGTTGTTTGCTGGTCCGTCCTCTCTGCCTACTCCTGCGGGGAAACGGTGTGATGGTTAGTTAGTTAGGGTTTAATGTTTTTCGTACTAATTTTAAAACGTTATAGCAACAGCTTTTTTTATTGGATTTCATTCAGACTACTCTCTAAACCTTCCCGGCACTAATAAGAATAAACTGTGCTATTTTCGGGAAAACTGGTCTAGCACATTTCGGGAAAATTGAGGACAGACAGACAAACATTCGTGTTTTTATATAAAGATAGTTGCGCCATATTTAGATTACTGCTTTACGATGTTATATTTGGCCAATGAAGGAAACTTAAACAAGCTATTCAAAACAGAGCTATGAGCTGTATACTAACTAACTAACTAACTAACCATGATGCCATTTCCCCGGAAGGGTAGATAGAAATCGATCTTGGCGTGCACTTCTTGTTTCATTCACATTCATACATCTTCTAATACATTCTCATCTGTTATTCCGACTTCTGACATGGCTGAACTCAATTTGATCGTGCTATGTCTTACTCGGGCTTCCCCACTGCACTTTCACACTGTATACTAAGGAAAGGTAAATATACAAAAATCAGATAAGAGAAGAGCTTGATTGGATTTGAATTAAAAAGGGCCTGCCATGCTTCGTGTTAATTTTTGTACATAAAATTCTGAATAACCAGATGCCAAAATAATTTAGGGATGAAATTCTTTTTTAAAAAAACGTAGATAAAATTAGATTACCGCATATGAGAAAAACAGTATCGCAGTTTGGTGATCTGATCTGAATAGCTAGGTACTTCTCCACCTTCTTCTTCCCGATCTCATTCCCCTCCTCTCTACCTTCAACCTCACAACATACCCCAATTTGGGATGCCATAGTCTCACTGGTTCCAGACAGTTGGGAGCAGCTGAGACTCTTGTGCGGTACTCACATAAAAAAAGAGGACTGAAAATGTATGATGAGATCCCTGAAAGTCTGAATAATGAATGTATTTTAATAAAATCATTGTGCTCACTGTCAAAATATATTATTATAAACATTGTAATGTAACCATGTACGTATTAACATAGTTTATATTATACATAAAATTAATATCAACTAACTCAATAATAAAACATCAAAATTTCCACAAAAAATGCATAATCACTTTGTAGTGTCATTTTCAATAAAATAAATAAGAAATGTTTTGTTTAAACCGCTCTCTAAATTAATAAATATCAATATGTTTCGAAAGCGAAGCAAAGCTCATCCGGATACACATTATACTATATTTGTACAGCGCCCTTGAGGTGATTTCTCACAAAAACGGCGCTATACAAGTCATCCAACTATTATTATTATTATTATACTGAGAAATAATGACAAGAATAGATAAATATTAAACAATAAGGTAAGAATAGATAAGAATTAACATAAATTAACAATAAGTCATGAAAGTAGGTTAGTAATTAATTAAATATGTAAAAACAATTGAAAAAATAAAAATTAAAAAATTATTGTAAATTATCAAATGATAAATGCATATTAGATTTTTTTTCATTATAAACAAAATCAATAAAATTAGAAGGCATATAAAAATATATTCTTAATACAATTTTTTTTTATTAATAATATTCTAAATATGGCATTACAGTAAAAATAAATTAAAGAGATTTTTTTTAATATTTGATTTTAATAATATTTTTTTGACTACTAACACTTATTCCAATTCCTAAAATTTAATATTATTTTCTGTGTTTATTATTATGTCTATTCTTGACATTATTTCTCAGAATACTGTGTATCCTGATGAGGGAAGATTCGCTTCCTAAACATGTTGATATATTAAATAATAAATGCACAACATTTCTTACTAATTTTCTTTTATATTAATAAATCATTCTATTGAACGCATTAAATTAACAATAAGATTACTAAGTAGAAGCTATTCGAGATTTTGTGATGTTTTTCATCGTAAAAAATGTTATTTGTGGTTACAACACAAATAGATCGTCGCTTTAATTAAATATCCTGTTGAAAACTTTACTATGGTAGATTGTCAAAGTTCATTACGTCTTTCAATGTGGTCTTCTATTATTTCCGGATGAAGTAACTACCGGTGCCATTTTCGTGAAATATAACTTCAAGATTTCTTTAGTTGAATTTGAATTTGCCAAGAAACTAAAATTGTTAAAGACCCAAGATTAGACGATGATATGTCATAAATAATCGGTTTTAGATATCACTGATTAACTCTGAAATAGGGGTTATCTCTAATGGGGGATTTAACAAATCTTACTTTGTGGGGCAAATATTTCATAGCTTTAAGGCCTGGTATACTGAAAACGCCATTTTAAAACGTTTTCCGACACAGGAGACCCTAAGGAAAATAACGTCCTTTATGGTCTATGTCATCTTTGGGGTTGCTGTGTGAAGGGTCTTTTAAGCAAGGAATAACGACGCTGATCTAATATAATACGAGTATACGATTGCAGTGAATTTTTATTGTGAGTAATGCACATTTTGCCAAAGCCATTCCGTAAATTGGCAATGCCACACAGCTTTGCTAAAACTGGACTCTTTCGGATTATTTGAGTCAGTGAACATTTACAAGATGCTCTGACATAATATGGGGTGGTTTAGATGCGCCAATGAGTTATGCAGCGGCCTTGAAGACGATTTGAAGTTTATCAATTTGATGATGGGAAAATTTGAAAGTCGAATTGATCAGTAAGTTAGTGACATCTGTTGAAAAATTTCTTCGCAATAACTTAAGTTGTCTCATGCGAAAGAATCATTCCACTCAAATTGTCCTTTTGACGGGTATCGTTCAGTACGAATGACGTTACGCGTACCCCCGCCTGTTATTTCTCGGAATATGCTCATTTTGGAAGCGTTTAAAAAATTCTTTTAGAAATAATTTAACTATGTAAACGAAGTTAAAAATATATATTCATAAAAAAATGTGTTTTAGTTAGAAGGTGGATATTGATAATTTTTTTATTATTTTTATTTATTTCTTCAAATTCCCTGTAAAGCCTACATCATCAATTAATAAATTATTAATGACTTCACCATACAAACGCCTCAAGATTCGGTTAGGTTAGGTAAAATTTGTAATTTTAACCCTCGTTACGCTGTTCCTATTTTATGGAATTACTAGGAATGGTGGTGAGCAAACATTGGAAACTGTAAATATTTTATTTAGTAAATCTGGGAATTAATAAAAATAAGAATTAGTAAATGATAGTAGAAGTCGGGACAACCGATTAAACATGGCACGATGAAGTGAATCAAATATTTGTGTCGGGTCACTTCAAAAGTCAGAAAAATAATAATAGTTCTTTATTTCAGAAGGTATTCAGGGGTAGTGCATTGCAATGCGTTCCATAAGTGATAATAATATAAACAAAAAATAACGATATTTACTAAAAATAAGAGGAAGAAAAAAGAAAAGGAAAACGTAAAAAAATATGAAAAACAAATTCACTAAAAGAGAAAAGAAAAATTAACAAATTTATGGTGGATATTTGATGGTTTCCCGTCTTCAAAGGGCCATCGAGGGAGACTCCATCCACGTAGCCGTAGCAGTAATGATGGTATTCTTGGATTGGCGTACTCTAAAAGAATAAGAGAAGGTGTATATGAGACAACTTATGAATGTGAATGAAGCAAGGAATGTGTGTTAAGACCAAGCTGTTTGGCAGTCCATCCTCTCTCACTATCCCTGCGGAGAAACGGCGTTGGTTAGTAAATATTGGATAATGTACAATATCCGATTAAAATGAGTAAAGAAGTAGCATTTTGTTTCATATTAGTCATCCGCCCATGGCGCCGCAGAGCTTTAAAGCGTTAATGGATAAATGTCACTGGAGCCCCTCAATCAGTGGTTCTAAATTAAAGGATATTACTTGACTATTTACTTGTATTAGAATATTCGAACGAAATGATAGCTAAGTTCTTATGATTGGTAATGGTTTGCGTAAAACGGTACCACTTTTTTTTTTACTTTATATGACTAAGATATAGAACACTAGAGCAGTGTGAAGTCTATGTGTGGTGCAACAATCTAAATATATAAAAATCAATGTAGGTTTGTTTGTTTGTTTGTTTGTCCTCGGTGTTCTCGAAAATCACTGGACCGGTCTCGCTGAAAATAGCACAGTTTGTTTTATTAGTGTCGGGAAAGTTTAGAAAGTAGTTTGAATGAAATCCAATATGTAAAACTGTTGCTATAACGTTTTAAAATTAGTATGAAAAACGTTGAACCCGCCATCTTTTATTTAGGTTAGTCCATAGATATAACACTCTGGTTAGCCATAGATTGCATATTCAAAAGAAGAAGTTTTTTTTGTTATAATATTTCCAAAATGGAAAACACGAGTAGGTGCCTACTTAAGAACGTATCAACATTTAAAAAAAATAAACTTTTGGAATGAAGTAAGATATTCAAATGTTTATTTATTTGGACATAGTTATTTTAGCTGTCAAATCAATTATTGTACCCGAGCAAGGCCAGGTACATATCAGCTAGTTGTTGTATAAATTTTTAAAAATTCTTCCAAGGAAAGAAACCTTTTAAGCATTTTTTTTTAAATCGGCGTTTTTTCAAGAGTTATCTTTGATTCTAATATTATTTCCTAGTACTTTATCTTATTTACCTTTTCCAAGTTTTCACCATCCATCATTACTTGGTGACGTTCATTGTACTTTCGTGTTTAGTGATTGATTTTGTAAAAAAAAAAATCATATTAGATCTTGGGATCTACGTATTTTTTCCAAGAACAACAGTACATAATACGCGTGTGTTCAAAGGGCTGGAAATATTTTATAATATAATGTTTATATTAGTTTGGGAAATACTGACCTAAATGTTTTGAAATACATCTACAATGTGTAATTTTGTATCGAATGCAACCCTGCTTATATTTATTCGAAAATAGCAGCCATGCAAAACAAGATCCGTGCTTCAATTTATTTTGAAACAGCGTCAGTGTAAAACGTGCCCTGACTGACGGAGACAACGCGGAACACGTGACAACTATGTGGGCCCATAAAATTACACAACATGTCATCAACTTGCGACCATAAAAATAAATTGTTCTATCCCATTTTATGTTCACGCGTTTTAATTACACCGCGGAGCACATAAGTTCTGTTGGAAGCTTCGGTTGTTTACGGCGCCCTGGTATCGATTTGTGGAAAGGATATTGCATGTGTTATGGCATTATTAGTTTATTAACTCCTGGCAATACTTCGCTATAGATAACTTCGCCGACATAAAGGGGAGACGCCGCGAAGTAACTAGCTTTGAAAGTTTCGTAAATACTCGTACTTCAAATTTGATAATTAGATGCTTCCGTCGTGTATGTCGCATCTTCCTGTTCGTTAACAATATATATCAAAGGGTAGTTACCTACTCGTACTTTACCCAAAGGGTATCTATTTTTGAAAATTACGAAAATCGAACAATAAAGAGAATGCGTAATGGGTACGATTCGTAATTATTCATTTAATCTCATCTCATTCAGCTACTTCTGATGCGACAACTACAAAATCATTCGAACTTGAATGTTATGTACTCGTATTAACTGATGTGTACCCGGCCTTGCTCGTGGTACTGAAAGGTTTGAAGTAAAGTTTTGAGGTTGTGGATTCTAGTAAATTGAGTATAATTTTAAGGTAGAATAAATTTTATTAAGATTTATTTACTACCCCTACCCCTACACTTACGACAGCCTCCATGGTCGAGGGGTAAGGCTCTCGACTACGAATCCGAAGGTCGCGGGTTCAAATCCCGGCGTCCGCAACTAAACTTTATTTAATTAATTTGTCCTGTTTGACAATTAATTAATTTCAAAATAATATATAGTATATTTGCGCATGTTCCAGAGTGGAAGATACTCTCAGTATCGCCCTGGTGAAAGACCATCATTCAGAATTGAAGCGTTGCTTGAAATGGCTTTTGGCCATGTTTGGTGACCAGATCTTAATAGCCAGGTATTTCCTCACCTTCCTCTTCTCCTTCTCCTTCCCCTCCTCAATACTTTCAGCCTCACAAGATTCCCCAATTGAGGATGCCATAGTCTCACTGGCTCCAGATGGTTGGGAGCAGTTGGAACTCTTGTGCGGTATTCATATAAAAAAAAATTAAAAACTTACTTTTATCCTGAAAAACTTGCAACTAACCCTACCCCGACCCTACCCCATAATTCATTAAATATCCTTATCAGCCTCTACATCTTTCGTAAACATACTTCCCAAATACACAAACTTGCTCCAAGTATTTATTATAAGTATCCAAAGAACAAAACAAAATAGCATCGAGTGTTTTGTTTCGATATTTTGTTCCTGGTACGTTTCGTTGTTTTAACATAAATGTTATCCTTTGCTCCCTGCGTTGACTTCGTATGTCGAGTTGAAGTATACCACATTGTTACTGTTGAAAACTATATGTTACTGTTTTTAATTCGATCCCGTAACCCATTTCAGTGCTGAGATAATGCATTATAATGAAACAAACATACACAAGTACTCGAAATTGTGTAGTAGATTTGGCGATATTATTTTTAAATTAAAACGTTGAAATTGGAGGATAATCCCAAGGAGTGTGATCTATACCGAATTGAAAGAAAACTGATATCGTAAATTTACATAAGACATTTCGTCAATGAAATTTATTATCTATTGAAGAAAGAATATCGGTATTTGAAAATTTTTGATCAATTTCACCCGAAGCCAGGAAAATGTTATAAAGTACGCCCATAGAATAAACACCAGAAGTGCCTTCCGCGTAGATTTAAATGTAAGTCTGTGTGCTTTTGATTTCGTAGCCCCGAGAGAGTCAATGAAAATACAGCAAACACAGCGCTCTGTTTCTCTTACACCGCCTGCTTTATATGTGGCCATGAAATATTTTTTTGTTTTAGAAATTTAAGGCTCGAATGAACAGACTTTTGGATCACAAAACACGCCCACATTGCATGTCTTGTGTTCTTCTTTATTATGTGCTTGGGGCACACGGACACGCCTGCAACACACATATATCAATTTATTTTTTATAACTTATTGAAGTTTGTAAACCTCATTGTAATATTTAATCATTGAAGAACATAATATTAACACATCTCAAAATGAACCACGAAACCGAAAAAACAACAGAAATTTTAAAAAATTCAGTCGCATCTGGGACATTTGGGACATCGCATTTTATATAAAAATGGAGGATAATATTAACAAGTCTTGAACTTGAAGCATGATATCGATGTAAATGGCGTAAATTGAACTGGTCTTATTAGCTTAGTTGGTTAAGCGGTTACCCCGGATAGGTAGAGGTCCTGGGTTCGTGTCCCAGATGCGACTGAAATCTTGTTAATTTCTGTTGTTTTTTCGGTTTCGTGGTTCATTTTGGGATGTGTTAATATTATCTTCTTCAATGATTACACATATATCAGTTTATTTATTCAGTGTAGCAGAGCTGCAGTTAAGATTGTATGAGATTGATACCTTAGATCTTCGATTGAATCCAAGATTTGGTAATACTTTTACAATAATGTGGTTCCTAGTGGAGGAGGCCATTGACACAAATGGGAGGTACTTACCTTAATTATCAGCCAAATGTTATTATTTAATCAGTGAAAATTATACGTCAAGTACAAAAGAACTCATAACTTGCGAAAACGATAAAACTTTATCATTCATGTCTTTGAACTCCGAGTCGTCGTTTACGGCTGTATTTCGTCAAAACACTGAGTGAAGTCGCGTGCGATGTTTTTATCAGACTTTACGGGTGCTTTTTTAGTACCAAAGTAAATCATATTTACTGCGTTTCACCTTTAGCACTTTATTGAAGTTATTTTAACTGTATTTACCTCTGGTTCTTTTTAGTTAAATTTTCCTAACTACTAAATTAAAATATCAAGGTTTCCCAGCCATGTATGATGATATTCCTCCAATGTTAGATATTGTGTGAAAAAATTATAATATATTGTGTTTTTTTTATGGATCTTTCGGATAGCTGCAGACTGCTGGTGAGGATTCACATCATCATGACCAACGGGACACAAAAAGACGAATAAGATGAGCCTTGTCGTATCTCCTCCTTCTTCATGAAATAACATTTCTTACTGTGTCGCAATATTGTAGTGAAGCATTTTAATCGGACCAACATATATGAACATGCTGGCCATATCTAACTGCTAGCAACATTGGTACATCAGCTCCCAACTGACTGTTGAATTATTTTGTTCTATAGCGATCCTGGAAACAGCTTTCAGCCGGAATAATTAAGTTATTATTACTAAATTATTATGAATGATACTTATATAATTTTAAGCAATCTGATACCGTAACACGTACAATATAAATAATCAAATTGTCTTCCAAAAAACAATTCAGGGCATTTTTTTATATGAATACCGCACAAGAGTTCCAACTGCTCCCAACCGTCTAGAGCCAGTAAGACTATGGCATCCCCAATTGGGGAATGTTGTGAGGCTGAAGGTATTGGGGAGGGGTAGGAGAAGGGGAAGAGGAAGGTGGGGCAATAATTGCATTGCATTGGATAGTGTATATCGGTGGCTTAAAGTCAGGAGATTGTATCTCCATGATGCAATTTTAAGGAAAAACGATATAAACATCTTTATCTCTTGAAAATTTTGAATTTAACGCGTTGGTTGAAAAGTCTGTGAATAATGTCGTTAGAATGATGAACATATTTTTGCCAAAAATTGGAGATGCAATGTATTAATTGCTAAAGTGTGTAAGAAATTATGAAAATTAAATATGCATACAAATTTCCTAGTTTTATTCCCTAAAAACGAAAAATTATGACATAAAAACCATTTTTTCTATATTACGAGTATCAATATAATAATAAAATTTATTGTTGGCATAAAAGCGTATTTAAAATCTACCAGATATTTGAAAACAGTCTGACTTTTACGAATTAAACATCTTAAATTACTTCAAAGAACTTTCTGGTGTCTGTAAAAATAATCACCAACTTTTTGCTAATTTATCGTTTCTTACGGAACGCCACTGTCTACTTGAAGGTTGAAATAAAGCAAAGTTTCAGGAGTCACAGGTAGGCCCCAGGGGCACGTCATTTGTCCGTCAAGATTAAGTGTAAGCCGGGGCAGGGGCGGGCAGTGATTTGTCATTTGTAAAAACAATCCTGTTAACTTGACCGAATTTTGTCGCATGGGTTGTGGAACTGAAGATAGGAAAGAGAAAGCAAAAATTTAATGTAACAAATAAAAATAAATCGTAGGTTTCAATTCAATTATAATTTAGACCAAATTAGCATATAAACACTTTTTTGCAATAAATAGTCCGTTGTATGTATTTATCATAGACTTAAACTTAGCCGAATCAACTAAGGTTTTTAATAAACGCATATATTAATAAACCCATTATATTCTTCATTCTGTACACAGATATTTTGCATTTTATATTTCGAGGCAACGCTTCACCTCTCCATTTCACGCACACTGCCCATCGAACTGGCGTCAGTGGATCGATAAATCTACCCATGTACGTAGAAAATAATAATTGTGTTTAATTGAATTATGATCCGTGATATTGACAAATTAAGGACGAGTTAATTAATCACAGAAAGATGCCTAATTTATTTCTCGAGCACATTGTTAGCAAGGGACTGTTTCTGTGTGCATTCAGATAATTATATATCCATTGTTAGCAAGGGACTATTTCTGTGTGCATTCAGATAATTATAAATCCGCTCCTTGGTTTGAAGGGTTAAGTACGAATTCAATATTTAAAAACTATTTTATTATGTCTGACTGAAAAGCGTGCCCTTCTACGGCTATGGAGGGCAGACTGAAACTCGCACGGCGAAAGGGTTCACTGATTCCTTTAAAACTCAAAGGACCTGCTGTAAGATCTGAAGCTTACGGCTCTTGTCAGATAATAAACAGATCTAACATCAGAAGAGGGCTGTTGTTTTACTTTTCTGATGAAATGAATTGAATTTGACGTGGCCAACCCTTTGAGGTGTTTTAATTCATAAATAATTGCATTACGCAAAATGGTTCAGCATAGCACGAACCAGTACTATCAAACACATTTACGTACATAATTGTTTACTCTATAATATTTGTTTTCTCATCTCTTCATAAGTACTTAACTATTATACTATACTCAAATTGTTGGTATACATAAACGATTACTCTGTACTTTTTTTTCATCTCCTTGAACTTTATTCTGTACAAATTTTTTTTTCATAAGAAACAATCACTTTTTCGTTTGGTAAATGAAACACGTTGTTACAAACCACGAATATATTTTATTTTCACCCACCGGTTTCGCTTAACTCAAGTTTCATCAGGGTAAATATAATAACTCTTATTATTAGCTTCAGATCTTACAACAGAGCCTTTGAGTTTTAAAGGAATCAGAACCACGAATATATTTTAGTTTCACCAACCGGTTTCGCTTAACTCAAGTTTCATCAGGGTAAATATAATAACTTATTATAACTAAAATATATTCGTGGTTTATAACAACCTGTTTCATTTACTTAATCTCGACTAATTATTACAGTATACTCAAATTATCTGGTATACACAATTTTTTTTTTCTATTCTTCACATCTCTTTATACTTAATTATTATACTTTTTTCTAGATATATTATATTATAATATTATGTCAATACTCGCTTTTTCCCCTTTTATTTTTGTATAATGGCACTTAAAATGAACTAAACTTGTCAACTTGACTGTCCAAAAACGGGATTTGTTCCTAGTTGGCAGTCAAAGCTTTCTTACATTTTTTTTAATAATGTGTTTTTCGAATAAATAAGTACTATTAAAATAATTTTTAAGAAAGATAAAAATTCTTGGATTGGGCCAATCGTTTAAACTGATTGGTGAAAGCCATAAATGAGAGAAATATAAATATGACATGCGTACATAGAATTGCTTGAAGTATTCTTCAATTCACCAATGGAAGACACCTCCAAGAAGAAACTATATAATATGATAAAATACATGATGAAATTGCGAAAAGAAAAATTGTAAGCTTACAGCCTATTCTATTATTTTACTATATTCCTATTGTACTTTTTCTTTCTTTCTCATTCTATTATCATAGTACTTGAAATATCAGATGTTAACACTCATATATTTATTACATTTACCTATATTATTATTCTGACATATATAAAACCTATATTTTCCAATTTATACTGTATACTTATGATTTTATGAACTATGTACCTTGCATGCAAAAACCTTTATAGTAAGTATATAAATAAAACATATCATTAAAAGTTTAAAAAAATAATGCGATACTACACAAGAGTCATAGCTGTTCCCAACCGTCTGGACCCAGTGAGACTATGGCATCCTCAATTGGGGTATGTTGTGAGGCTGAAAGTATTGAGGAGGAGAAGGAGATGGGGGAGTGGAAGGTGGTGAATTACCTGGCTCTTCAGATCTGGTCACCAAATATGACTAAAGCCATTTTGAGCAACGTTTCTATTCTGAATGATGGTCTTTCACCAGGGTACTGACAGCATCTACCAATCTGGAAGGTGCCGCAAATATACTATATATTGTTTTAAACGAATAAATTGTGAAATAACACAATTTAATCAAATAAATTTTACTTGCGCACGCCACGATTTGAACCCGCGACACCCAGATTCGTAGCCAAGGATCGTTACCACTCAACCATGGAGACCGACTAATGGTAGTATCAAAATGTACCATAAAAATTAAAAGCTAGAAATCTTTGAAATGTGTGAAATTTCTGTTAATTGGATGTGTATTTTCTTCCCGTGTAAGTTTTTTCGTGTGTTAATTCATTTAATAAATTATTAAATTTTAATTCATTACCGATGCATTTTTTCGCAATCTAATTTCAGATGTGTAATTTCTTCCTGTGTAATTTAATTATTATGTTGTTCCTCTATTGTGTCAAGGATAACGCCCCGAGGGAATGCGTGGTAAACACTCTACAGTAACTTGTCTTAGTCCCGGGACATGGGGTGACATCACAAATCTAGTCAACCTCAGTTTCAAGTGGTCTCCGGTATATTTAGATGTCGTGAAATAGTTTCACTACAAACATGAACAATGCTCGTTTTGGTAAAGAGAAACGAATTTAGAAATAATACGATTAATTTTGTAAATTATATCGTGAACATACAACGAAAAGTACCTAAGTTTTTGGCAGTATGAGATTCAGGATTTTTACATGAGCTCGTAGTTTCGCAAGTAAGGATATTCTTAAGTTAAGAATATTTTGTTTCATGTGCCTTCAAAAATTCTGACTTGCGGAGTTGTGAATTTGTGTCTATTGAAAATACTTCAGTCTTGGTCTGCCAACGGATTAGGATCTTGACGTTGTATGTCACATACGTATTTTGTATTTATACCAGGAATGAGGTAAATTAACTGTAATAACTATTTAAACAATATAGGCCTCACCCGTAGTGGGGCGCGCCTTTTACAGTCTCGTATTGTTATGCTTGTGTAGATTAGACTAGGTTGTGTAGGTCAGATTATGAAGTATAATGTAATCCAGGGTCAGCTGGTATTTCTCTTACTTTCTTTGTTATTTTTTTATAAATATATTATAAAATTACACAACATTTTTTTTAAACCGATTAAAAAAAATTATCGGCACCATCAATACCCATCACTATATTACGGACGTTTCGTTTCTGAATAATTCACATCGCCGCCCTTCTCGAAAAATAATATGATTGCCCGTCCACATCCGTTCGCAGTCTAATTAAAGACAAGACCTTCATTGAAACTCAATACTTATTAATCTAAACACGTTATTTCCACGGTTATCTCGGCCGACGCGATGCACAGATACCCTTTCCGACCATATCCGATACGTTTTTTTAACGCGAAACGGTCGTGTAAATTGATGTCGATATTTTGTATGCTAATGCCGCACGTAGGTCATAATTGCAATATTAAGTGGCCAAAAATACTATTTTGAGCATAGTCAAATGGATAGAAGGGTAGTTAAACATCACAAATAATACAATAGTACAGATTGTCAAAATAAAGTAGACAAAAATGGTGGCTGCTGCTGCGATAGTTGAAATGGTTTGAAACTGCAACACCAAGGTGTTTGAAACCAGTTTGAATGAAAAATGATCTTGTAAAAAGCACTGCAGCTAAAGTGTATATTTTTTTAGATCATTGTCGAGCGATGTTCGGAAATTAGTGGTCTGAAAGAGGGTGATTCTACATCGTATTCCAAGACAATTTATTTTTCGAATCTGTTGTTATTTTTTAAAGGGAGGCAATTGGATATATTTATTTTTTGTTTTTTTTTAAATGTATAGATTTATCAAACAATTCATTTATCTGATGTTAAATAAAAACTAAAATAAGAAAACAATGTGGAAGAAGCGCGCTTTTTAGATTTTTTTTTAATTAAAACATTTAAGTTCAGCCATTTTCCACGTCCAGTCAACCTGTTAGATTCGGAAGTCATCACAATCGAACCTAAAATATTTTTGTTCTAAAATCGGTTTTGTCATAGTAATGAAGGCCTTCAGTTCCATTTTAGATTATGTTGGTAGACTCTATATTATTTGTAAATAATTACCCCACAACCAAAAAAGCCCGCACTGCAAACCCGCCGCTTCACCGTCTCCGTTGATCGCATTTGGGCGCTCAACGGTCAAACAACCACTTATGTATGGGCTACCAGTCCCCATCTTAAAATATGTAGTTCCCAATCTCCGTCTTTCCATTCAACGTCACTATATATCCAATTTAGTGGTACCATAAAATCATATCAGAAAAGCACAGAAAACGATTATAAAAATAATCCTTAAGGTACCTATAATTACAGACACTAACTCAATCTTTAATATAATGAGAGTATTTGACGTTCGGCAGATTTACGCTAAAACAATCCTCACTCATCTTTATACAAACTGTTATAATCGGAGGAAAGCCACGTTGGGTGACAGTGTTATAGAAGGAGGAGAAGGGATGGAGATGGGGAAGGTTGGGTTACAAGGGGAAGTTATGGGAGACAATTATATCAGCAGGACTTACCCTGGAGATGGCCTCTTAGATGTGTAGTCTGGTCCGGATATTGGTTTAGCTCAGATCGGCAGTGGCATTAGCTTCTCATCGTTCAGGGTCGTGAATCGATCGCAATCTTATAATTGGGTTGACGTCGTCTCTAATTCTATGTTAAATGAGTCCAGTAAAGTGCTTTCATACTCAGAGTTTAGTGTAAAGTCGGAGAAACATTGTAGGTTAAGAACAATCGAGTAGTTAGTAAAAAAGGTCCTATTCTAGACATGATTCTATCGTAAAATTTCTCTCTTTCTGATTCAAATCTCTAACCGGGTATTGCAAATGTAACAAGGGCTAGATCAACACATTAAGGGGAGATGCAAAATCAGCTTACATGAGGTCATCTGGTCGGGTGGCGGGAGTTGTTGGCAATGACGCCAGGGCTGGACATCTCTGCACTGAATTTAATTGGCTTTTTATTGGTAAATCACCATGTTGAGTGCTTTGGCAGCAAATGGCACGTCTAGCTTCGGGTTTCAATCCGCATGCATAGTACTTGGCCGTAATAAACTAGTTACACAAAATAGCCGCCTCTTTTCAGAGACGCAGTTGACTGCTTCAGCTCCAGGCGGGAAGTGAGTTTCAAGGGCAGCAAGGAGCGGCTGTCAAGCTGCCGTGGCGCTGGCGTCGCTTGCTCCTGCTTTGTTAATTTATGATCTGATTGGTTTAATTTGGGCGCTAGAATCGGCTGAATGGTTAATTATGGAGGGAGATGATGTGATTGTTTGCCTAGGTTATTTGTTAAGACGAGTAGCTAGAACTCATCTCTGGGCCATCCTTTCGTTACATAACAAAACAAACGTAAATACTATAAAAAAAGACTAAACACTCGTATTACTATAAGTACTAACAAAGAATTATTACAAATTAATGTAACTCATATTACTTTGGGCAACGGAATTTTAGGTACTCTGCTATAAAAATTTTCAACATTCTTCCAGTTAGCATCAAAAAATCAGATACACAAAAAAAAATTCAAACACAAAGTAAAAAATTGGATTAATAGTAATGATAGGGCATTTTCGGGTGCATTCACCTAAATTCGAAGTTATTGATTTAACCATTTACAGAGCATATCTTAATAAAAGTGTATATTCATAGGTACTATAAAATTTTTAAATAATGTGCAAAATTACTGCCTCAACACAGACTAGCCCAGTGAGATGGGTTATGTGAAACAACTAATAACTATGCATTTCTGTTCTTTACATATTACCTACTGTTAGTATATTATTTTCTAGTTTACTTTTTATACATCTACTTTATAAACCACTGTATATTTACATTATTATATAATATTATGCATGTATTTTAGTTATAATTAAATTTAATTACACTGAACAAATTATTATTATTTCCATAGTCTGACTGGCTCCAGGGGGTTAAAGAATTAAATAAATAGGTATTTTCGTGATGTTTTTTTTACGTTATTTATGTGATCGTTTTATTATAATTTTCCGTTATTCCATATGAAATAAATGTGCGTGTTTTATTAAAACCTACTATATTTTTAATTAGGATTGTAAAAAGTTATGCGTACATTTTATCACCATTATTATTTGGCGATTTCAAATCCGCTAGAACAAATGTGGTAATTTATTTTCGCGATCCCTCGTGCAAACATATGTGGCTTAAAATCATAAAATCAATTGACAACATATAAACACCTTATCTCAAGAATGTATTTATTTAAATTCATTTCTGAACAATATTTCTATGGAAATTTGATTATACTCTTCGAGAAAATTTTAAAACAAACTTTTTTGATGTTTTTCATACTTCCTAGTGAAATTTTTAACATTTTGACCTAATAGGTTTACGAGTACATAACTTAGGAGCGATATTATTATGTCAGTATCTACATCTGTTTTTTTTTTGCCAGCTTAAATTGCGATTCGGACCTTTGTGTGACTGGCCAAATCCCTAAATTAAGGCTTGTCAAGCGGGAGATTTGTGAACCGGGCCCTATCGAATGTATAATTTCTGGCCCATATACCAAACCTACCATTATTAAGCCAGGTTACATAATCGCCAATCCGAATTACTATTTTTTATGTTTAAAACGTATACTGTATCCTTTACTTTAAATAGAAAGGTGTTACCTGATTTTTTTTCCTGCTTACCCGGAGTATAATTATCAGAACCCTTGTATGATAAAATGCCAGAGTGAAGCGATCAAACAGCTATGCATTTTGGAATCAACAAACTACGTAGGCTTATACGCATTAAAAAAAATTATTACTCAAATTACTACTGATGGAATGCGGCAAACAGAAAATAGTTACATTCACCTAAAAATTCAAAACGACAATGGTGTGCAAAATTTTACAATGTCGGAATTTTACTTTTCGATATAGAGTAGACTTGGGCAGATTCATTCGCAATCATGAATCGATTCAGTCTGATTCAAATAGCCGTGTGAATTTCTTCATTTCATTCAGAAAAAAAATCTAATATTAAAAAAATATGTAATAAACGAATGAAGACAAAAGAATTTTTTCGTATTGCAAATTGTGCTTGTGTTGGAAATAACATCATTAAAAATAAAATAAACACCAAAATAACAATCTTACTCAACCAGATAATAAATAATTCGAAATATTTTAGTAAATGTAGTAAATAATGGTTTCGCGCATAACAAAGACAATGTTACGTGCCAAACAAAGACGCACCCTACAAAGTAGAGATTCCTTTTGAAATTCCTACCCAACCAATGAAAGTGACGCCTTGGCCGCGCTAGTTGGGACAAACGCGAGCGGAATCGCCGCTGGCATGGAATAATGAATTAGGAACTTCTGATTAGTGTTTTTCAGTCACCTGACTAACTTGCGCCCTGCGGATCTAGTATGGACAGACTCGATATCGACGGACCAGAAACATAGTGAATACGATGTCACAACTGAATACGGAATACATTTCATTGGGGAATGCGGACTGTGAAAGCGAATATACGTTGCTCGGAATTACTAACTGGCTGACTAGAGGGGTTTGCCGATACGGACTAGTGTGGACAATGATCTACGGGTTTTTATGGATTATGGTACGGAATTCTATATGTTAGATGGAGTCTTGCATACTGCACAACATCTCTGATGACTTTGCGATGACGCCCATAGTATCCACGCCTTAATTATGGTGCCACGCGTTAAATTATCATAGAATTGCAGGGCCTAAGTTTGTAGAATTAATTCAGTGTTAAATTGAGAATCAGATGAAGTGTTTAACGAGATTGAATTAACTCGTTGAATTTATTCATTCAATTTCGCCCATGTCTAATATAGTTTGGTGCTTCGGGCTTTCTGCTTTTACCCAGGCATTGCGCTGTAACTAGCTACTTACTTAGTATCTACCTACTTACGTATTTTATACTTATGTTATTATAATTTGTACTGAACCACTTTTTGTACTGTTCATTTTTATTCTTTTGTACAACCTGCAGTTATAATGTAACTGCAGGAAAAAACTGTTATTCATTACGCTATAACTACATAGTTGTATTGTACCTACTTACTCCCTTTACACTTTAATTATTATTTTATGTACTATATTACTATACCCCTCTGTATGTGAAAAATGTACCAACATATAAAAGCCTTCTAGGCGTCAATAAATAAATATAAAATCAAAAGCTATTTGGATAATTACGTCATGTTTATATATCATGTTAAATAGTACTTTTGGTTCTAGACCGAGATTTGAAGTGGGAAAAATTAAAGAGTTTTATATGAAAAAAATACGGAGTAATTTTTTTTTATAATAGTATTCACATTTCAGCAGTTAGGTTACTAGAGCCTGACGAACAATATTTTTTCCACGGTTCTCCTCTCAATCGCTAATCGCCGGCTGTTATCAAAAGTCACACTTACAAAATGCATTCTGATGTACTCTTAAGGAAACACAACTAGTATATTTTCGGTATATTTATGGTAGTTCTGAAGAATGTTACCTACGTATATTATATGATACAATATTTTGATAGAAAGCAGTCACTTTGTGGTTTAATGGAAATAAAACAATAACTTTGTTTATAACCATGAGAATTTTATTTAATTTTATTAGGACCGACCGGTTTCGCTTAACATAAGTATCATCAGGGTACAAAATTAAACTTTTAATTTTGTACCCTGATGATGATTATGTTAAGCGAAACTGGTCGGTCCTAATAAAAATAAATAAAATTATGGTGGTTATAAAGAAAGTTATTGTTTTATTTTCATTATCTGATATAACTTAAACTGAGTTTTCTACCTAAATAATAATTGAACTTAGGCAATTCAAAGGAAATAATATTGATTTTGAAATCTTTGAGCTCTAGTAGTAAACCGAAAATATATTCATAGATTTTTTTAGCATTAACTCCACATAGGATGCCCTAAGGAAAATCATTTCCCTAGGGGCTTGTGTGGGGATGCTGTGTGGAGGGGTTTTTTTAAGGAAAAGAGGGGAAAGAATGTTCTGTAATGGAAAAAGGTATGAGGGGTGAAAAGGAATCTGGGGGTCAGTATGTCCAGGAGCGACGGATGTATCAATCCATCCCTCCCACCACAGTGTGAAAAGCGATGGGTCGAGAGTCTGGCTGGAGAAGTCAAAGGGTCCCCCTATACCGGCCTCCCCCCATCCGGTACACCACGATGGGTAAACGCATCCGTCGCCAAGACCTGGACATACCTCTCCCTATGAACCCGGGCACCCCTTTTAAGTCGCCAAACATTACAAACCACTTCGGGTGACCTATGTCAGAGGTGTTGGATATTCAATAATTGATTCCCGGAGCGACGGTACCCATACTCGCCTCCCAAAGTGAAATGTTTTTTTCAGTATTTTTTTAAGTAATCAGAATTTAACTAAGCAATTTTTGTACGACCTATCCAAAATCTAAAAAAGTTCTGACGGGTCACCCTTTTATAGGTACAATGCACAGTGTAAAAAAATATTATATTTCATTTGTAAAAAAAAGTATTTGTGTAAAACTTTTTCTGAACTATTCCTTCATTCTTGTTCATAAATTCAATCCCATTCATTTAGACTTACGCATTCTAAGAATTTTTCTCAACCACAGATGATACCTGGAAATTTTTTTGCTTTATTTAGCAGCGTTTCAGAATGTGAGCCAAAATAAAATAAATGTTTGTTCACGTTCCCATAATAATCCTTTGAGTGACGGAAGAAATCCAATTTACATTTGTGAAAATAGCTGAGAATGATTTTTACAGGCTTAAATTCTTCGGGAACGTCTTCTTGGCAACACGAACCATAAAGCCTGTCTCACAACTTGTATATTGAATAGACTTACACAAATTACAGAAATTTTATTAACAGAATTACAGAAAAACGAGATCAATGTTGTAATTAATATGACGTTTTAAAATCATGTACACATTCCCACGCCTATTCTCATTTGATACCTTAAGGCGATGCAATAGGAAGTAATGCAAATCATGTATTTTTTGGCTTGACAATTTGATGGCCTAGAAACATCATAGATGATTTAATTAGATACTGCAAGTATAACACACCTTGGTCTTTTGATTACAAACCCTTTTTCCGATATAGTCGTATTGTTCATTGTGGCAAATTATTTTTTTAGAATATGATCGTAAAACATTTAAGTAATTGTGATTGAGCTTTACAAAATAAAATGAATCACGCATTTTGGTGATTTTTTTTTCGTAAATCGAAACATGCGGCCAGTGTTAAGCGGGAATATCAACATTTTCGTCATTTGCACAAGAAGTGCGTAATTTCGATCGAATTTTAGGAAGTGGATCGGCTTAAATGGTGTTAGCTTATGTCTTATGATAATCATTAAATCATGGTCTGCTTTATTTTTTGCATATTTGAAAATTTTAAGTTATTTATTTATCACATCTATGTTATTCTTAAATCAGCAAATATAACGTTTTCTGAGGTAAGAAAGGGAACCACTTTAAAATGGGACGTTGTTTTAAGTCTAATTATTTACATAAAATTTGGCAATTATTATTTTGATTTGTTTTCGATATTTCTAATGCTTCTAAGTTATTAAGACGCAAACCTATTCCATTTTTATATATTAGTTAGACTCCTGTATTAAATAAACAATTATATTTACCCCAAAATCCGATTTTAAGTTGTTCCCTTTCTTCTAACCCCTACCCTTCCCCTACCCTTCTACCTACCCGTCTACCGCCCTCAATCTGATGATCTGTCCTACTCTGATATGCGGTCTCTTTCCACCTCACATTATTTATCCTGATATATATCTATATTTTAAGTTAGTTTGTATAATTACGGTCCTGAGGAAGATTGAAATCGATTGACATACGAGTATGTATAAATTCAATGGAGTGATTTTAAACAAAGAACTTTTTCGTTTAAGTATATGGTAATGTCATGCTTACAAAGTGATTGCTTTCTTCGATAATTTAAGATATATTTTATATTATATTTTTTTATTAAATTTATATATATTTTTTTTAAATATTAATCAGAATAACTTTGTTTACACCACTTTTATTTTAATTAAAAAAAAATTAATAATGAAATATATGGGTACATACATTGTAATAATATAGTTAACATTTTATATGGCATAATTTAATACTACTCATCCATTAATAGCATTTTTTTGTGGATGGAAGAGGAGTGTATATTAATTTGCTAATAGTTAAATAATATTTATGGTACATGTATAAACATTAATTATGAATATAATATTATGTGCAGTCCTAAGTACATTGCAATTTGATTATGGAAAAATATATATAAGTTAATGTGGTGTAGAGACATTTGTATTAAGTGCAAATATACTGTATCGTAAAAAAGATTATGTAATAAAAAAAAAATATAAAAGTAAATGTGGTGTAGAGACATTTGTATTAAGTGCAAGTATATTGTATCGTAACAAAGATTATGTAATTAAAAATAAATACATAATAAGTATGTGTATAATTAGAATATTTTTATAGTTGAGGGAAAAATGAGTAAGAGTTTTTTTTTGGTAAGTACGTCTTTAAAATATTTCTTGACAGAGTTCAACATTTGTATTTTGTCAGTGTAATGCTTCTGATTTCTTCAGGCAAATTATTAAAAAAAAAAAAAAAAAAATTTTAAATTTTAAAAAACACTTTCCTTGGTGAGTACAGTGGTTTTGCGCAAAAGAAGTGTTTAGATTTTGGCACGGACATATATATTCAAGTCTACTACGAATTTCTGTTATGAATGAATATTATTATTATATTTTTCTTTTATAATTTGTGTAATAAAATTTTTCAAAAATATGTCCTGAAATGTAGGAACATTGAATTCTTCGAATAGTCGATCAGTTTGATAATCTTGTGGTTTTTCAGTACAATTTTTATTTCGAGATTCTGAACAATTTCTATGGGGATCAGAATAGTTTTGTAACCTGCTCCCCAGCTGAATGTCGCATATTGCAGAATATACTGTATTTACGCGTAATATATTTAGCATAAATTTTAGGTTAACAAGATATTTCTGATTCGTAAAAATATATGAATTATTTTTTTTTATTGTATGGCAGATGTGATCTTTCTATTTTAGTTTTTTATCGGTAATTATTCCTAGATATGTAATTTTTTTTTTTCTGTTTTCAAAAATAAACATTTCTATAGACAGTGATTTGGTTCGTATTGTGTATGATCGTGTAAGATTATTTGAAGATTTGATGGTATATCGTTAGTATTAATTTCGAATGGGATGACATATGTTTTTTTCAGTAAGTTATCGTCAAATCGCATTTTTAAAGTATTTATATATTTCTGTGGCCTGTAAATTAACGTTTTCCGTTTTTTTTTTCTTATTTTATTAAAAGAACTGTATCATATTGATATTGAATAAATATGTCATCTACATACAAGATGAATAATATTGGTCCCAGAACGGTGCCTTGTGGAATACCAAAATGTGTTGTTTCTTATTCACCAATTTGTCATTGATTTCGACAAATTGTTGGCTTTTTGTCGAATAACTTTCGATCTGTTGAACGACTTTTTCGTTGATGTTAATAAAATGTCGATATTTATATATCAAAAAAGTGGTGTTAACAAAGTTATTGTTATTCATTTATTAATAATAACGTCAAAAAAGATGTATATACTTGTAAATCATCCCTTAAGACACAATAGAAATCGCAGTTATAACACCTGTTTTTAATTGATTCGGTCACAGTAAATACCAAATTAGCTCGTAGCATTCTAATACTTAAAGAGCGTCACCGCTTGAAAAAATAAATGTAAGCGAATATACATTTTCATTAAGTCTTCCCACAACTTAATTCGAGGGATGTATTAATAAAACGCTAAAGTATTCAAAAAATGGAAACAAAGGCAGTTGGAGTTTATTGGTTGAATAAAATTTACTTCTCCTCGCGGCGTCGCGGACCTAATAAACTCTCTTTCGTAAAATGTTCGTTCTACAAATTTGCGTAAAAAGTGTCGTTTCTTGGGGAAAGAAAATTACTTTGACTTGTGTACGTCAATAAAGCATAAAAAACTTTTCCCCGAGACTGTAAACAGAATCTATACCGCGAAACTTAATTTCCATTTATTCAAACTTCACTAAATGTTCGCCCGCCATGTTTTACGTGGTCTTTGTAATAAATTGCTGGAAATTCATAAAGTTTCTTCCCGGGAGTCGTGATAATGCGGAGCGATGTTGTTTTAAATCGCACATTTATAATTATTGAAACAATTTTAATAACATTCAAACAATGCAATAGAGAAACACGCAGATCTCAGGTACCACCCGGACTCGAACCCAGATCTACTATCTGGGTTCACAGCGGTCGGACTCATCATTACACCATGTCATCTCCACTCTCATGAGATAATTTCGCGTATTTGATTTTGAAAATCATCAATACTGCAATAAATATTTTATTATATTATCATTGAAATAACTTATTGAAGTATAAACCCCATTGTAACATGTTTTTGAAAATTGAATATATCTTTTCTCATTCACATTTCATTCTGAAATTTGTCAATACTATCATCAATGATTAAACAAATATTACAATGCGGTTTAACAAGCTTCAATAAGTTATTCCAATAAAAAATTAATGTTAGTCCACGACTTGTAAAAAAAGTCAATAGATGTAGCATATAAATATAAATAGGATAGGTTTATCTGAGACACGATCTGCATTCCAAACAAATTCTGGTAGAATCTTGCAGTCAATATAGAAAGATGGCAACCAAAAATACCTACGTGGGAATAATATGACATTAGCTCAATTAGTTAGAGCTCAGGTCCCGGAGAGACCGAGAGGTTCTGGGGTCGAGTCCTAGAAGCGATCATCATCTTTTATTATCTATGTCTTTTCTATTTCATATTTAATATGTATAATGTAATACGATGTAATAAGATGTGTTACATTATACATAATATGTATTACATTATACATAATATGTATTACATTATACATAATATGTATTACATTATACATAATATATATTACATTATACATAGTGTGTATTACATTATACATAATATGTATTACATTACACATAATATGTATTGCATTATACATAATAAACAGGATAGGTTTATCTGATTCACTATCTACGAGTATATTCCAAAATATAATATATATAATGTAATACATATTAGGTATAACGTAATAAATATTATGTATAATGTTTGAATCAAATTTATTATGAAGAGTAAAATAAAAATAATACCATCACTAAAATAATTGTCATGACATAACATACACATTGAATAATTCGTTCATTATTCTAAATAACGCGCATCTTAGTTCTAGCGGTATCCACTCTCCTTTTATATCCGACGTTTTAGCCAGCATCTCTGGAGATACTTCCGTTCGATATAATGAATAAACAAGGGCTCGGTTCATGTTATAGCCCGCAATATAATATTTATAGATAAATGTATTTTGAAATTATGTTTTTCATGAAAACAACCATAATTAAACTTTCTCCTTGAGGAATTGCGCCGAAGACATATGACCGAAGCGGATAGAAATTAGAATCCGAGTTATGTATTCCAACGTGTAAACCGGTTACCGTAATATTGTTAGGAACGTATTCAAAATTATTACGGAATTTAACAAAGCGAAACAAACAAAAAAATTCATAACAATGGCAACACTAATTTTAGAACAAAATTTTGTTTGGGATTATGTTTGACTTCCGAATCCGACATGTTGGCTGGGTGGGAAAATGACATAACTCAATTATTCTTAACATTTTTTTAATGCTAAAGTGCGCGTATCTTCCACCTAGTTGTTATTTTTATTTAATATCTAAAAAATTACGTTAGTGATATTTAAATTTCAAAAATACAACAAAAACTCTTTAATACAATTATCTCATCAAATAAAAAAGTCCGAATATTAAATTATAGAATCTTATCCTTTCAGGGATTACAGATAATTTCCGGACGCCGTTTAATACGAATGTGAAAAATTTTCACTTGAACCGTTGTGCTTTTGAAAAGTTGAATTCATTTTCTTTTAAACCATCTTGGTGTTGCCATATAAAACCATTAAAGCGATCGCAGCACCCCCAATTTTGTCAACTTTATTTTGACAATCTGTAAAAATTCTACTATCTTGAGAGTTCATAAATATATTTAACTTGGGTAGCTGAAAGAAACAATTTGCATTAGATAATTAGGTAATATTGTTTTATGTACAATTTATTGTTGCCATTTACGTTATCATTTTTTTTATATTTTCGTAGAAATATTTTTGAGTAAGATTCTTACGAAATATTTATGTTTTAATTTTTTTACAAATGTTTTTATTTTACATAGATTTATGTACTTTGTAACTGTAAATTTAGTATAAGGTTTTGAATAACAAACTACTAAAAAAGTAGTCCATTTAGAACCTTTTGCCTCATATTTTATAAAATGTCTTAAAATAATAATAAAAAAATTAGTCAGCACCCAATACAAATACACACTTTGTAGTCTTCTAACTCAAGAAATACTACGAATGATGTCAAATCTGTTAATTATATAAGGGGACTTAGGAAAATGTACAACTTTTCAAAAAATAAAAATCTTCACGATTTTACCTTTAAAATTCTATTTTAAATGCGTACTGAACCTTAGATATAACGTTCAAAATTGCCTTCACTGGTTTTCAAACAGCACCTTTTTTCAGACATTTTGATTTGTATTTCATAGTATCTATAGACCATCGGTCTCCGTGGTTCAGTGGTTACGATCCTTAACTGTGAGTCCGCAGGTCACGGTTTCAAATCCCGGAGTGCGCAAGTAAATTTTATTTGAGTGATTTGTGTTATTTCACAATTTATTAATTTAAAATAACATGTAGCATATTTGCGGCACGTTTCAGAGTGGTAGATACTATCAGTATCGCCCTGTTGAAAGACCACCATTCGGAATTGAAACGTTGCTTGAAATGGCTTTTTCCGTGTTTGGTGACCAGATTTGAATGGCCAGCTACTTCTAAACCTTCCTCTTCCCCATCTCCTTCCCCTTTTCAATACCTTCAGCCTCACAACATACTCCAATTGGGGATGCCATTGTCGCACTGGCTCCAGGCGGTTGGAAGCAGCGATAATCACATAATTTTTTTTTGTATCTAAAAGACTACGGTTTGAGGATTTTTATCTTTTGAAACCTTATACATTTTCCTAAGAAACCATAAAGAATTTACAGATAAATCTTTTGTGTGTTGCTTGAATTAGCAGACTGCAAAGTGATCTTCAGGGCCATTTTTTTAATTGCTGGCCTTTAAAATGTACATCTTTATTCAACACAGTACGACTTGAAAACGTTTTAACGAAATAATAGGTTTGATGGATTATAATTCTTTTTTTGTTAACATTTCCACTGAGTGGGTATCATAAACAAACCGAATTTTTACCAAAAAAACTTTTTTTAAATTATTTCTTATGGTTGAAAACACCTCTATTTTTTATTTCATTTGTTACTGAAATTACTGCCCAGTTTCGTTCACGTTTTTCTTATTGAATAACCCGGAACAAATAAAATAGCTGCTTTTCTTTATGTGAATGGCGTACAGAGTCCCAACAATCCGGAGCCAGTGAGACAATGGCATCTTCGTAAGACCGGAGAGAAAGGAAATAGGAAGATAAAGGTTGGAAATTAGCTAGCTATTCTGGTCAATAAACACGGTTAAATCCATACCAGGCAACTTTTCGATTCTGAGCGATGGTATTTCACCAGGACGATACATAGATAATCTACCATACGCTGAAAATTTTGAATTGATATTTCAAAGCTCCATAGTCACGAAAAAATTACATTAGCAAACTGAAAAAGTGTGCTAAAAATTTCAATCAGATGAAGCTGTTCAAATTTCTTCAAGGGTGTATCATTCAATTTTTTTATTTATTTATTTGAGGCTTTCATGGGTAAGTACTAAGTACTTACCAATTTCCTATTATTTATGTGTCTATTTTGGATCTAATCCAAAATTCGACCACATCATTATGCCTACATACTGGGGTCATAATATATGCGTTGGCGAATACGTCGGTACTAGGTAGATACGTTGTTCGTTACAAGCGCTTTACCGGACATTACTTACGGATATTAAAATATGTACTTACTCCGTAGATACGTGTACGGTATTATGATGAAAATTATCGATTGTGGCATTCAAGATAAAAAATATTGTATATTTATACGCATAAAATATGCCCTGAGACAATCACACGTAAAATCTTTTTATATCTCAGTTTGTAAAACCACCAACGGACAAAGAAATTTTAAATACAATGATATTAAGCTGTTCTATTCTCTACCGAGTGACATAAGAAATGGGCAAACCAAAAGTTCCTTTAAAAGTAAGATCATTAGTCACCTCGTAAACGTGTCTGCTTCTAAATTCCTTTATACCTTTAAATTAGTTTATTTTTTTTTAAATTACTGAATTGTAATGTATTAATCTATTTGTCATCTAATGTATCCAATAACCTAGCTGAATAACCACTCCCGTAAATTACCATCTCAGCACAGGCGTTTCATACCAAGAGACGAGCAATACGTCAGAATATAACAAATGTTTATATCTTACATATATATATAAAAGTCAATGTAAGTTTGTTTGTTTGTCCTCGATGATCTCGAAAATTACTGTACCGGTTTCGCTGAAAATAGCACAGTTTGTTCTTATTAGTGCCGGGAAGGTTTAGAATGAAATCCAATATATAAAACTGTTGCTATAACGTTTTAAAATTAGTATGAAAAACATTGAACCCGCCATGTTTTATTTAGGTTAGCCCATAGATATATCACTGTGGTTAGCCACAGATTGCATATTAAAAAGAAGAAGGTTTTTTTTGGTAGAATTTATTCAAAATGGAAAACATGAGTAGCGGAATGGTAACACCTACTTAAAAACTTTATGATTTAGATATATTTTGAAAAAATAAACGTTTCGAATGAAATAAAATATTCAAATCAATGTTTCTTTATTTGGAGATAGTTACTTTCACTGTCAAATCAATTATGGCACCCTAATGACAAGTGAAAAATCCCGAGCAAGGCCGGCTACACACCAGCAGTATATTATATGTATGTAATAATTTATTTTTCTTAATTGTGTGATTTTTTTTTTAAATAATAAAATAAAAAGTACGTAAACGTCAACCTTTTTGTTTGCGTATTGTCTGACATTTAAAAGTAGACAAAATTTGATCAATAGTACTTTTCGAAAGAAGATGATTCTACGTCATATTCGTAGACAATTTAATGTTAAAACTTTTTTTATTATTATTGTTATTGTTCTTAACACACTTCGAGAAAAATACATAATTACATAGAAAGGCGGAATTTATGTATTTCTAAAAATTTTATATCAAATCAACGATATATCAGATGTCAGATAAATAAAAAACAAGATCAAATTCACGTATCGTAAATATAAACAAAGAAAAAGAAAAAAATAAAAATTAAGGCGTTTTCCTTTCTTTATTCTTTGATAACTATTGAACTGTCCAAACTCGGATATCAAGAATAACCTCAAATTAGAATGTACGTGGTTACAGTTATTTTTAAATCGTCACAAATCTACAAAAAAGTTTTTGAATAGGTATTAAAATAGAAAATTTATTAACTGACCATACTTCGTTCCAGTCATTTCAATAGTTAGTTTGTAAACATCTTCTACGTTGGACACTAGCTTCCTTGCTCGAAATTCTGCTGAACAGCACTGAAATACACTTCCCTCGTTCCACTGTTTATAACTTTATTCATTTTCCTTTTATTGAAACTCGGTGATAATAGTCTATTGCGGAATTTCGACAATCAAATGTCTATGACCTTGGTGTTGGCATAGTAATGACATTTTGTAGTTTCAAAGTTATAAATATCCACAATCAAATACAAAGCTATACACCCAAATAATGTCGTTAATATTTTAGCACGCTCATTATATTCGTAGGAGTGTGTCAGGTATGCTACCGTAGTACCGTACCGTAAAATGTTTACGGTGAGTTTTGTTTGCACTTGTATATTATTTTACTCGAGCGAATGATTAAAACACCCCTCTAAAATAAGTATAGGATATTTTATTTTATTATTCTACTATTTTGTTAATCTCTTGCGCCCTTCTTCCCAGTTGAACAATTTTGAATTCGAAGCATACAGATATAGGGTAAAATAATCCAAAATGGGGTACTAAAGGGAGAATTTTTGTAGAATTCACATCAATATGATAAGTATAGAGATTTAATTAAAATACTCTTAATATACTCATGATACCTGGGGTATTACAATAACATAAAACAAATAGTTTAAATAATAAAGTAACACGATGAAAATAAAAATCCTGAACCCCTAAAATTTCAGGTTTTACTCTGGGACCTACGTAATATCGGGTGTAGTATTTTACCCCAACCTAACATTTATTACAGATAAACTGATCCAAGTCATCATGCTGCTAGCCCGTGCAGCCTTCGTTATTCTTTGGGGTTAAACCGGCTAGTATCCGGTTTTACCCCAAACGATTTTTCCCAGTAGCGTGAAATCACAAAACAATAACCAAAAAAATACCCCTCAATACGATAAACATATTTGTAGCATGGAAAATAACTACAATAAAATATATTATGCACCATGACACTTTTCTTGTTGTTATCGAATCTCGGCCGCTTCGAAATTCACAAGAATTAGATCAAACAAACTCAAAAATGAAAAAAAGTGTAGGAACTATTGAACACAAGCGTTCCGCGTCAAGCGTTTGTTGATAGAATTCAACTTCATTTATGGACAATACCTATACTACCCTGTTTTACCCAGGTACCCCATTTTGGACTACTATCCCCTACAAATACAGTAAACATTCAAAGTTCGTCATATGGTCAACCAACATGATGTCCATTGGCATCTTAGAGATAACACGGGCTTCAGTCGATTACAAGCGCTCGCCGGATATGAATCTTTAATGATATCTGTAAAATGCCTACATGACTGGACATGTCATTCTGGAAAAGATGGAAAAAGCAATGGTGTAACTTTTCATCGGTTTTGCTATAATCAGTATTGGTGTAAATTAACTTTTTTAATATTCAATTTCTTTTTTATAACTTATTGAAGTTTGTAAACCTAATTGTAATATTTTAATCATTGAAGAAGATAATATTAACACATTCCAAATGAACCACGAAACCGAAAAAAACAACAGAAATTAAAAAGATTTCAGTCGCGTCTGGGACTCGAACCCAGGACCTCTACCTATCCGGGGTAACCGGGTAACCAACTTAGCTAATGAGACCAGTTCAATTTACGCCATTTACACCGATATCATACTTCATGTTCAAGATTTGTTAATATTATCCTCCATTTTAATAAATCCCATATTATTGGCTGGTGTCCTTATCATTGGTTCATTTGGGATGTGTTAATATTATCTTTTGTGAGGAAAGTAGACTCTATTTGTACACCTCAAAGAAAATACGTAGAATAATGCTTTACCTATAACATATTAATGACCTTCTAAAACAAAATGACGTGTTTTTTTTTCTTTTTAAGTCAATGAATGAGAGTGGTACATAAATACGAAACAATTATTTTAATTTATGTCAATAGATGTCACTCATCCAAGGAATCTACTTACCGACGTGTTATTTATATAATAATAACACAAAAACACAATAAATCAGTAAGAATAAAGGCTTTGATTTCTCAAAGCTTTTCAGCTAGTTTATTTATAAACCAAATTCTTAAGTAACAATTCACTTTACTCGTTATTTTTTTAATCTATTGAAAAAGTTGTATGTTCCGCAAACCGAATGGAAACAGGATCCGCCAGCAATGTATCGTATGCAAGACCACCTGTCTATCTAATTGAGTACAGCGTATTGCCCCAACTCGCAGCCCGCACGCGACATGTGAATTCTCCGGTTAAATCCTCGAGCCGGTTCACGTTACAACTGTCGGAACATTATAACCCAACACGTCGGACTAACCGTAGATGGCGCCTGGTACAAGCCGCCGGAACGCTGCAATCAATTACCAGCCTTGCCGTGGGACGGTCCGCATTATCAATTAAGGCTTTTAGAAGGCTTTCGTGATCCATCATCACCTGCATTAGCACGGAACCCCGGCTGCTTCGCTGCTGTGGAGGAGGTTGGAGCTACAATAAGAGAACGTAAATCAATTACGAACTACGTCTTCCTCTTTACTTCTTTGCATACTCGAAAAAAACAAAATCCCAACCGAAAATTGCTTAGCGCAAGAATTGCCGGTTTATTTTTAAAGCCCTTATGTAGTAAGAAGTAACGTACTAGCGGTATGCAACTCATGTGTGCTAAAAACTTATTCACTCCCAAGAATAGAAGAATGAAAACACGTTTCGCGAAAATAATGGAACTACACCTATAGAATCTCCATATAGGGAGGGTTATAAGGTTGGAGGGAGAGGAGGAGAAGGAGCAAGCATTTAGATCTGGTCACTTCACATAGATTAATCCATTTCGAGAGAATATTTCGAAATGGTGGTCTCTCATCAATGCAGCACAGATAGTATCTCCTCTCTGGAACACGCATTGCACAGGTAAAATAGGGTTTTATAAAATTGCTGCATTCGTGAAACTTTGGCCATACATTCATCTTGGCATTAGTAATGAAGATCTGCAAGAGTCCGCCCAAATTAAAGTGGTGGAATACCCTTCTGTGGGGATGGCAGATGGCAGAGTTTAAATACAAATTTCACAACTATATTGATTGGAGTATCGTTTACTATGGTTTCATCAATGCCAAATTGAATGATACCACTTCCAAATCGATAATATTTTGTGAGATATGACAGATTTTTGTTGAAAAAACATGAAAATAATATTATTATTCATACAAAAAATATTTTATTACGTTGAAATAGCTTAGTTCGGTAATTATCCGACCTTGCATCAAATAGGGTAGTTATGATTCATTTCATTTCATTGCCGGAAACCCTGCGTTTATTGGCGTAAAATTTAAACTTTTACATGTACTTTACCGTCTCACTAGACGATGTCTGTTCTGAGACGGGTTAATCAAATATTGTATATAATGAAGGCCTCATTTTAAATCCAATGTACAACCTCATCAGGCCAATGGATCATTGTAAAAGGTAAGCTATTTTTTTTATATTTTGTCCAGTTTTTTGCAATTTGACCTTGAAGAACTAATTTTTCTGATTTTTTTTAAAGTAAACTGAAATTTCTACAACTTGAAACTAAAGCGGTCTCTGTAGATTTAATAGTATCCGAGACACGGCTGTTAAAAAAATTCAGACGTATTTGATATTTTACTATTTTTAGTGATGTTTTAATTTTTGTTAATTTTTACCTCGAATGACTGATTTTTAGAAAAGACCATTCGTATGTTTTTTTAAAGCAATCTAAATTTGCTACAATTTGAAACCAAGCAGTTTCTGTAGGCCCAATAGTCTTCGAGGAACGGCTGATTCAAATTTCGTGCATTTTTTTTCTTCTATTTTTCCTGTACTATCAAGGGACTAATGACAAATACATAATAATTTTTTTCTAGAGGTGAAGTAACACATGCCATTTTATTTCTTCACCTGTAGAAGTTATCTGTTTTCGGCCATGGCCAGTGTGCACGCTTTCTGCCACGGAAGTCATCGCAGAAGCGGCAAATAGACCATAATCCCCAACTGATCAGTTGAAAATGAACCCATTCTAACTGACAGAGTGCATCATCCGCACATTTGGAGTTTATTGGATCAATGTGAGTGATAGGCGTTGTAGCCACGCTGTGTGGACGCGTGTGGTGCAACTGATGTATGGTTCAATAATGAAAATCACCACTGCTTCACACTTAGTACGGAGTACCGATAATATTCACAAATTAAATCAATTTTGGAATTTTATTAAAAAAACCCAATCAAGTTGGTCAGGTATAATTTGGATATAGTCTTTATGTGTAATTCGCGTGCCAGGATTAAATTATAAACTGAACGGCCCTATAAACTTGTGTTTAAAATCTAGTAAAAGTATTACGACATCAGATATATAAGACACTGAATGGGCTGGCACTATCTCTGCGTGAGGAACAATCTTACTAAGAGGCAACTCAAGCTCAGGTTGGCCAAGTCTGATACGTCGAACAGACTGGTTGAACCCCCGCGTACGAATTCTACTAAATTTGGGGACAGAGCTTTCAATGTACTGGGTCCACAATCTTGGAATGGCCGTCCATTTGCTTGAGGTCAGAAAGCAGTTTAGAAAACTTTAAGAAAAATCTAAAACATATCTATTTAAATGAGGTTACAAACTTTAATAAGATGTAAAGCGCCCTTGGGGTGATTTTAGTCACTAAACGGCGCTATAGAAAAATTCTAAATTTTATTTATTTTAAAACGAGCAACCTTTTAAAATATTTATAAATAATTATTTACTACTAAAAGAGCATTGGCATTCCTGAATTCGAAAGCTGGACGCTCGACTGATGTTATTTCCAAAAATATTGTTTATTTTAAAGACGATTTTATTTTTGTATTTAAAAATTTATTATTTTTTAAACCTTTTTTGTTGTTAAAAATTAGTACTGTCTACTTGAGCGACCCTCCTTATTTGCTAAAAGTGTTGCCCGTGGTTTAGGTTTTTGAATTTATTTGAAGACTGGGTAGGTACCGATTTTTTTTGATATTTTACCTTTATCCTTTTTAGTGTGACTTCTTGTAATATATAAATGATCGATTTTTTAAATTTTGTTAACGTGTATAATATCCTTTTTGTGTAGTTTTGATGCACAATTAATAATTTTTTTAACAATTCATAGATCCCGGACCGCTAGATGCACTAGTGTAGCAGAGTGTTGCCATCTCAATCTATGAAAAATGTCCGAACCTGCATATATTATCATCTGGGGTATTTGGTGAGACTGATTAATACAAACTGAACTGACAAAGTTCTCACACACTCTCACGAATGAAATGGCTATTGTTCAGTTTTAATTAATTTTTTATTGCTTATGTAAAGTACCCTCACAAACGGATAATAGCAATGCGAATAATATTAAAGCGAAATAAATATTCAAAAGTAACTAAAATATTAGAGAAATTAAATTAGCTTACAGTTAAACAAATGCTGACATTGAATGCATTGATTTTTGTACATAAAATAAAAAACAACTTGTTACCAAAATATTTTTCCAGCAATATTATTTACAACATGGACATCCACAGACATAATACAAGAACATGTAAGGTAATCAAACTACCGAAAAAGAACAAAGCCAATAAGAAAAAAACAGTTTATTTTATAAATTGATGAAATATTGTAATGCTCTGCCGGTCCCAATCAAAATTACACCAATGAACAAATTTAAAATAGATTTCAAACATCACATGAAGTTGAGCAAGAAAAAATCCAATAGTTTTTAAGTTATCATTAGCTACATGTAAAGTACACAATAGTATATAAGTTACAACAATTAGTTACATGTAATAGCACAACAAAATTATTAAAACGAATCTAATCTATACAGATCAATACTTAATCACATTTAACACATCCAAGTAAACACTACAGCTCAGATTTTCCTAGTGAAATGGTCACGACACATACAGGGTTCAGCAGCATAACTTCCTTTTTTCAAAACGTAATAAAACCCATTGTATGAATGAGAATTTTTTTTATAATGTAGGCACATAGCTAAAGTCTTGTTTTACTTAGTTTTAGAAGATCAAATCAGGTAGGTGACGTCCCCCATTCTCCATACACTGAGTAAACCGATTTCTGGGGTTTATCATGACTCTTGCCAGCATATCAGGCGTTATCCTGGCAATTTCTTCCTGGATGTTGGTTTTCAAATTTTGTAGGGTCCTTGGACGGTTCACATAAAAACGAGATTTCAAAAAATTCCATAGAATAAAATCACAAGGGGAGAAATCGGGAGAGCGGGCTGGCCACTCCAAATCGCCCCTAATTGAGATGAGGCGCTCTGGGAAGTGTTCCCTCAAAACAGCCATCAATGCTCTTGCAGTGTGTGCCGTTGCACCGTCTTGTTGGAACTAAGTGTCCCCTAAGTCCAACTAATCTATCCGTGGGGAAAAAATCCTGTAACATGTTTACATGCCGGTCTGAATTCACTTTACTTAACCTCATGTTTGCGCGCAGAACGGGGTGGTGATCGCAACATTGAAACTCTCACTGCCTCAATGTTCTTAGGTGATCTAATGGGACGAGGGACTCCAGTTCTTCGTCTTGTCGCACTTGCAGTTTGTCTGTACGTAGTGACCCACATAAAAATTGATTTCCGGTCCGAGACAAGGGCCAACGGGGCTAAATTAAATCGATTCCTAAAGGCGCGCTGGGTTGCGACTACGGAACTTCCGTTCGAAAAGTAGGCCTCAACGGCAAACGCACGCTCCTCAGTGTCCCAACGTATGATACCGACTAAAAAAAACGTGTCGAGACAAAACTTTATAGTTTCGCCTCTCTAACTAGACCACTAGCACTCCGCTACGACATCAACCGACTGAATGGCGCGCATTTAAAAAAAGGAAGTTATGCTACACCCGTATAACACTCCATCACATATTAAAACCTACCTTACACTTCACATTGTAAAACGCCATACAAAGCACCTTTATTATACGTTTAAAAACATATTATGTAAAACGGTACTGTATAATATATAAATATAAATAAATAAATAAAATAACGTAATGGTACATAAGTTATAATTACTTATTCTATAAACTTAATCGTACAAATAACTTAAATAAAACAAAAAATAAAAATAAGTATAATAATATTGAAATAACGATACTAAGAAAAACCGTCTTAGTTTTTGCCAGCGGCAAACTATTTCAAGTAGGTGCGGACAATATAGTTAAAATATTCAACACATCACACATAATTTTCACGTTTTATGAAAAATTCTGTTGGAAAATAAACTTCACAATCATAATAACTTTTTAAAATAGCAGCCGTCTTGAAATAAAATTATAGAATACTGTTCTATTTTATAAATCGCTGTTTAGTTTAATTTAATCAACTCAAAGTGGTGTAGACAGTATAGTAACTGTTCACTGATAATAACTGGTCACTCCTATCACAAAAGAACTGTATTTTTTTACAATAAGAAATTAAAAGAAAGAAAATTAAAAGAATACAAATTTTAAATACAAAACAACATCGAAATTTTTTTTTTCATACTTATCAAAAAACGGAACGCTCACGTGATGTCAGATGTTCCAAATGCAATGGTACCAACATAACACGGTGTTTTGATGAGCTGATTTTTTATTCACTTTTAAATAACGATTTATTAATTCTACGTATAATAAAAGTTATATATTCAGAATCGTCGTTTGCTAATCTATAGGAATATATATATATTCTTTTTTAAAGTCATTAAAGATATCATATTTTTCACTGGAGTTCCGTATTAAATGTTCGATGTTCAAATTTTATTAGTGTGTATACAGATGTACCAGATTTTAACCAGCCATTCCTGAGCATATTTGGAGTATGTACTCGTTAAAAATGTAGATGGTATTTTGATCTCCGGTAACATTTTATTTCAAAGAAAGGCACAACATCTTTATTTCATTCACATGTCGCCACTGGCAAGAACCTAATGCCGACATCCTTGTACCACGTGATATCCACCGTCCCTTACTTTCCAATGCTTTGGGAACGAGACGGTGCATATTTCCATATGGTACCTATAAAACGATTTGCCTATTAAGCAGTGGCGGTTCGTGGCCTATCCCATTGGGAGTTTAATATGGGATTAAAGTTGACAAAAGAATACTTCTATTTTTTTTAAATGTGCCCTGTTGCTCTTTTCCATATTACATATATTTTTCCCAAGATCTAAAGGAATTTCATTATATCACTGCATCAGAGATTAGCGGCCCAGCAACAAGAAATATTTCGGCGATTTATTATACGGCATTACTAATGACGGAGTAATATAATGTCGTAGGTTAAAAAGAAACTTTGTTGTCGTTTTTATATATATATTAAAAAGAACGATCTTCAGTATTTATTAGCTTATTTTAATAACGACTTATAACACGATAAACACTGAAAAAATCTTTTGATTCTTGCAAAATACTATTCCGTACAAATTTGTTGCTAACAAATCTTCATATAGCTGCGCACACGGTCACCTTGTAGATTCCGAAAGATTGCACGCTCGGCACGGTTTCCCGCCGAAACGCCACGAGGATGGCAATGTATGAACTATTTCCTAAGGCAGAAATCCCCATACACGCTGAATTCACAACGCACATACGGAATTCATCTCGGACTCGCTATCAAGCAGTAGATATTACCTATACAAACGGGTGGATTTTTTAGCACCAAATTTGAGTAGCGCGCTGTTTAAAATGTGATAAATTTATGATACCTGTTTCAAGTAGGAAAATTTCGAATTTTATACTGAAACGTTGGATCTGCGTGAATTCGAGCGATTCTACGGCAAAGGGAGAACGCTAATCAGGTTAGTGAGTATTTTCATATTTATTTGGGCATTTTTATCACAATTTATAATAATAATAATAGTTTGAGATAGAATTTATTTTATTTAATCATAATTTTTCGTAGGGTTCATAGCCCGTTATTTGATGGAGCTATTTACACGTCTCACCAACTACTCAATACAGTCATATACAAAATGAACAAAATGTTAACTGTCGATTTCCCAAAAATGAATGAATAAATAAATAAAATTGTAGTATTTTTTTGGAATTGCAAATAATATGAACAATTCCTGCGCTCCATTGCGTGTTTCTTGACTTATTAGGATTATTGAAATATTGAAATTTTTCACACACGTTCTAACAACTTCAAAATACAAAAGTCTCCTATTGAGATCACTTTTTGTAAGACTAGTTAAAAGAATAATATTTTCATTTGTCGGAGTTGCTTACTACTCATTTAATGTACCCTTTCAATGAAAATATAGGAATATTTAAATACTTCACTGGAAAGAATAATAATAATAAAAATTACCAAATGATTTTTTATTGTTATTTTTTATTCAGCGAAAAACGCCCATTTTGTGGAACATCTCACAAGAGCCCCCAAGGGCTTATCGTGGAAACAATATAGTCACAACGTTAGGTGAAGTTGTGAGGTGGATTAAGGAAGAGGAGGTGAGAAAAAATTTCTTAATGCAGTCCTTGAAGGGACCAGATCAAAGATGGATGCTAATAACTCTTTCGAAAACAAAACGTAAAATCAATCGGAAAAACATAATTCTTTCATTTTATTAATGGAAATAGTTCCAGCCAACTACAGTAATATTATTACCCTAAAATCCTTAAACGACGAAAATCAATACGTGTGTAGAAAATAATCAGGTCTTTTAAATGCATAATAAAATAGTAAAGCGAAAAATCTCAATGTTATATATAGCAACAAAAGCTGTGAAACGAATAATAATAATAGTTAATTTCTATAAGACAGTTTTGTGAAGGTCCACCTCAAGTGCGCTTTACACTAACTAACCTATTACGGCTTCCATGGTCGAGGGGTAAGCCTCTCGACTACGAATCCGAAAGTCGCGGGTTCAAATCCTGGCGTGCGCAAGTAAATTTTAATTAATTAATTTGTGTTGTTTTACAATTAATTAACATAAAAATAATATATAGTATATTTGCGCACGTTCCAGGGTGGAAGATACTCTCAGTATCGTCCTGGTGAAAGACCACCATTCAGAATTGAAACGTTGCTTGAGATGGCTTTTAGCCGTGTTTGGTGACCAGATCTGAATAGCCAGGTATTTCCTCACCTCCCTCTTCCCCTTCTCCTTTCCCTCCCCAATACCTTCAGCCTCACAACATTCCCCAATTGGGAATCCCATAGTCTCACTGGCTCCAGACGGTTGGGAGCAGTTGGGACTCTTGTGCCGTATTCATATAAAAAAATAAAAAAATAAACCTAACCCAATATGATTAAAAAATAACAGATGCACTATATGTACGCAATTTGACTGACTTACATGAACATTTTAGAATGTTATGTAACAAATTAATAAGAATTTCTTTGTTTACACCACTATTTTAATAGGTATATAAATATTATCATGTTTCAGAAGCGAAGCTTTCCACATCAGGACACGGTATACTCAAAAATAGTAATGACAAGTCTAGATAAATGATAAACTTAGAAAATAATAATTTAAGAATACACGTATTACAAACATAAACAAAAATTAACAGAAAATGATGAAGTATGTAAATATTTAATTAAAAATGTAAAACATTCTGAAAAAATAAAAAAATAATTTTGAAATATAATTATTAAATAATGAATTTGTATTAGAAATTTAAAACAATATATGTATACATGTTTTTTTTTACATAATGAAATCAACATAATAACAAATTCTTATTAATTTATTAATAACGACGCCACAAAATTACTATTAATCTATTGAAGCAATTATTATATCACAATTTAGAATTAACTAGGGATATAAATAATCAAATGTAAAGTACAAATAACAAAAGAGCAAGAAAATATACATTAAATAACCACACCTACTGTAATTAGAAAATAAACAATACATTACATGTGTGCAAATATAAACGACGATTGAAATAATTATGAGCAACAGACTCAGTTACATGAACATTTTAGATATTATATAACGATTTAGTATAAGTTAAGGGTGTAAATAATCGTATATAAAGTAGATACGAATAATTCCACACGACTAGTTTGCCCGATACTAAAAAAGCCAAAGTCAAGGTCACCAACTTTAGGAAAGGACGACCGGATAGTCGAACCTTTTGACGCCATGCCTTTATTAGTATCGGGCAAACCAGTGGTGTGGAAGGCCTATGAGAAAAGAGCAAGAAGATATTTTCTAACATTATACTACATATATATTGATACTAAGGACATTGAATAACAAGGAAACACTTAACGAAGGGACCTAAAATAATGAAATGTGCACAGTTTTTCTTGTCCTGTAATTCTGAGTCAGCTGGTAACTTATTTCAATAATTTGGTATGGTGCTTTGAAGTAGCAATTAAACTGTCAACAACTGAAAAGACGCCATATTGTACATAATTTTTTATATTAAATAAATTGATTTTTAAAAATTGTTTACTATATAACACAAGGCATTATCAATTAATCGTTAGTCACAATAATTTCTTAAACAATAATGCTTTTAATGTCAATGTTTGTTTTTTTTCTGTTTAAATTGTTGATGACCTTAACAGACCTTTTCCCATTTTCTTTAAAGGTTGGACTTCTAAGGTTGTTGTTACCGGCAACCCGGCGATTTATTAGAATACGATTTTAAACAGCTACATGTACTTTACCCATCTCACTAGACGATGTGTGTTCTGAGACGGGTGTAAATATTATTGGAAAGAT
>JAHDVE020000159.1:0-45683 GCA_022606495.2 Halesus radiatus | reverse complement strand
AAGTAATCTTTCCCACCTTACAGGGAAGAGATTAGTGAGGTCTCCGTTAATTCGCTAGCAAAGGAAGTGACGTCTCCTGAAAAGCTTCAAAATCTCTGACGCGAGGACATTAGCTCGGCTCAAAGCTCCGCCGGAGTCGCTCTCCTTCGGCGCTTCATCCACCATTTAGACGTGACGTCACGGGCTTAGGGGAGAGATAATAATGCAGGGATGAAATTCAAATAACGAAAACGCCTTCAATGACAAAGTTCTAGATAATTTAAAAATAACATTTGAAGAATTAGATCGACTTATCCATTTTCATTACGTTTCTTACATCCCTGCTCGAACTAATTTTTAACTAATTTTTCCCATATAATAATGGTTAATTTATATAACGTTGTTTTGTGAAGGTTCACTACAAGTACGCTTTATACTAACTAACCTAATTATAAAATAACAGATGTACTATATATAGGTAAATTACAACCAAGACTTAAAATATTCATGAACAGCAGACTCAATTACATGAATAATTTAGAATAAACTACTGGTATAAATAACCAAATGTAAAATACAAATAACACAAAAATAACAAAATATACACTAAATAACCTAATATAATATGATTGGAAAAAAAAAATATATATATAAGGTCGGCCAAGTCTGATGCGGCGAACAGATTGGTTAAACCCTCTCCTACGAATGCTGCTAAATTTGGGGACGAGCTTACAATGTACTAGGTTCACATTCTTGAAGTAACTTACCATTTGGTTTGAGGTCAGAAAGCAATCTCGAAACCTTTAAAAAGTCTAAAAACATATGTATTTAAAAGAGGCTACAAACTATAATGAAACGGAAACCGCCCTTGAGGTGATTTTAGTTCCTAAACGGCGCTCAGAAAAATTGACCATTTCTTATGCACATTAAAAGTACGGAACAAAATATAAATTCATTCTTGTTAAACAGATTACGCAAATTTCAATTAATTTATACAACAACCGTATTTTGAAGTCGAATATTTTACAACTTCCAATAACAAAGTATTTATATTTTTTTACCCTGTTCAATATTTTAAATGATTTCTTTTGTCATCCCTATTTCGATAGTTCAAATCTACATTTCTACTGTCTACTCTCATGTAAAAGCATGAGACTATGAATTAATTTTATATTTAGGGTATGAGGTTACTAATAATTATTATATTTAGAACTAGAAGAAACGAAGGGGATTATAAATATTTAGAGTCTGAAGTTAATATAGCTTTGATGTTTAAATCACGATGTTAAGAGTGCAAGACAAGTTTTAAACATGAATTTATAGGTAATCATAATAATGGATGTTTAGTTCACGAATTTAGGCTAATGCTTGTTGTGTAGTTTTGTCCACCTCATTCATACATCACGCCATACAATATGACAATGTGGCATTGTCGTTCTTTTGCGGGGAGAATTTAGTACCAATTTTACCCAACAAATCACGAACTTCTTTGTAAAACTTTAACTTGGAAAACTCTGGGAAAAAAAGAGGGACAAATGTAGAGATTAGTTTTATTTCATCAGTTATTTTTTGATGCTGGGCGTGTTCAACAAATATGATAATGCATGAAAATTAAAAATTCTAAACTGCTGAAGTAATTTTGATTTGTAGCATTGTTTTAACTGGGGGTCGTTATTAAAGCACAAGAACATGGACAATGATTTTTTCGACAATATCGATTATTTGTCAACATTCTCGAGGAGATCGCAATGAACAAACAACAGTTGCTTACAAGCAGATTTATTCATTGTGAATTGTTGTTTGTTGCGGTTGTACTCTGGAGTGTAAACAGATTGTTTATTGTCGATAAAACTTGCGTTGCTTGTGCTGGCGGCCAAGTATTCGATATCGAGCTATTGAGGCAACTTGCAGACCTGCTGTAAATATCCATCACATGTTATTTAAAGTGATGCTGAGTAGTTAAGAAAAAAAATATAATATAACTATAATCATTAATTTAAAAAAGCGTTTATTTATTTAAAAAAAAACTCTGCTAGTTAATTATTATAAGGCGCGATAGCTGTTTTGACTTCCGAAGGCATTATCAAACTTTGGAAAAGCCACTAACGGGCGATATATCATATTATTTCCACGTAGGTACTTAAAATGAAACTTATAAAATGTTTAAATTTTTTCTACTAATGTTTTTATTTATATCCGAGTAAATTGACTATTATGTTAATGGTTATTACACTGTAAAGTTTCCCTACTTAAAGGTTATAATGTAATAATGTTTTATATGAATAATAATAGTTATTACAAAAAAATTAATACTTTTTTTTTAGAAGAAAGACAGATATTCCCTCGTTACGAACAACCTGACAATATTTGAAAATCTCCAACTACCATCACAGTAAGCGGAGGATATTGCTTGTGCCGTAAATTGGGGACTTAGCCAGCCGAGAAATTGAACACACGACGACTGGGTGGGACCCAAACGCGGTGCCAACTCAGCCACTGACCCGACATACATAATATATAAAGTTAAAAGTATATATATATATATCTTTTCATACCGAAGGTAAGAAAATAAATCATTATTACAAATATGTTTGGAACTAGAATTAAATTCCGAATTTTTTGAGTGAGCTCCTAGTGGTATGTTAGAATTAGCGTTAACCGAGACTAATTTCCATAGCACCATCAGATAGGGATGATGGATTGACCATTTACGCTCTAATGAAGGAAAACTTAAAAAACGGAAATTTGGTGACCACGCCAACATAGCTAGATTCATGCTTCTCTGTATATATGTTCCCATTTTGACCCCCTGCCAAGAATGGAATCTAATTCAAATTGAGAGCATATCAAAGCTAGGTTTCTTTGTAGTGGGTTATTCGAATCTTAGCATTAAAAAATACTCCGCTTAAGAATAATTTCATTAAAAATATGTACACTAACTAACTAACCATCACTCCAATTCTCCGTAGGGGTGGGCATTGATGACGGACCTCAGACAATTCGATCTTGGTATACACTTTTTGCTTCATTCACATTCATATATAATCTCATACATTCTCTTCTATTATTCCAACTTCTGACAAGGCCCGACTCAAGTATTTGATTCACTAGATCGTGCCGTGTCTTCGTCGGGCATCGCCGGCTTCTAATTCTATTCGGATTCGCGTCATATACTCTCCTTACACTCCTTTCTTCCTTCATTCGCTCTACATGCCCAAACCATCGAATCGTCTCTTTGTTAATCTAACACATTCGCCTCAGAGATCTTATTTCTACAGCATTTAGTTTACTTTCATCCTTGCTCTGCTTATTCCATGCCTCACTGTCATTCATTAGGGTTGGAATACTATTATTTTGATTAACATTATTCATTTAGTCCATTGTGGACTGCTAGCTAATATGTGCATGATTGTAATAAATGCGAGATTGCGAATTAACAACTTGGAGAGTTCATGTCTATAATCAAGAAACTTGGTAGCAATGTAAGAATTGTGTTGTGGGTATAATTGTGATATTATGTAATTGGACAATGGTTGTTAAAATAACGGTATATTTTTGAAAGAGGTGAGAAAATTTATTATCGGTTTTCTAATAGTTTTTTTAATTTATTATTTTTTTCAATTTTGGTAGATATACGGATATGGAGAGCAAATCGGCATTTTTATTCTCACGTGTGGTCAAAGAATGTTATAATTATTTATAAATACTTTTTACAGGAAAATCGCCAGATTATACATATGTAATAATACAGAAATCATAATACCTCGCGAGGTGTCATCAGGATCAGGGGGAAGAAGTCCTCGAAAATTTCCAAGAGTCCGCACATAAGTCCATCCAAGTAGTATAGGCCAAACCACGTCCATATTCTGATTACAGCATCCGTCGTGTACCAGGCCAGGAGGAGTAGCAGCCTCACAGGGGGAAATAAAGCCTGAAAAATATAGACGACGTTGAAATAAAGAATATGAGATGAACCCCTCTGTTACACATGACACGTCTTTTGCACGCATGAAATATCAGAACTAAATCTCCTCTATTCATGATCGAAAGGGAGCAAACTGAGAGTTTCCCTTATTTTATAGGCGACGTATGACAATTTTGTACCTCTTTTACACGCATTTCGATGGAAAGTAATCTGAAGAACTATCGTCATTGTTCCCTTCATACATTCCTATGACATTTGACGCAAGAGAACCCCAGTTGCGTTTACCCGTTGTTGCATGCTCACCATCTTTTTTTTTATTTCCTTCCTACCTCGATATTGGGGAACTTTGGTGGTATTTGAAGAAGTAGAAAGCCTATGTCTTGAAGAGACCCATGTTGCGGAAAGCAGAAAACATAAAAAAAACTGGTGTAGAACCTATTCATCTCTGAAATGAATTGCCATGTACCAGTTGTGAGCAATGTCCTACTGCCAAAGATACACTGTGTGCAGTTTTTCAAGTCCGGGTATGAATTGTGCATTGAATAATTGAAAATGGGCAATTTATTATCCTATTCCACTGATCGTTATAGGCAACTGAATAAATGATCGTACAAGTCCCTTACAAAATTTATGGAAAAAACCGTTTTGAACAGAAATTCTTCGCGTTTTTTTTTTGTTGCCTTTTGATATATCTTTATTGTTCGTTTTTCTGAGGATAGGCACAGGCTTGCGGGACTGCAAACCACTGCCATATAATCTAGAGATGATACGAACCTGTTTTGCTAATGTGAATGAGAAATTTAAACGGCAATATTCGAATTTTGTTAGCTCTGACGGTCTCCGTGGTTGAGTGTTTACGATCCTTGGCTACGCATCGGGAGGTTGCGGGTTCAAATCTTGGCGTGCGCAAGTAATTTTTATATGATTAAATTGTGTTATTTCACAATTTATTCATTTAAAATAATATGTCGTATATTTGAGGCACATTCCAGATCGGTAGATACTATCAGTATCGCACTGGTGAAAGACCACCATTCAGAATCGAAACATTGTTTGAAATGGCTTTAGCCGTGTTTGGTGACCAAATCTGAATACCCACATCCTTCTCCACTCTTTTCTCTCCCATCTCTTTCCCCTCCTCAATACCTTCAGCCTCACAACATACCCCAATTGGGGATGCCATAGTTTCACTTGCTCCAGACGGTTGGGAGCAGCTAGGACTCATGTGTGGTATCACGTAAAAAAATAAATATGTATTTTGTGGGGAGAAACAGGTGACGTGGAGAAATTTTATTTTATTTGCATAGAAAATTTAAAACTAGTGTATTCTATTTCACTGACGGGCGATAAAACTTGTATCATGAAAACAATGAGTTTGGGAAATGGGACATCCAGGTCAAGAACAGAGACGATTTTCTGAGATAATGGAATTCTGGAAAGGGACAGAGTAATGTGTACCGTCGGCTGTACCGTTTCAGTTTGTGTAAGCGGAATGAAAATGAAAAGTCATTTATCTGAACTGTTGTAGAAGCAATTTTTCATTTCTGAAAATAATTTGATTCTGACACTTGTACACCAGAGCAGTACGAGCCTTTGTACTGATACTCGAGATTTATAAGATGGAACAATTTTGAGAATATTTGTTGAAATAAATAAATCTAAAATATAATATTATTTTTTCCTGAAAGAGTCCTCCAAAAAGCTTTTTCGAAACAAACATTTAAAAGTTCAATATCAGCGCATTATTTTGAAAACTTTTTGATTTATAAAAGGTTTCATTTCCAAAAGAAAATTATGTATATATTATAGGTAAATGCAGCAAAAATAAATGCACACCTACGTTGTATTTTAAATCTTGTAATCAATCAGTAGTCAAAAATAAAGGAAACCTTTCTATGTTTCTTTAGCCCATAGCATTCCTAGTATCAATTGAATTGGGTAAAAGTAATGGGAAGATAAGACGAAGGAAAGAGGATGAATTTAAGACGAATGGGGAACCTGATTATTTTAATAATATACCAAAATATGAGAAAGTTACTATTTTTATTGCGATATTTTACAATGATGATTCGGAATTTATATTGCACTCTTGATAGAGGCTTATCCAATTATCTACAATCAGTATACGGAAATGTTTTTAATTATTTTTTTTTTAATTAATGCACTATTCACTAAAGGTATTCCATATCCAAGCGCCAACTAAAATAAAATTTGCTTCGTAATCGTTTAACAAGTCTCGTGTTGCTAACATAATTAATATTTAATTAAAATTGTGAGAATCTAGCATTGATACATAAGTGATAGTTATGATGATACCTACTTACTTAAAACCAATTATGCAATAAGGAACTTCAGTCCATTTTATTAAAATCGATAATGACGTTCGAATTTAAATACCACTATATTTCATCAAGTTTTCGTAGTTAAAATAAATTTCAAAGTTTCAATTTTTCAAAGCCCACCAAAACGCTCCGAATCTATTATGGCCGATTAGATTTGATCAGTTTTGAGATTAGAATTTCGAATGTCAAAACAACGATGAGCTTTACAATACATAATTTTGTATTATATTCATAGTAAACCATAACTAAATATACGTAATAAAATTAGGTACTTTTTTAGAAACTTTAACTCGAAGAATAATAATAGTATTGAGAATTAATATTATCATAATATCGATATTGATAATTGGTTTGCTCGTGAATACTCTAATTTAATTCACTAATAATAGTTTTTATATTGATTATAGAGCTTAACGTAACATAAATTACGTTTAAATTACGAAAAAAAAGTTTTTAAAATACAAAACACGGTTGAAAAATAAAATATTCTATACTAATCTAAAAACAGAATGCTCATGTGACGTCAGATATTCCAAATTAAATGGTAACAACATAACAAGGTGCTTTTATGGGATGATTTTTTATGCACCTTTAAAAAACGATTTACAAATTCTACGTATAATTAATTATACAAAATAAAAGTCATATATTTAGAATCGGCGTTTGCTGATCTGTATGAATTCATATTTTTTGAAAATTATATTTTTCACTGGAGTTACTTATTCCGGGCTCCGAACAAAAGTTTGATTGCTTTTCTAAATTTAAATTAAATGCATACGGTAGTCGTAAAGCTCTCTCTTTACTGAATTTATTTACACGAGAGATTAACCCCACTTGCATTTCAGAGTATTGTGTAAATGTTTACAGCATCACGAAAATTCTAGAGGAAAATAATAATTTTCCAAAGGAAAATCACCATTATATACTAACTTGTACCCAAGAACATAAAACATGTTTATATTACATTATTAAAACATACTTCAAAACTAGTTGTGGGACATTTCAGAAATAAATACAAAAACAAAGGGAAATAAAAGAATTTTCAAATAACATCTGGGTAAAGTGCGGTGGTTGGACGAGAAGGAATGAATAATATATAGGTACACCTCCGTTAACTTCCCCCTGAAATACAATGTAGACTTCGCCCGGAAGGCAGAGGAGGTAATAAATTTCAAGTTTATAATGGTATCGTCTGCCAAACCAGCTTATCCCGTGGTGTAGTGTTAAAATACGAAAAGTTTTCCACTTTAGTGATTTCACATTGAAATATGAAGCCATAGGGACAGCCTAATTTAACCCTGTTACACACGGGGAATTTAATATGTGGGCGTGGCCTATCTCACGATATTACTCGCCATCAATCCCACAGTCGTCACAGACGGGTAATATAATATATCTGTTACGACTGTAAGGAGGTCAGTGAATTGCAGCCCATATAAAATAAAATAAATCTATGCCTACTTTCATTGACGATTAAGCAACTTTTTTGTGGAATTTATTTATATATTTATTATTATGGAACATTTACAGAGAATGAACATGATCATATTTATAAAGTTATAATTGTTAAGAATCCAGTGGAAAATGTTCACAAGGTGCATAGTTTTTAGGTTAATTATCACGTGGTCGAGATGCTAAAACGAAATAAAATTGATATAAGGGAAGTAGAACAAAAAGTATAATATAAGTTACAGAAAGAGAGAGACGGAAAAAATAGAGCATGTCAATAACGAAAGCATGGTATAATAAAATAATAACGTGATATAAGATTTGAAAAGAGAAGAAAAAAATTTTGCAAGTTAAATTATTTCTAATTAGACTACTATTTTCTATGACGTGATAGAAGATGGATAGTCATCATCGTTCTACCTTAAGAAATCGTTCCTACTTAATAAATTTCTATTTTTTAATTGACTTGAACGCCTTGTCCATCAAACGTTTGTCCTCTTTAAGTTAGTATTTTTACTTGCTTTGTGAAGATTCATATAAAATGTATTAAATTTTCAGCTTTTTATTGCTAGTAATTTTTGTATGAAGAAATGTGTTAATTTTACTTAGATTATGATACTCTGGTCTCGTTAGTAGTAATTCTGTTTTTTTTTTGTTTGTTTTTTTTTTTTTTAATTATTATTAAGTTGCCCGGTTAAAACATATCCGTACTTAAAACACATCAACGTATTTTTGAAAAGTTCAAAATTTTGAAAAAGACATAAAATAGTGAATTTAAACAGCCTAATATGATGATGGTAATGGTTAATAAATAGCTCCACAACTGAAATATTTTCAGGTTTTCGTGATAGCTCATTATGATTAATTATAATTAAGCTACCGCTTACCATTGGTTAAAGAGTACTAACTTGGTGAGCGTAACCATCCCTCTCCTCAACATATATTTATATATTAATATATATTACACTCCTCGTGTGTACCAAGCTTTGGCCTAAAGTTTCTACAGTACATTCCATTTAAATAACCCCATTAACAGAACACGGAAAGTAATATTTATTGCAGAGCTGCATTTTCCCATTGATTTTGCAAATGTTATGTCAATACCGCACAAGTCTCAATTGCTCCCAGCTTTCCGGAGCTAATGGGACCATACCGTCTCCAATCGGCGAATGTTATGTGGCTATAGAGTCGGAAGGGGAAGGAAATGTAGACGAGGAAAGTCGGGAAGTATCTTGTTATTCAGATCTGGTCACAAAACACGGTTAAAATCATTTCAAGTAACGTTTCGATTTTGGTGAAATAAGCATTATAGAGTTGAAGAACTGGCTTATTTTACCGTATTAATTCACTTCTATGTAAGTATTTCATGAAATAATGCTCTTGAAAAATTTCATTATATAAGATTAGATTAGTCAAGTTTGGTAGTAGTTCAATAGATTGTCTTAGTGTACGATTGTCCAACAATACCCAGGGGATAGACTTACTTTGAGGTCAGCAGATTTTAATGCTGCTAACCGATTATTTGAACCCTCTCGGTTAAATAAATTCGTGTACTATGATCGCTCTTTTCGTATATCCGGCTCAAGTTCAAACGGGTCTTAAGAACCAATATCTTCAAAAAATCCTACCAAATATAAAATATAATGTCATGTACGTAGAAATAAAATTTCAGGCCATTTTTTCTTTTGTTTCTCCAGAGCGTATTTAGTTGCGGTTTTCTCCTACTCGTTATTCAACGCCCTTAGTATCCAGTGAAAAAACATGTATATATAATATTGTCTCGCTCTGTTGTTATTTCTACCGACTTTATATTTGATTATTTTCACCCTTATCTTATAAATTGTTATATTATAATATCTAAAATGTTCTAAGTAAGTCTGCTACTCATGAATACTTTAAATTGTGGTTTTAATTCGCATGTATTTAATATATATGTTATTTTCTAATTATATTAGGTTGGGTTATTTAGTGTAGATTTTCTTGCGCTTTTGATATTTGTACTTTACATTTGATTATTTATACCCCTAGTTTATTCTAAATTGTGCATGTAAGTGAGTCCGCTGCTCGTGAATATTTTAAGTCATTGTTTTAATTTGCATATATATAGTATATCTGTTATTTTACAATATTTATATTATGTTAGGTTAGTAAGTGTAAGGCGAACGTAAGGTTATCCTTCACAAAAATGCTCTATAGAAATTTACTATTATTATTATTAGTGATAAGATAGAGCATTGGAAAAAAATTGTACAGCGCCTTTGAGATGATTTTTCACAATAACGGCGCTATACTAATCGTTCAAGAATTATTATCATTAACGTTCATATATCAAAAGTTCGTATTTTGCAAAAGCTCTGTTTTCTTGGCCAAAAAACGCTTCTTGGAAGTTTACAAGAACAAATCTGAGTTTCTGGGTTTTATTTTACAAAACTATAAGACCTTCGTGTGCAGTAAAGTTGAAGTATTACCACAGGAGTTATTCCTGAAGTTCAGGGAGATTTAAAGTTTTATTAATATATGATTCCAGGTTGGGAAATTATATTTGAATTCGCTTCAACTAGCTTCAAAACATTTAAATTATATTTTAATAATTGAAGAATATAATATTAACACATCCCAAATGAACCACGAAACCGAAAAAACAACGGAAATTAAAAAGATTTCAGTCGCATCTGGGACTCGAACCCAGGACCTCTACCTATCCGGGGTAACCGCTTAACCAACTAAACTAATGAGACCTGTTCTATTTACGCCATTTACACCGATATCATACTTCATGTTCAAGATTTGTTAATATTATCGTCCATTTTTATAAATCCAATAAACAAACAAACGAACAAAAAAAAGCGAAAAAACATCATTTTACCTTTATGTATTAATTTTACGTGGGAATATTTTATATCGATTTATCTATATTCCTAAAACATATTTTTGTTGTTGGTCCTTTTGTACTCACGTTTTATTTTACTATAATTTAGTTGTTCTTTTTTTTTTTTTTTTACCCTGAAATACCATTTTGGGTTTAATTACATCAATTAAAACCATATTGGCATCATTATATTCTGTACATACAATTTTTATTGTCCTAAAATGGAAAATCCTCCTAGTTGGACAGTCAAAGCATTCTTTAAAATATTGCACGTGTTTTTTTTGTACTAAATAAATACTGTAAATTATCTTCTCGTTAAAGTTTCTAAAATGGTACATAATTTTATTACTAATGTTTAATTGTGGTTTATTATTAGTAGAATATAATGTACGGTAAAGCTCATCTTTGTTTTGATATTTGACATTCGAACCTCAAAGCTGCTCAAAACCGATAGACCATTGATTTATAGCGATATGGCGGGATTTAAAAAATTAAAACATCAAAAATTATTTAAACTACGCAAACTAACCATAGAAAATATAACTGGTATTTAATTTAGAACATCATGTTTAGGTATGTATGGTCCTATATAATATTATCTGCCTGTACTTTAAAGTAATAATATGTATATTTTAACACGGCAGCGCGTTCATTGGTTAAATGCATTGTAAATATAAGGAGTGTAAGGAGAATATATGATGCGAATGTAAATGAAAGAAGAAGCCGGGGACGACTGAGGAAGACATGGAACGATCAAGTTAATCAAATACTTCGGGTCGAGTCGGGCCATGTCTTCCTCAGTCGTCCCCGGCTTCTTCTTTCATTTACATTCGCATCACATATTCTCCTTACACTCCTTATATTTACAATGCATTTAACCAATGAACGCGCTGCCGTGTTAAAATATACATATTATTACTTTAAAGTACAGGCAGATAATATTATATAGGACCATACATACCTAAACATGATGTTCTAAATTAACATTAGATTTGGGATGACTGAGGGCTGACTCCGGAAGTATTTGATTAACTTGATCGTTCCATGTCTTCCTCAGTCGTCCCCGTCCCCGACTGAGGAAGACATGGAACGATCAAGTTAATCAAATACTTCGGGTCGAGTCGGGCCATGTCTTCCTCAGTCGTCCCCGGCTTCTTCTTTCATTTACATTCGCATCACATATTCTCCTTACACTCCTTATATTTACAATGCATTTAACCAATGAACGCGCTGCCGTGTTAAAATATACATATTATTACTTTAAAGTACAGCCACACGTAAACAGTGTGCAATATAGTTGTGAATGGTGAATACATGGAGCAGGTCTATGAGTTTGTGTATTTGGATGTATGTTTATGAGAGATGGAAAGACTGATGGGGATATTGAAAGAAGGGTGAATGCAGGACACTTCAATAACGGAGGACTGAACGCGGTTGGCTTTAACAAAAAGTTGTCCGAAGAAGCGAGCTAGCAGTCCACAATGGAGTGTTGATACCAACCCTGATCTAAGACATGACATTGGAAGGATGAAAGTACACAGAATGCCGTAGAAATGAGATCTCTGGGAAATGTGTGGAAAACTATGTATGAGCGTGTGAAAATGTAGAGATTCGTAAAGAATGCATGGCTGATGCAAGCGTAATGATTAAGATTAAGAAAGGGACGCTTAGATGGTTTGGGCCTGTAGAGCGATTGAACGAAAAAAGAAGTGTAAGGAGAATATATGACGCGAATGTGAATGAAAGAAGAAGTCGGGGACGCCCCCAGGAAGATATGCCACTATCAGTAGTGAATCAAATACTTGAGTCGGGCCATGTTAGAAGTCGGAATAACAGAAGAGAATGTATGAGACGTTGTATGAAAGTGAATGAAGCAAGAAGTTGTTTGGAAACGGCGTGATGGTTAGTTAGTTAGTAGATGGATGAACATTTGTTAGCTAAACAATAGATTGTCTATAGTTAGTGATAAGATAGAGTATTGAAAAAATGTATGTACTCTTGTTATGATTTTACACCAAACTACATAAATTATCTAAATATTATTAAAATATTGAACTAGAGTTACTTATTACCGAGCTGATTGAAAATTTATAATCCACAAACAAATTAAATTATAACGATACCAATGACAAGGGGCTAACAGGCTAACACTTCTTGAAGCTTTGAAGGGTACAAGTATATCCGATATAACCCACTTTAACTATGATTGACTGTGACACAGTAACACCGATACACTATTAAGTACACAACTATCTATACGCTATATATCTACCCTGACGATAGACACTGCAAGGGAACCCAAAACTTTGACAAGAAGAAGAAAATGTAATAAGAAAATGCCTCGGAATTTTACATGCGGAAACATCGTAATTTGAAGTAATGGCCAGTAATGGTAACCGAGCCAAAAATTTCATCATCATTTTGCTAAAAGAAACTGCCTTCTAATATCCAATAAATTGTCTTAAATTGATCCCCGAAGCCGTTACCTGTAACATCCGATATCGTTGAAAAAATGTTTTTATCACATAACGATGTTAAGGTAGCTTTTGTTGAAATACCAAACAGATTCTCGAAATAACGATGTGCCACATACGTGATACTTATTTTAAGGGCCAATTGCGACAATGAATATTGTTTGGTAGCATGTTATATTGTTATTTCAAGTACTTATTAAATCCGTGCATCGTCAAAGATTCAATTTTTTTCTTATTTAATGATCTTATCCTTCTATCGTCTATCTTCTTCTATTATACCAGTGTAAAGAATAACGTGTGTTAATTTTTCAATTAATTTATTAATAATATCCGTGTTCGTTTTGTATACAAATCACTTTTGTTCCGAGGTTGGTGAAATTTTTGCAAACTTGATATTCAAAACAATAGGAAGATCACTGCGTAAATGAGACTTTGAAAAACCACCCCCTTCCCCATTTCCCATCCCTTAAAGCAGGATTTTGGTACTTCTTGATGAAATTTTGCATAGGGGTAGGCGTATAGGTAGGGGTAGGGCTAATTTCAAAAAATTACTTCCAATATTTCACAACCCCGGGCAACGCCGGGTACTTCAGCTATTAATTGATAATGTGGTAGAATTATTTTCTTACAGTTTTACATTTTAACGGAAAAATATTAAGCTCCATACCTCTGATGGAAATAACATTACAGGTTGAATCTAGGGTTAATGAATCTAGAAAAGAGAAAAAATATTTATGCAAAATTTCACGACGCCAAAATCACCTTCCGAGAGTTTTTTTAGGACACAAGATGCTTTAACAATTTCGCCAAAAGCATTAAAAAACATCTCATCAGAAGTCTTACATCAATTTGCTTTACAATGTGTAAACATTTTTCTTATCAAAACATTACAAATTTTCGTTGGAAAATATATATTTTTTTGATTTATTTGACACGCGTGACAAAATTACTTCGAGCTCTGTTAGGTACTGATTCCCCATAAAGGAGGACCGACCCAACTTCCGGTCACCTAATGCTTTACCGCTCCCCGTGAATGGGCTTATGGAAGGAACACCCACTCTCCTGAAAAAATACCATCAGTTTTCACTACAAAATAATAATCATAACATTTTGAAAAAACTTTTTTTTTGACACCATCTATGTGTCTGATTGTGTTGAGAAAGAATTTCGCTTTTTTCCATTTTTTTTCCTCTCTGTATCATTTTCTATTTCACATTCTCTGAATCTTAAATATTGTTTCAATAATCGTTATTAAAATGGATGTTAATCATTTCGTTAATAAACGCAAATTCACTTTGCAGTATTATTTTAAATAAAATAATAAAATCACTATTTAATAAATAAATATCTACATGTTTCGAAACCAATGGTTCCCTCATTAGGATACAATGTATACTGGAACATAATGATATATAAGAATAGACAAATTATAACAATAATTGATGAGAGAGGTAAATAATTGGGTATTCATTTTAAAATAATTATGTAAATAAACGAATTATCTAAAAAATAACTTTGTTTACATCACTTTTAAATATAATAAAAGAGATGTAAACAAAGTTATTAATAGTAAAAGTGATGAAACAAAGTTATTGTTTTATTTTTTAAAATTATTTTGTCACATCACCAAGTTACCGCTTCACATGAAAATAAAAAAAATTATAATAAGCAAATTATTATAAAATTGTAATTACTATAATATTTATAAAAAGAAAACAGAAATTTCAACAAAACTGTTTAACCTCTCTCACCACCAAATGTTTTTTTTTCTATGCATATTTAATTATTTTTTCAGTGTACATTGTTTCCGGACGAGGGAACCACTGTTTTCGATACATGTAAATATTTATTTATTAAATAATGGTGGAACGCTAATAATTTTTATTATTTAAGTTAGTGTTAATTATGATTTTCCCGACCATACCAATTTCGTTAACATTCTTTTGATAAAAACATATTAACTTACTAAGAATGATATTTTTATTAATAAATTCTACACTTTCGTGTAAGAACGCATTAGACGTTTGTTCTCAAAGAGGCGGAAATCTTTATCAAGCTTAAGAAGCCAGGGATATAAACGGCTATTCCTAAAAGCTTCTCGTAATTTAGAGTAACGTCGTAGACATTTTATTAATGCAGGTGTCGTGTTAAGCTTTGTAAATATATTTCAGGATGTAATGTGCACTAGACGCTGGGGATTTATTGCCACAAATAAGAAAGGGATTTCACGCTATTCGAAAAGTACGTAGAGAAACAGATAGATTTCTACAAATATGAAAAAGGTTTCAAATTGTGCTGTATACCCAAGGTTATAATATTTTGTTAAGTCAGGGATATATGGAAATATTTAGAGGGAAATAAAGTAACGAGTATTGAAATGTGTTCAATCTTTAAAAAATTAGTTTATTTGTGAAATACATTTATTCAAAATGATGGACTCAATTTCATACCGTTATATTTCTTGAATGATGTGTTATATGTGAATGATTTATATAGTAATAGAAAGAGGTCTGAAAGTTTCAAATCCCACCTCTAGATCGCTCATAGTTGCGCAAACTACCGCTAGAGTGTATGCGCGCTAAGCAACCATTTTTCGTCAGTTGAGAGTAAAATGGCTACTATGCAGCAAAAAAGTTTTCTGTGTTTGTGAGTTCTATAAAACTGAGTGAGTAACTATAGTGTAGCGTACCTTTTGTTTCCATTTTAACATTAAACCTCCGACTAGAAAGAGCATTTCTCATTGGTACCAATTTCAGCAAACTGAATGTCTCTGTAAAGGAAAAAGCCCAGATCGACCGCGTGTATCAGAGAACAACGTGCGAAATTGAGTCCATATTTTGAATTACCCCTCATTAAGTGTCTAAACAGGATCTATACTAATTTTTAAACAAAATCTTTTTTTTTTCAGCAGGCTATTTTCAACGGGCGTTGTCTTTTGGTTGTTGCCTGTACATTTATGATGCTCTGGGCAAGCAGAATCTCAAAAATATATCAAATTTAATACTGCAGATTGACTGCATCTAATCTAAAATACTACAGCTCTGGAACAAAATTTTTGCGTTAGCATAGTATAATTTTTTTTGTATTAATTTGCCCCCTAGTTGCTTAAGTTGTGTCATATTTCCCAAATGATGTTATTTCAGGAAGCTAACACATCGAAAGTCTCAATGAAACTGGTCTCCTTATTTGAGTTACACTTTGTAGGCCTCCGTGGTTGACGGATAAGGCTCTCAACTACAAATCCGAAAGTCGCGGGTTCAAATCCCAGCGTGCGCAAGTAAATTTGATTTAATTATTTGTGTTGTTTCACAATTAATTAATTAAAAATAATATATATTATATTTACGCAAGTTCCAGAGCAGAATATACTTTTAGTGTCACCCTGGTGAAAGACCACTATTCAGAATTGAAACGTTGCTTGAAATGGCTTTAGCCGTGTTCGATAACCAGATTTGCATAGCCAGGTGTTTCCCCATCTTCCTCTTCCCTTTCTCCTTCTCCTCCCACTATCGTCAGCCTCAAATTATTCCCCAATTGGAGATGCCATACTGGTCCTGACGGTTGGGAATGAATGGGCAGTTTGTAGTTGGAACTGATTTAGACCAGCTGTGTTAAGCCAGTTTTAATGGATGAATACATTTCTATGCCCGCTACTGTATTTACCTAATATGTCGGTATGGGAGTACATACAAAATATATTATTATTACGTCGTAAAATACTGCAAATCATTACTTAGTTGTATAAACATTATGCTAGTTGGAATACTAGTTCATAGATAAACTTACTTTGAAAACAGTTGATTTGTAATGATGGTGCAAATATTTCTTCCAGTCAGCCATTCAATTATTTCTCAGAATTGAAGTGTAAGTGTAAACAAACACATATCTGATTGGAGATGAATTAACATCTTGAAACGTCATAACAATTCTCAGATGAACTGTTAGCTAAATAATCCAGTGAGATACCATCAACAAATAACGTTTCACGGAATTAAAAAGAAACGTATTGAAAGACTCTCTCAACCGTTAAATTTTAAACAGATGTGCTTGTTCAGAATTTCAAGTATTTTTAAATCATTATTTTGTGGCATTGTAGATACTCTCAGTATTGCCTATGGTGGAAAGCGAAAATGTTGGAAATGGCTTTTGCCATGTTTGGTGACAAGACTTCCGTGGTTGAGTGGTTGCGATCCTCGGCTACGAATCCGGAGGTCGCGAGTTAAAACCCCGGCGTGCGCAAGTAAATTATATTTGTTTAATTTGTGTCATTTACACAAATTATTGATTAAAAATAATATGTAGGATATTTGCGGTACGTTCCAGATTGGTAGATACTCTGAGTATCGCCCTGGTGAAAGACCACCATTCCAGAATCGAAACGTTTCTTGAATTGGCTTTATCCGTGTTTGGTGACCATATCTGAATAGCCAGATACTTCCCCACCTTGCTCTCCTCACATCTCCTTCCCCTCCCCATTATCTTCAGCCTCACAACATACCCCGATTGCGGTTGTCATAGTCTAAGAATAATAAGTTTTTATTCATGATAGGATGATCAGGATAATGTGGCTATATCAATAGAGAAGACGTAAGAGATCCGTTAAAGGTGAACGTCAGGAAAGTGGATCGCATGGCTGATAGTTAAAACTTGACGTTTGCATATTTAATGATGACGTAAAACCTATTGGCTAATGTATTACACAGTTCGCGACCTTTGAGTAAGTGAAATTTATCGATTGTGTTCTTTGCAGCTGTTTAATACCCAAATAGGTTTATGTAAGGAGGCCATAGTGTTTATCCTAGAGCTACTCGTTGAACTAAAAAAACGGTATTTAAAACATATAAAAATATGTGATACCACACAAAAGTACCAACTGCTCCCAACCGTCTGGAGCTCAGATCGTGTAAAGATCTGAGGTCTGGAGCCAGTGAGACAATGACGTCTCCTATTCGGGTATGTTGTGTTGCTGAAGGTATTGAGAAAGGGAAGGAGATGGGGAAGAAGAAAGGTGGGGAAGTACCTAGCTACTCAGATTTGGTCGAAAAACACGGCTAAAGCCATTCCAAGCAATGTTTCAATTCTGAATGGTGGTCTTTCACCAGGACGATACCTACAGTGTCTACCACTCTGGAACGTGCCGCAAATATACTACATATTATTTTAAATTAATAAAGTGTGCAAACAATTTAATAAAATAAAATTTACTTTCGCACGCCGGGATTTGAACCCTCAACCTCCGGCTTCGTATAATATCAATGGCAAAGAAAACGTCTAAATAATCAGAAGAAAAGAAGTCAGTGTTTAATGGAGATATTATAAAGATCAACATTAATTTCACAAAATAATTTTTAAAAATCCCTTCGTAGCCAGTAGGTTAGAATAAAATAATTATTTATTTATAATAATAATAAATTAAGCAGTTCGAAGCAGAGGTACGTAATTTGTTCAATTATACTAATTATTTTATAATTTCTTCAAACGATTGGTTTTTACTTTGTGGCGTCATTATTAATAAATGAATTAAAGAATATACTTTGTATTTATCACGTTCATAATATAAAGATATCTACATGTTTCATCAGCGATGCGTTCTTCATCAGGAGTAATATTAATTAAATATTAATATTAATAATTATTATTTTTAGTATTACTCCTGTTGAAGAATACATGGCTTTAGAAAAATGTAGATATCTTAATATTATTAAAGTGGTGAATACAAAATATTTTATTTAATTCATTTATTTATACTAGTTCTACTTGCCGAAATAAATTTAAATGAGGTATGTTTATATTTTGTCGTCGACCATTTATATACTTGTATGTCGACAATATATTTCTAATTATTATCGCATTTCTGTATACGGCGAACGGGAGTATGCAATTGTACTACAGTATTGGAGAAGTTACAATAATGAGGTTAATAATGCCTTATTATGCACCAATACTGTGAAATGGAGGAAAACTAGCAAATGGAAACACTCTGAGAATCAACAAACGTATTGATTTTTTTACAGTAACTCCATGCAGGAGACCCTGGGGGAAATAATTTTCATCAAAGCCCATATCGTCTTTGGGGATGCTGTGTGGGGGATCTTTTAGAGGATAGGAAGGAGTGAACCTGGGTCTTGAAGAGACCCATGTTGTATAATGGAGGAAACATAGATTCCGGCAGATCATTCCACAGCCGAGCTGTTGAACACAAGAACGAGTCGTAGAAAGGACCCGTTCTCATGCGACAGATATCAATCGTGGGCAAATGTTGGGCGCGCGTTTAGGCGGTTTCCCGACTGTGCACCGGTGTCAAACGGATCAATAACGCTAGTTCCTCAGAGCATCTTCCATTAAAACACCGGTAGAACAAGGACATCATTCCAACCTGACGTCTGTGCTCCAAAGATTGCAGTCCGTATGTTAAGATAGGAGAATCTATCAAACGGACCGCCCGTTTCTGCACAGAGTCAAGGGTTCCTTTCTGGACAACGGAAAACACGCCTACATCACACCTCTAGGCTTTTATACGTTCTGAGAATTTGAACAACTGCATCTATTCAACTTAAAGTGAAAAATAATGACAGGCTGTTCCTATACATTTATATAATCAACAGCATTTGCGCATTTCCATGCGGTGCATGTAATAATAAGCTACCGCAGCATTTTGTCAGAACTGACATGCTTTGTAAAAAAAAAATCGTGCAGCTTTAAGTTTAACGGATATTTCTGACACGTTTATCGTGTGTAATATCTCCACTTAACAAAGAAAAAATGCCACTTTTATTAGAAAAAACACCGATGCAATATGGAATACGTCACGCTAGGGGCATTACTAAACAGTAATTCAATGCAGTTTTACGACTCATAGCGATAACTTTTGACGTTCTGATTAGGTTTATTTCCCTGGCCTAAAAAAATCAAGCTTTTCATTCACTATACAACAAAGGGGTAGATCCACCTGGTCAAAACTAGCACATCATATTGTTTTGATCGAAAATTTCAAACAGCAGAATTAACGTTGAGGGGTGTAATTAAGATACCTGCGTATCAGTTTGCGTAAGTTAATATAGGTTCTAAAAAATACAAATTATCGAATAAAATCATATGATACTTTCTTATAATATATTTTTCTCACACTTCAGGCTTATTAATTTAAATGGGGTTAGGCACAAGTTATTACACAGACTCGTAAATATAACAATCCAAGTAATCAAAATATCATTTTTTTTTTCTTCAAGATAATTTTAATACATGCCCACATATTCGATACTTCGACGCAGTGCCTCTATTTAATGTCTTATCTAAGCGTGTAAGTTCTTAATGGGACAAATTTGAACAATATATTACCTTAAAAAGAATCTCTTGTTCATAAAGTTCCAAAGATTCATAATATAAACGAAAAACCTAATGATTCATTCGATGTCTGTTGAATGCCCCTGTTAAATCGTCCGTGCGACATTTTTATTGGCTACCTATAACGTAAAATATAGATATTCGTACAATACACAAGATATATATATCCATATCCTAGCATAAGCAAAAACGATTTCCTTTCCTCCGAAGACCAACAAAAAATAATTGGACAACCTTCTACAGTGTACGCCTTTATACAGATACTAAATCAGAAACAAACAAAAAGCAAAGCGGGAATCGCACTTCACATATACTGTGTAAATTATCCTCGAGTAGGTGTTGACATTGGAAGCTTCCTAACGACACAAATAAATAATAGAAAAGCCAAAAGTACACTATATATTTTACAACTCGAACCATCCGTTTATAAAATATTAGCAATATTACTCATGCGAGTATTTTGCTCTATAGAAGGCTAGAAAAAAATTAAAAACTAACGCGACTAAGAGAGATTTCCATGCTGTTATTTATTTATTATTTCTTACCTTTGGTATGCCTAGTACATACATAAATAACGAATTATACAAATTATTTCTAATTTCCCTTTCATGCATGTATTAACAACACGTAAAATAACTTCTTTCTTTCTTTTAATTTTAAGAAAATAAAATGAATGGTGTTTTTATTAAGGTCTGCGAGTATTTTAATTTTTATTATTAAGAGAGCCGTTTCGGTGTTCAAAGCCATTTTCAAACTACGATTAGGCCACATTGCGATGACTTCCTAATATGTTTTTATTTCCTCCAACTGAATTTTAATTTTAAATAAAATACTCGCAGAACTTAATCATAACATTATAAAATCTATTTTCTATAAATTCTCTCTTAAATAAAATAGAGTTCTACGAATTAAACAAAATCACAATGAATAAACTCTCTCTTATTTCGTACGTACATGTATTTATTATATAAAAACACCGCACAATAATTCCAAATTCCTGAATCCAGTACTATGGCATCACTAATGCGGTAATTTGGTAATGCCTGGCTATTCAGTGCTGGTCACCAAACACGGCTAATTTCATTTAAAGCGACGTTTCAAATCTGAATGAGATTTTTTCAATAATGCGATACTGAAAGTAAAAATATAGCAATCCTCATGAATTATAAACTTTTTCTCTATTTTCGGATAAGAGTACATGAAATAATAGCAAATAATAATTTCTTTAGAATTTCCTACCTATTCTTACACGAATAATAAATCACATATGAAAATAACGTCTATCTAATTTCGTACCCATTCCTACACGAAATGGTAACTTCTTTCCAATTTCTTTGAATTAATTTTAGTGGTTTCAATTTGTTATTAGAATAGTTATCCACAACCTCAGTTGTTATGCCGTCTCTGTATCACACGGAATTTAGTACCAAACATATAAATTAGGTTTTTATTAGGTCCTCCCAAAATACGGTACTGATTTCTAATAATATGTCCTCTATATCAGTGTTTTTTCTACAGAAAACTGTTCTAACATCATAAAATCTCGTTACAGTGCTCGGACACGTATTTTCTGCGGATCTAGTTCAGTAAAATATTATCGAAACGGGTACAAACAGAAAGACTTTTGTAGAGTGGGTACGTAATTCATGGATCAACCCCGACCCTTAGAACAACAAGAAGTATTAATAAATATTTCCGATGGTTTAACCCCCTAAGCTATAGTAAATTGTATTTATTGTTGTTCAAATTTGGTACATGCTGCGCGTGCGCGTATGGTATTTTATTACAAAAGTTTTTTCTGAGCTACTCATAAAATTGATTAATTTATTAATAAGATTTACTTAGTTTACACCAGTGTTTTTGATATAAAAATCAACATATTTCGAAAGGGAAGCCTTCCTGATCAGGATACACAGCCTACTAAAAATAAAGACAATTATACACAAATGATAAACATAGAACATAATAATGTAAGAATAGACAATTACAAACATAAACAAAAATTAATTATAAAGTATGAAAGTTGGTAATTAATTGAATAAATATTTACGAAAAATAAAATTTATTCATATTAAATAACAATAATAAATTTTGTTAGAAATTTTAAAAAGAAATTATTTTTATTTAAGGGATAAAAAATAAAATAATAACAGTTATCGTTATTAAAATGTATATTAATAATATTTTAGCAGTAATATTTTCAAGTAAGCCTTAAAACGAAAATAAATTTAAGTGATAGATATTTAATTTATTTTTTTGAATATCAATAATATATAATTATGAGCAAAGCTTCGCTTTTGAAACGTGTTGATATTTATATATTAAACGCGGTAGTGTAAACAAAGTAAAACATATTAATTAATTGATAAACTAAAGTTCTTAAAAACTTAAGACAAGATTTTTGTGCATAGCGCAAAGGGTAACAATTATTTTTATAAACAATAATTATTAGCCTGAAACACTCATCCAAATTGAAAAAAACCTTTCTGAGCAAAGATAAATGTCGCCGACAGGACTCGAACCTGCACCCTTCTGATGTCCGGTCAGATGCTCTACCGTTGAGCTACGTCGGTTTATCGCAAACCCGCCAAGTTAATCAATATATACTAGTGTTTCATTCAATAATTACTGTTTACATTTATCATTACTGTTTACATTTATTTTGACATTTATCTTTGCTCGGAAAGGTTTTTTTCAATTTGGATGAGTGTTTCAGGCTAATATTTATTGTTTATAAAAATAATTAAAACATATTAATTTATTAATTATGATGCCACAAAATTACGACAAATCTATTGAAGAAAAAGACTAAATGATTACTTCACATACATTTTCATGATTTATCTATTGGCTACGTCATAATACATAACTTAAGCTTGAAACCAATTTTCCTCTTTTTCGTGTAATAATCACACAGAGCCAAAGAATTTATTTTGACTACCTGTGTTAGTATATTTTAGTTGTAAGTTGGGCTTCCATTTAATTTTAATCACGCGAGGAACATTGTTCGAGTAATTTGTAAGAACATGAACCCCGAATGGGGTTACTAAATCATTCTCCTTTTAGGTTAAGTTATTTAGTGTAAAGCGGAGGTTCGGATGCTTGAGGAAAACTATCTCAAAACTGTGCTATATAAATTATTTAGTCGTAGAGTTGGAAAACCTGCTGTGAAAAATTACATTGGTTCATTGCATTCACAAAAGTATTTGAAATAATATGAAAGTGCCAAAAGTAATTTTTTTTTTATATTTGGAATAAAATGTACATTCTTTTTTATATTTACGGTGTTTCAAATAGTTTCTCTCAACTGTGTCCATTTTTCCGAAAAAATGAAGAGAAGGTTTTGCAACTCTATGACTCAATATTATTATATTTATTTTACATTAGACCCTGGGCAAAATAATTTACCTCAGAGCCTATATCATCTTTGGAGATCCTGTGTGGAGGGTCCTTTAGGGAAAGGAAGTTCTGGGAAGGAAAAAGGTATGGAGGATGGGTAGTATTCGGGAGCCAGCGTTTCCAGGAGTGACGCAATAAATCCATCCCTCTTACTGCGGTGCAAAGCGATGATGGGTCGAGAGAGTCCGGTCGGATAGCTCAGAGTCTCCCTCGACCGGCCTTTCGCGATGCCACGTAGTTGGTAAGCAGATACATTCGTATTCAAGGCCTGAACAAATCTAATTAAATGATCCCGGGCACCCCTGTTAAGTTATCAAATGTAGCGAACCACTTGAGGTGACATATGACAGAGGTTTTGTTTATCCAATGAATGATTCCCGGGGCGGGGGTACCCATACCCGCCTCCAAAATTAATAAGGAAGGATTATAAGGAAGGGGGGAAAACAGAGGTGAAAGGATGGAAGAGGAGCGAGAACTTTATTTTATTTTTATTTTTGTTTATTTGGGAGACCACATAAAACAGTTTACATAAAAAAATAAGTATAAGGAATAAGTAATATAAAAGTTACCATTTACAGGTTTCCACATGGGTATTATTTAAGTAAAATTAAAAAGATTATCAAAATAAAGAAGAAATATTAATTTAAAAGTTACTTGTAATTTGTTATGGGGTCTGGAAATGAAGGGGGTAGGGGGGAAGGGGTCGATCTAGTTGAAATGTATATGTGTTATTTTATATTAATAAAAGAACAAGAAAAAATAGTGTATATCTGTATAAAAAAAAGTTAATAGACTGGTGGAAGTATGGGGTAAGTGGGCATCTGAAGTTGTAAGGACTCTATAGATCGCCGGCTTTATTTTTATTTAACATGTTTTTTTTTTTGAACGACCACTTTTTACCAGTGGTATATCAAAAGTATAAATGCACACCTAATTAATGCGGTCACCCATCTTAACACCGACCCTCACAAATAATACTTAATAACAAATGATGTCGTGCAGTTGTTGGACATATTTTAATATTATTAATTTCACAAACACAAAAGAACGGTTCATTAATTAAATGTAACGGCCCATTAATTATTCTCGAAAGAGTTACGTGTTCTTTTTGTATAAAATTGTCCGTTTTCGTATGAAAAGTTAGGCCAGAGTGATAAATCATACAAACTGAGGCGAAAGTTGTTGATCGAGAATTCACCAGAGTGCTCTTTTGTCTGATCAGGGTGCTTTCATATAAAGCTTCTCTTCGCGAAATCATAGTAAAAAATATAATATTATATAAGTGATTCACATCGCATATTAAATAATATTTAATCACTTTCCAGAAGAGGCATATGCTTCTTCTTGTATAGTGGTAATGTTGGGTGCTACGTAATCTTCGCCCCCTTATATAGTGTATTTTCTTCAAAGTAACGTGACACCTATCATCAACCAGTTTGATTAAATAAAAAAATAAATAAAAAACATCGATTACTGTTTTCAGGTTTTCACGGACAAAAATATTATCTTGAATAGTTTTTGGGATATTAAGCCGTGTAGCGCTTCCACCTCCTTTAGCCAACGTTTCGGATAACGTTACAATGTTCATCATCACGGCAGATGGGTATATTGCGGTGAAGTGTACATTTATCTATGTAGAAGTTATATCGTGTTTTAGAACCGGTATTTCAACAGAATAACAATAATAATTATTAGTACAATTACTCTGATTTTCGGCGTTGAGTTTGGTGTAACCGTTAAGTACAGAATACCAAAAACTGTTAATCCGAGCTCCGTCGTCCCTATCAATATTAATGGTTTTGTTGTGAATTTCAATTGCTTCCGTAATTAGATACGCTCGATACGATTTAGGTCTTCACATAACTTCAGGAACAAATCCGAAGTAATGACCTGTCTCAATTAATAAGCGGAGTAGGAAGCGCAACACGGCATAATATCCCAAAAACCATTCAAGAAAAAAAAACATGGATCACTATTCAATAACAGATAAGAGTTTAAAGGGGCTTTTATGTAAGGACGTCTCGCAGCGATCTCAAAGTTTTGCCTGGTTCTTCCCAAAGATTATTGGCAGATACACTATTATTTTCGTTATGGGAACATTCCCATAGATTGGAGAAATAAAATCTCCACCTGTATTTCTGTGACTATTGCCGGCGTTAAATATATTTTCTGGATGACTTACGCATTGATAGATTCACATGATAACAAAAACAGCGACTCCAAAAGATCTTTTATTTTGAAAACTGTGCCCCCCTAGAGCATAACTGCTTGGCGCCAATATTCCTTTTGCAACCCCTAGTACTTTGGGTTGCATGGCCGGAGGAAAGGGGAAAAAAAGATTTTTTTAACTGAACAGTTCCAACTGTATTTTATGACACTGAATGGATTGGGTGGGGGATAGATGTGGGGAAGAGGAAGGTTGGGAAGTACCTAACAATTGAAATCTGGGGCCCGATTCCGGTTCTTCTTAAGGATAAGACATTGTCCTTATCCATTAAAGGTAAGGTCATTTGAGTCTAGTTGATCTACTAGGTACGTGGTCATTTATTATGGAAACTAATTCAGGGAATCAAACCAGTTATTACTTATTTTAAATAAATAAATTAGACATTTTGATCGAAGAGTTTTATCGACTATATAAATATTTAACTATTTTTTTTTCTGTGCCACCTTTTTCGACACATCCGTGTCATACACTAGCGTTCCTAAAACTTAAATTACGTCAGAAAATATTATTCCATCTTTTAACGATAGAGTCACATTGATTGCATTAGAGAATCATAGATAATATCATTCGCGGAAAAGCCTGATTTGAAATTAATTGTTTTGAGAAATTTGTGTTGGATTCTCGCAATGGAATGCTGTTAAATGAACCGATTTAACGAAATTGCAATGTTTTTAAAGCACCATTGCCAAAAGCCCGAAATGTCAGAAAAAAGTGATTTAAACTTTATAATTGTTTTTGTAAAAATGGTTTGAGAGTTTCTTAACCGAAAGAAAACTAAAAGTAGTTATAGGGGGGTACTCCGCAGATCTTTTTACTGCAATATCGGGAATTTCACAGAACTCTCATCTTAGACCCTTGCTGTTTTTAATATTTATTAACGACTTAGTACTTGGAATTTAATATTCAAAATATATTTTATTCTCCGATGACCTCAAGCTGTATTAAAAAGCACATTAATTGAAGATTGCATCTATTTTCAAAAGTACTGTCTTCACTTCGTGAATGGTGTGCACTCAATGATTTATATTTTAATTAAAATAAATGCACTGCAATTTCCTTTACAAAGAACAGAAATAAATTTTGAAATACGTATCACATAAAAATCGTCTCTATATTGAACACAACTTCAACCAAAGACTTGAGCGTGACATTTGACTCGTCACTTAATTTCAATATACATATGGTTACTATTTCAAAAAGTGCATCACAAATATTAGGATTAATTCTACGAATCACAAATTATTTTTAAAGTACAGAATTAATTAAATAGATTATATAAATTATGTAAATAGATTATGAGAAGTATTTTGGAATACGCATCAACTATTTGGTCTCCTAATTGTGAGATTGATAATTACAGAATCGAATTCATACAAATAAAATTAATCCGTGTGATTGCATACCTATATATTAGGGTTCATCTGATCAATTTGGAACGTATAATGATCGAAATTCGCACTATAAACTGCAATCTCTGTCAGTCAGACGTAAACTTTCTGATGTATTTCTTTTGTTCAAAATTATGCCTGCATCAATTGATACACCAAATATTTTATCACAAATCAACATTAATAGACCAACAAGAATATCAACAAGGAAGGCATTTTTTATATTAAAGCCTATCAAGCAAAGACGGGATATTTTTCTCCTTTACCGAGGATATTAAGAAATTACAATATTATGCATTGCTCTAATAATGAAATAGACATTTTTAATGACACAATTAATCTTTTTTTTTTTTATAACATTAATATCAAACTATGATGCCTTTTATTAAGTACCAAAATAGTATCAGCACAGGTGACAATAAGGAGTTAATTTATAATACTACTTATAATATGATTTCGATTTTTCACATGCTTATCATTTGCTTTAGTATCATTTTTGCCAGAAAATAATTGTTGTTTATTGTACTTTTTAATTATTATTACTTTTTAAACATTGATGTATGTAAATTTTGCCTGAATGAAATAAAAAAATATATATTACAAAAGTAAAGTTAGTAAAAATACATATTTTTAATTAATACTATGATAATTAAACCACAAACTCCTTTAAAAATGTATTGTCATTGACATCGAGTAGGAACCGCAGTTATGCAAAATGCCATTAACCCTAAGGATAAGGCCACTGTCTTTTCCTTAAAAAGAGCCGAAATCATGCCCCTGGTCACTAAACACGGTTAAAACCATTTCAAACAATATTTAGATTCTGATGGTTGGTCTTTCACTAGGGCGGTGGTATACATGCGAGTATATATGATATTCTGAATATATTAATGGAAAGTAAAGTAAAGAAATATGATGACTTGATCGGATGAAAATTTTTATGATTTATTTTCTTTGTATCCCAGGAAATTAAAAGGTAGCACCGTTATTATTAACTATTTCAAAATAGGTGTTTTGCAATATCTGTTCATTTTCACATGAAATGCCGGTTAGTAGATAATAAATAATGGTACGGGATTACGGGTGTACCCACATCATATCATACGTGGTAATCTTCTCGTCTTTTACGTGTCTGAAAACGTATTACGTAAATACGTTGAAATTGGCAGTGTAGCGCTTGCCCATAAATCCGTTTTCCGCCCATCTCGGCCCGACCCGCGAATAGTCGTGGCCAGCGGAGTGTGGAGAAGAGAAAGAGCTTCCCCCTTTTTACATCCCTTTACCGAATATTTTTATAACGTAGAGGGGAGGAAAACATATCAAATTATTGCAATGACAGATTTTTTTATATCCAGAGGACTTAAATGGTATTTGATTTATACACTAAACATTGGAAGGTATTAGTAAACAAAAATACGAATGTCATACGTTATTTAGTATAATATAAACAAATCTTATTTAAATTTATTTCGACAAGTAGATCAACTAGTTAAATTGAATAAATTACTCAGCTCCGCTTCGAATTTATTTAATTTGGAATAATGATAATTATATTATCATTTTTAACATACTTGCTACGAAGGTAATTATTTATTTTTTAAATTTAGTGTTGATCAATACTTATCAATAAACTTATCATTAAAATATCTCCATTAAATACTGACTCCCTCTTTGCTTCTGATTATTTATACTTTTCTACGCCTTTGTTTATAAGAAAATACTGTTAAAAATGGATAAGTATATCTATTTTTTAATTATCTTTTTTACGTTTTTATTTGAATTTATATTTACATTGCTGTATTACTAAATAAAATGTTCGTGCTGCAATTGGGTATAAATAAATAATAATTCTCACGAGTGGTACATAGATACCCTCAATTGCGATAAGTAACGCCCTGGTGAACGATCCCCATTCGGAATCGAAACGTAAGTATTGGTTGAAATGGCAATAGTCATGTTTAATGAGCAGATCTGACTAACTGGGTTCTTCTCAACAGTCCTTACCCCCTTTACTCCATTCAGCCTAATAAAATACCCCAATTGAAGATACGATAGTCCCACTGGCTCCGGACAGTTAAGAACAATTTTTGTGCGGTATTTACATAAAAAGTTAGTTTTACATGTTTGTAGATCAAAATCGAATTGCTCATATAAGGGTAGGTATAATCGAATGAATTTGGTACACAAGAATAGTTTTGGGCAGTTCCAAACAATACATTCAAAGTCTTCCGATATGTTCGAAACTACTGTTTAATTTGATTATTTCAAACTTGCTAACTCAATAATCCACATCGCAATTCTTTATAGGTAGGTACCACGGGAAAAGTTTATTTTATGTAAAAAAAGTAGACAAAAGTACACCACATCTTAAAAAACGGAAGTGCCGGCGTTAGACAAGACTTTTATTGAATTTATCCATTTTATGGATTGATTTTTACTTACATAAAGCTATAATATTTTATGAACGATGAGAATGAGAGTGATAAAATTTGCGCTCTGGAATTCAATATAGCCATTTTATACAATGAGCAATTTACTATATGTATTAATTATGTTTTAAAATATTAATTTATCTGTCAAATGGCGAAAAACCTTTTTTAAAATTCAATTTTCAACTGAACAGCATTAAATAACAACAAAAAATTAACGTTTTTGTCAATCAGCTACCATTTGTACAATATTGTAATTTATTTTATTTCATACAAAAGTAATATGAAATTCAAAAAAATATTTATCTTACTGTATCGGCGCCCAAAAATTTTCCTTTTGAGGAAGGTGTATATGTCTGCACGAGCGTAATGATATTTTAATCAGTGTGCACGAGCGTGCGCGCCTTGGTGACGGATGCGTGCCGTGTGCGTGTCGGTGTTGCCAGCTAGTATAATCTTTACTGTCGTTATCTCGCTTCCCGCCCCTTATTTAGTAACACCTCATATTTTACAGAAACATTCATTTTGAGAGACGTCCCTAAAATGAGTATTTTGTGTAAATATTGTGACAGTGCGTAGGCTTGAGCACATTCCCGATAAACTAATCGCATTTATCTGCATAATTATAAGGTTGGCGGTATTGACTGATCTCTGCGTGAGGGACAATCTTACTACAGTTGTAACTCGCGCTCAGGTCGGCCAAGTCTGATGCGTCGAACAGACTGGTTGAAGCCTCTCCTACGAATGCTGCTAAATTTGCGAACAGAGCTTACAATGTACTGAGCCCACATTCTTGGAATGACCTTCCATTTGGTTTGAGGTTAGAAACCAATTTCGAAACCTTTAAAAAAAGTCTAAAAACATATCTATTTAAAAGGGGGCTACAAAGTATAATAAGATGGAAAGCGTCCTTGGGGTGATTTTAGTCACTAAACAGGGCTCAGAAAAAATGACCATTTATTACGCACATTAAAACTGCTGCAAAATTTGTAATAAAGCTTTTAATGGGCTGGGTCTACATTCTTGGAATAATCTTCCATATGATCTGTCGGAAAGTAATGTTGAAGGCTTCAAAAAATCTAAAAACGTAACATTTTAAAAGGGGGCTACAAACTTTAATAAAATGTAAAGTGCTCTTTATTGGATTTTAATCACCAAACAGCGCTATTTAAAACTTAATAATTTATTCAGCATTATCCAATGAAAGCGTTTGTCATCGCCTGTCAACCAAAAAATATATTTTTTAAAACACCCCTTTCGGGTTTTTTGTTAAAAAACTATCGTTTTTGTTTTACGCTGGTCTATTACTTGAATACATGCCAAATGAATATATTTCATAGCGGAATTAACGTATTTTTTCATTATAATTCATTATAACTCGTATTCATGTTGTTTTTTTAATTAAACTGAAAACAACCTTTGTAGTTTATTGTAATCACAAAAGTACGATTGATGATCGAATAAACGTGATCGTAATGATGCTTATTAATGTAAGCATCGTAAAATCGGTAACGGAAAGTTTTTTTTTTTGGAAGGTCCCATTCGATTTCGAGTTATTGAGAAATTTCCGAAAAAAAAAAAATTTCCCCTACTCCATTTAAAAACAAATTACGAAAACGTTTATCGCAAGTTAAGAAAGAACCCGGAATCAATATAATAAGTATTAGAGTTAAGGAACACCTAAGGTGAATTTGCCAATCATTTTTTAGAAACCAATCATTCTTTTGATATAAATAAAGGTTTAAAAATTTTAGACACAAATACAACCGGTCAAGTAGACAAATTTGAAATTATGGAAATCACGAAAAGCATTAATGGTGAATTAAATTTAATTAATAGTCAAATCCTTTTTTTAAATAGCTATCACTCGAATTTATTTTCATTTTAATATTAATAAGAAAAATATATTTTTTTTAAATTTTTAATATTAATTTGTTATTCAATGTTTTAATCGCTTTTGCTTATGTTTATAATTAGTCTATTCTAACATTATTGTGTTCTATGTTTATCATTTGTCTATACTTGACATTATTATTTTTTTCGTATTCTATATATTCCTGATGAAGAAATCATCGCTTTCGAAACATTTTGATATGTGTATATTAATAAAGTGGTTAATACAAAGTATTTTTTAAGTAATTTATTTAATATAATCTCCAATAGCCAAAAACGATACTTTAAAGCTCTGGCTGTCAAAACGCAGAGTCAGATATTGATCAAGTTGATAAATAGATTAAATATGATCAGATTTTTTTTCAACTGTCCACTGCAAGCAGTTCTATTGAAAAGAAAAACATATTGTGAAAGCTTTTTTTAGGAGAAAATCCCTCCTTTTTGTGTCTAAAAGGTTTGGGTCACTGGCAAAGCTTTCAGTATATCTCATCATTAGTCCGGAGGCGCTAAGGCCGATGCTAAAAGCGGTCGCAAAACGTCGAACTTGTGAAATATAGTTGCCCTTTGGGAAATCAACACCCGAATAAACTTCTCATTATTCGACAAGAAGACTAGTGTCTTCCTATCGCCCGGAGGGGCCCCTCTATAGGTACTTGTGTTTTTTTCAAGTCGTTAACTTGTGGCTTTGAAAATGTGTTTGGCAACTGACTTTCAATCAGCAAATGAATCAACCGAACGGCTGGGCTGATTTCAGACGATCGAGTAAACTGGAATCGCTCAGAAACTGGACATTTCTTTGAAAGTTTTCAACAATGTAATTTTAAAGTGACCTTGGGGTATTTTAAACAAAAAATCTGCGAAAAATAAATTATCCACTTATAACATAAATTACAAAAATAAAAATGAGGGAATTTTTCGTATTCGTGTCGAAGGCCGGTCAAAATTTGAATGACAGGTAACAACTTTTGCCAAGAGAGCCTAAAGATTATGTATTATTCGAAGAAATCGGTGGTTAGATATAGATAGATGATACGTGAATTTATGAATATTTATAAATACATTTTCAAAATGAATACTATTATTTATTTAACACACCCGCTGTCTAGACAGGATAAACATATAGGTGAAATACCGCCATTCAAAAATATAACTTAAAGTGCCTATCCACTGTTACCTGATTTGGATAACCGGGTTCTCCACATACTCCCAATCCGTCTGCCTGGCAGCATAATTTAAGGGCCATCAACTCAAGATTATCGAGATGATTCTGTTGTTATCATATGTAATAGATAATACAAACAAATTGATGCACGAATATAAAATGTATCGAAAGCATCTCTTGTCCCGATCCTATCTTCCTCTCCCCCCTTCCTTATATTTCGTTTTTTCTTTATCTTTTTAGCTTCATAAATAAAACATCTATATTTAACCACTGTTAGTACAAGAAACTTTGTTGGCTTATCTCTTGTTAAACTTTCTTTGTTTATGTATTTTTATTAAAAGCTGTTTGTTTCTTACAAATAAATAAATAAATATAAAATTAAACATTACCTACTCAATCATTTATACATAGGTAAAAAATACTGAATACGTATACAAACTACAACATGTTTTAACACTTTCCTCATCCATCGGATACAAATGAACTTATTATTTTCAATGATTTGATCGTTGATATTTTCATTAAAATAAAATACCTATAAACTACCTCGCATTTCACCGCTAATTGGTTGTTTACGAGGCAGAATAAACGACCAGTTCTTATTATTTGTTGTTTGGCATTACCGCGATCTTCTCGCTCGTTCCGTCCCCGGTCTGCAAATAAACTTTAACAGCCGGTGCTTTATACCCCCATGGCCCTCCCATAGCCCGCAATGGCCCCCATGGCTCCCAACGGGCGCCGAGTCCCACTTCATTACTTTCCTACCTCCTCCTGCTGGACTAACAAGCAAACACCTGGACTAATACTGCTACTGGACCCGCTCGGGCAGTGGGAAGCTCGTTTAAAGGTCGTTCGTAATCCGTGGCAACGTGGTCCCTTAAGTGCCAATTAAACGTGTTCAAACAGAAAAAAAAGGCTATGGAAAAGAAATTGAAAATTCGGACAATCTGTTTAAGATTCCTTTATACAAAAACTTTTTTTTGCATTATATTACTGATGGCTTGTATATTTTTGAAAATATTACATCTACCAAAAACAAATAATAATTGTACGCAGCTTTGTAGATATATTTCAATTAAGAAACTTGTCAAACGATGAATAATTTTTTAATTGTTGCGGCTATGTGACGTCACGCTCATCCCACTTAAACATTCTTTATATAAACACCCACCAATCACCAATCAAAACAGTTAATGTATAGACTCTTCGTCAAACAGACTTGTTGCCATGTCGTTCTCATAGAGACGCTGAGGCGGTAGGGGCTGACTAAGGACATTCCACACGCCAACACTGGTGTTCAAGAGTTTGAAATGGAAAACGATATCCGATTTATTTTAAAACGCCAACAAAAATGCTTAATTGCAATGGCAGAATAATTCTTGACATTCAGTGGGTCTTAAAGAAACCTCCGAGGAAAAGAAGCTTTGGGAGACCTTCACCCATCATATATATTTCTGAGGAAAAACTTGATTATTATTTGGATTATTTACTGCCACTGAGTAAAGTTTACATTTTGCCACCTTTTTTGTTGTTCCTCAAAAAATAATAACAGATTTAAGTGTGTGCAAAATTCATGTTTATGGTAATGGTTCTGAATTCGGCGATAGTATGGAATGGATCAATAAAATGCCTGTGAATAATGTTAATTAGAGTACTTATAGATACTTATGTATTCTTATTGCGTTCCTGAAACTCGAATAAATGGTAATTAGAAGATACAAATTGTTAATTTATTCCTTTGCCTTATCACATCCTTGGAAGTTGGAAGAAAATAATTTCAGATAGTTTTCCAAAATGCCACTATTCAAAATCCAAGAATATTTAAATTTCTAAATCGGATCCACGAAATAACCTTATAGGCTAATTAAGCAGAATGATAAATGAGCAAATTTAGAGCGACCAAGTAAAATAAGACATGAAGGAAATTAGCCAATTAATTCTGATAAAGATCTCAAACAGGCGATTTGTTTCGTTCCACGAATTGCTTGTTTGTCCATTGCTAAGTGCTAGTAAATCCTTACAATAGTCATTCCTTTAATAGAGCATCCGGTCTCCAATGTTATTTAGTTCCATATAATTAATGTCCTGCAAAAAAACTCATTTCATATTTTTTCCTTCCAATTCAATGTCATCCGTTTGGTCTCAATTTGAAAATGCCTTCGAAACGCGAAACCGTTTAAAGTTGGACTGACATCTACCAGCACCGCGCAGTACAGACACGTAAAGTTTGCGGGCATGGCAAAATTAGATGCGTACATTATCTATGAACACTTTTACGCACAGTGTAATGTGAATACTCCCTTCTGTCTCGTGCCTGTCACTAAACGCGTCTGCACTGTACGGTGCCGGTAGATGTAAATAGACCTTAAAATCAAATCAATACTTTAAATCACTTTCCAAATTCTAGCTAACCCCAAATAGCTATTAATTATGTTTTAAATTATTATCCACCTATGTTGAAAGGGGTAAAGTTATACATTCCTGACTAATATTCTCGTGGGAGATCCCATGCACTCTTTTATGGTCCGAAAGCGAGAATTTCTGTTTTCCAGAACACGCCAATCAGCAGAGCGACTCAACTGATCAACGATGCTGCATTGGCCTTTAATACTTTCAATATCACTTACAGATAGTTTTGCAACTATCTTTTGACCCATGTCACAAACCAGCCATATACTAATAAAAAAATACAACTGCCTCATGACTTATTATACTTTACTATCAACCTTTCCCTTCTTGCATGTTTGATACAGACTGTCAAATTTAGTATTGTTTAAATCTTTAACATACAAATGTTTACTTACTTGTACTATTTGTTATTCCTAATACTTGTCTAGGTATATTTTTTACTATTTCTTATTTATTCCAATGTATTTTAATCTCTGTAATATATTGGTGTACAACTGTTTTATGGAGACTATGAAAGAAAATGATTTAAGCAGTTCTTCTCAAACTCAAGCTCATGCCAAATAGCTATTATTTCAGTACCTACTTGAAAAATAAAAAGCATTTCTGGTTGCCATGATGCTGGAGAAGTGGAATAATGAGAACCTATGCAGTAATAAGGAATGGTTTAATAAGTATTCGTAAAAAGCATTTACTTTGTGGTTTGCCATAATAAGGAAGTCCAGTGAAAAATATAATGGCTTTATATATATATCAGCATACGCCGATTCTGAATATATATATTTTTATTATATATAATTTTACTATACTTTGTAAATCGTTATTGAAAAGTTAACAAAAAATCATCTCATCGAAACACCTTGTTATGTTGCTACCATTGCATTAGGAACATCTGACGTCACGTGCGCATTCTGTTTTAGGATTAGTATGTACATTTTTATTTTTCACTATTGTTTGATATTTTAAATATGTTTTTTTTTCATTCTGGCGAAATTTTAACTTAATTTGGTTGACTTTAAGCTCAATAATTGTTGTTCAATATAACAAAAAAATATTAATGAAAGAAATTATAGTATTCATGAGCAAACCAATTATTATTGCGGATATTATGATATTCTTTGAGTTAAATTTTTTAAAAAGGTACATAATTTTCTTACTTATGTTTAGTTATCGTTCAATATGTATATAATATAAAATTATGTATTTTAATTAAAACAAAATAACTTTGTATACATCACTTTATTAATATACAATATTACTACATGTTTCGTGAGTATATATATACCTTGTGATGGATTTGAGTTTTAATAAGAACGTATTTTTCTTTATTCTTTAAAATAATTCATGGAAATTTGAAGTCTCGAAGAGTACGGGTGGCCGCACGGACAATTTATGGGTCTCTTAAATAAAAAATACCAGAGTTTCATGGAACTCATAGAGGTAGGATTTATTGTAAACACATCCCTTAATAATGATTTGTAACTTGTGAATTCTTACTTTGTTCCTTTTCACGGAAATAACGCAGGCAATTGAGGCACTTAAACATTCAGAAATTTAAAGACACTACAGAAACTTGACACTTTAGAGGAAACGTGCAGACGAGCCAGGGACCATTGAACGAGGCTAAAGTATCAAATGACCCAGAAATATTCCAGTGACGGTAGGTGAGATGAACTCGGCAATGAAAAAGATCTCCGAAATAACCGTTAATTAGATTGGAGAGTTGTGCAATTTCGGCGTAAATTACGTATTTGGAAAAGGGCAGCAGGTCTAGAGTACCACTTTGGGTACATATAATGATTTACGAGCATATTAAATTGCATACTAAATAGAATCAACACGGTATAGTTTATGTTAAAATTAACTAGTTGCTATGGTTCGAAACCGCATACTGGTGCCTCATCGAAAATAACTAAAACAAATGAAATAAGGATTTTTTGAACGACCCGTGTATAAATCTTGGGGACGCCCCTGGAATTTTGAAAGTGTAGAAATAATGGAGAGAGGGCGTCTAAGAATTAGTTAATGTGACATCTCTAGAAAAGAAGTAATTAATTATTGATTTTAGAAATGAGCTGGAATGTTCTACCTACCCTTAGGACTGGAGACGATAAATTATCATGTTAGTGACGGAATTAGTGAGAAGCGGTCAGGCCTTGGACGGGCGTTGTTTTTATAATATTTCCAGAGGCGTATTAAGAGACCAGTGTCGATCTCGAATGTGATTCGGTGTCAAGCGCCACTGGGAAACAGCCTTTTATTCTGCATTCAGATTTACGGTTTTTTTGAGGAATAAAGTAGGATATAGTATAGGCTTGATGACTTCGATTATGAAATTGAACTTATCTAGTTTTAAGTCACTAGCTACAGGTCTAAGTTGTAAGTCGCTATCTATATAAGTCTTAGATGTAAATCACTAATTGTAAGTCTTAATTAAGTATTTTCTAGTTATAAATCTTAGCTGTAAGCCATTAGTGATAAATCTGATAAGTAAGTTATTAGATATAAGTCTAAGTGATAAGGTATGGGTTAGATAAATTATGATGTAAAGCGCCTTGAGGTGATTTTCTCGCGAAGACGGCGCTGTGGAAGTGGTCCATTTATTGTTTTTATTATTGCCTGAACGGATTTCTAAACCAAACAAAATGGGTACGTTTGGCACTCACAATTCTAGTAGGAACGGTACCTATTTTGGTTCGATAGTGGGATCAACCAGTAAGTAAATAACTTACTCAGAATAGTTGGTTTAAAAGAGATAATTTAAAAGAATTATAAGTTTGTTAAGTTGGCGAAGGATACCTAATACGGACCTGTGCGAGGAACAACGGGGAGTCGGTATTAAGCGAGAGGAGGAGGGTCGGTTGGAAGGGAGAGAAGAGAGAGTCGAGACAGTCAGTTGTGGAGCAGGGAGGTGGTCGGTTCGGGAGAGGGAGTCGAGACAGTCAGTTGTGGAGTATGGACGTGGTCGGTTCGGAAGACGAGGTGATAGTCGGTTTTGGAGAGTTGGGGAAGAGGGAAGTCGGTCTTGAGTAGGCAGGGAGAGTCGGTTTAGAGAGTCGAGAGGAGGAGGGTCGTTTTTGGGAGAAGAGAGTGAAAGCCGGGTTTTAGAGAGTATACTGTCTGGGTATTGCATGGTGTTTTAGCATGCTAAAAATACGCGCGTGGGAATGGTAGTTACTGCTTTGCGGGTTGGGTTTGTGATTAAACGAAGATATTTTGGATATGCACTAAGAAGTATGGTAAGTTTTATTAATTTACTAACAACTACATTAACCGGCTTCCCAACATTAACAAAAATCTAATCACGTTACAGAGTCTAAATTGGATAAATATTTTGTAAACTGGATCAGAACCGTTCTGATATATCGGTATGCAAATACATTTTAAGATACCCGAGCGGGTACATATAACTTCATTAAGTATTTTATGATAGCATCTCGTTACACATCAGTTTATCTTCACAAAAGCACTATCGACAGTGTAATTACCGTCACTCAATACAAGTAGTCAATCTTTAAGTATTCAACAATGCCTATTTATACGGAAATATATTTATGTACGTATGATAATTTCCAATAGATACCTACCTGTACAATTGTCTTTTATTGAGTTAAATCATAATCAATCAATGTCAATAAGTGATTTCATCTACCTTCACGTTCGATCCCGCGTGCGCTGGTTAAGGGGAGAGGCGAGTGGACTTTCACAGGCTCCCTACCTACCTGGAAGGCGAGCGAAGGAGACAACATGCCGGTCTGGCTTCGCCTAATTATTCCTCATGGACAAAGAACTGGACTTTGAATGTTGAAGGTACCCGTTGATTCAGAGGGTAGGCCTGGTTCTCCTACTATCCTGACGTTGGTGAGTTATTTTCCCAGCATAGCGTCGGCATTTTGGGATTGTTTGAGCGGACTCACATTCCAAGGTGTCATGGATCAATGCCTACCTTTGACAATATTCAATAGCAAGGGGACGTTTTCACAGAGGAGTTAATCGATGGGGACAATTATTCGTCATTGGCTTTCCTACTCGTTTTTACTGGGAGGCGGAGGGACGAGGTTGGCAGTGGACTCGCTACCCTTTTCTGATGCACGTATGGAGTTTTCCTGGCTGTATAATGAAATGACTTGGCGACAGCAGCTTTCCGCAACTCTAGATTCAACGGTGATCTCGTTGTGATTGAATCATAACGAAGACCCCATTCACCAAGAATCACACTCCGGCAGGAGTTAAAATATGTAAAACTTACGTTTATCATGTGTATTTTAATTATTAATATTTATATTAGAATTTATACATGAAGGTGTTATCTTACAGCGGGCACAAACGTTGTATTTTAATATCCTACACTCTGGGATGCACTGGAAAAACTAGCGTATTGCAGATTATAAAAAACTACAGTTTACATATATTATTGAGAAGTACGTTTATGTTTGGATGGATATCGCGACAGGCCGCCAAAGAAAAGGTCGTTGCGATCTCTTCCCAGACGTGTCATGAGGCCTCACAACCCTCGTTTCACAAAATATATATTTCGCCGACACAAGTCGATCTCCTCGACTAACAGTTCCCTCGCATTCCCCAATACGAGATGTCTGACGCGCCGTAACATCACCAGAAGCTGATCCTCTATGCATTGAGCTAAGTCGAGACACCTCGTGTATATTGATGGGTACCAAAGCACCAGGAGCTGATCCTCTATGCATCGAGCTACGTCGAGACACCTCGTGTATATTGATGGATAAAAAGATGGCAATCATCAATTAAATTAAAGAATCACACTCCGACAGGAGTTAAAATATGTAAAACTTACGTTTATTATGTGTATTTTAATTATTAATACTTATATTAGAATGTATACATGAAGGTGTTATCTTACAGCGGGCACAAACGTTGTATTTTAATATCCTACACTCTGGGATGCATTGGAAAAACTAGCGTATTGCAGATTATAAAAAACTACAGTTTACATATATTATTGAGAAGTACGTTTATGTTTGGATGGATATCGCGACAGGCCGCCAAAGAAAGGTCGTTGCGATCTCTTCCCAGACGTGTCATGAGGCCTCACAACCCTCGTTTCACAAAATATATATTTCGCCGACACAAGTCGATCTCCTCGACAAACAGTTCCCTCGTATTCCCCAATACGAGATGTCTGACGCGCCGTAACATCACCAGAAGCTGATCCTCTATGCATTGAGCTACGTTGAGACACCTCGTGTATATTGATGGGTCCCAAAGCACCAGGAGCTGATCCTCTATGCATTGAGCTACGTCGAGACACCTCGTGTATATTGATGGATACGAAATCACCAACACCAATCACTTGTGCCTTAAATCTGGTAGAGCCATCTCCCAGTGCATATTTGTGAATGAAAAAACCTTCACCAGTTCCGGAACCCAAATCATCCTCTGGCAAGAGATATAAACATGGCAATCTTCAATTAAATTAAAACAACCGGAGGAGCTGGAATTGGTACTTCAGTGGGCTGGAATTTGACTTCCACCACCCAATGAAGTTGAGGCTATGGAGGTGACCAATTGTTAAAAGCAAATTCCATGTCTTATCTCGATACCAAACCAATAAAATACCTACCCGTAGAACTAATAAATCGTATAATATAACTAACTGAAAAAGTACCTAACCGTAGAACCGAGTGATTACGTAGTTAAATAATGTTAATTGGTTCATCATGAAATATGTCATTTATTCGATTGTGTTAGCGTTTCATCAGTTGCTGCGTACAGACTCTCCGAGGCGAGGGCGAGATGTGCATTCACGGTAGGAATTCTCATTCCCCATTATTCTAGGTATGGTAATCCAATTCAGGTATTAGGTCTCTAAGGCGAGTGCCTATATCAATTAATGTAAGCCGAATAATAGTATTTATATTGTGAAGAGTAGTTCGGAGTGCGGGAGATATGAAATTTAAATTCAAGATAGTAAATTGTATCAGAGTCATTTAAAAAATCAACAGAAAGCAGCACCCCAAAGTCTAAAAGAACCAAAAGTTACCACACAAACCTGGATCACGTCCTGATGACCGAAACAAAAAAAATTTACACAACGTGCGAGGGGCGGATCCAAATAAACGAGGAAGAGGAAGGTCGGCTTGCTAAGAAATATTTAATTGATCAGGTGATTAATTAAACATATTTTAATCTTTTTAGAATCTAACCAGAATCTAAGCGGAATCGGAGCAGCCGACCGTCGCGAATATTCGACAGGGAGAAACACAACTAATTATCAAAAAAAAAAAATAGTATCGTTAGGGAGGGGGGGGATCTATTACAACCTATATACCTGTATATACCTGAAGATGTGAGCATCGCTCACGAAACATGTAGTAATATTGTATATTAGTAAAGTGATGTATACAAAGTTATTTTGTTTTAATTAAAATACATAATGACATCACAAAGTGAAAACCTTCTAGAAGAAGAATTCTTCTTCGAAAAAAAAAAATTATGTACGTTAAAACTAATCCTTGTTTTGTCATTTGACTTTTTAACGTCAAAACTGATGAAAACCGACAGGTCGTAGATTTTTTTATTTTTAATTTATTTCACACATTATTAAACAATAAAAAACTAGAAAGCTTTGACTGCCCAACTAGGAACAAAAACCCGTTTTAGGTCATTTGAACCATTTTGGCGGACTTCGAAAAATTTTAACTTTGAAAACTATTTTAACTATGATTTAAGTTTGAACGTTATTGTAAATAAAATAGAAAATTGGACTGGAGGTCCTTATTATAATATAAATGCATACATTTGTTTTGAATCACTTCAATTTAAAATAATAATCGATTTAATTTAATCTGACGACTGAAGGGTACTTCCAAAACCAGTCGATTATTATATAAAATTGAAGCGCTTCGAAATAAATTTATTCGTTTACATTATGGTTAAATAAGTGTTTTGCTCACGTGTTGTATATGAAAAACTTTGAGAAGCGCTGGTTTAAAGGACAAAGAAAGTTTCTAAATAAATAATGACTTTTATTTGAAGAGATCGGACACTAACTTTTTATATGCGTGAGCGAGTTATTTTCCACTCGACCCCAAGGCAAAAGAGTGCAAGTCCAAATAAATCAAAAAATAAAAAATGTAACACGTAACTACTAGTAGTGATAAATCTTACTTTTTATGACACGCACTGATTTATTAGTATAGCCAAGGGACAAGTCCATGACATCTGAAGAAGACAGACACTTATGAATAATCCCAGTAATATTAGGTACCTATCCGAATGAGAATGCTAAGTTTAGAGAAGCGATTTATGCATACGGAAAAATTAATGGTTTCACTGCCTTCTTCCGTTATTTGCTGCCAAATAAATCCCAACCTCCCCCTAAATTACTCCTTATAAACTAGTTGGAGCCATTTAAATAAAATTCAGAGGCCGGGCTTGGTGGTACAAAACGTGACCCCGCAGAGAACAGTCTGGTAATTACGTGCACAAACTGGAAAGCCGTGACGCCAATTGGTAGCGCCAGCTAAATTGTGATGATGACAAACTTATTTATGCATTTGTAAGTTTTGCACAGTATATAAATCGAATCAATATTTATAATTGTAATATACTAAATATTTATTTAGTACCGACCGAAGTAAGTAAGTCTAAAGTCATGGTATTGTTTTTTTTTGTTTAATTCGTAGAACTCCACTTAATTTTTTTTTTAAATTTAATGTAAATCAAATTGAATAATGTTATTATTAAGTTCTGCAAGTATTTTTAGTTGTTATTGTTGTGACAGCTGTTTCGGCGTTTAAGGCCATTTTCAAACTGTCCTTAGTTAATAACAACTAAAAATACTTGCAGAACTTAATAATAACATTATTAAATTTGATTTACATTAAATTTTTAAAAAAAAAGTCATGGTGTTTGAAAGAGAGAGTACGAAAACAGTGTGCAATATAGTTGTGAATGATGAATACTTGGAGCAGGTCGATGAGTTTGTATATTTGGGAAGTATGTTTACGAGAGATGGAAATACTGATAGGGATAATGAAAGAAGGGTGAACGCAGGAAACTCCATTAACGGAGGACTGAACCCGATTGGCGCTAACAAAAAGTTGTCCAAAGAGGCGAAGCTAGCAGTTCACAATAGAGTGCTGCTACCAACCCTGATGTATGGCAAGGCATGGAATTGGCAGAGGAAGGATGAAAGTAAACTGAATGCCGTAGAAATGAGATCTCCGAGACGAATGTGTGGTAAAACCATATATGATCATGTGAAAAATATTGAAATTCGTAAAGAATGCAAGGCTGATGTAAGCGTAATGAGTAAGATTAAAAATGGGATGCTTAGATGGTTTAGACATGTGGAGCGAATGAACAAAGAAAAGAGTGTAAGAAGAATGTATGACGCGAATGTGAATGGAAGAAGAAGCCGGGGACGTCCGAGGAAGACATGGCACGATCAAGTAAATCAAATACTTGAGTCGGGCCATGTCAGATGTCGGAATAATAGAAGAGAATGTATGAGACGATGTATTAATGTGAATGAAGTAAGAAGTGTATGCCAAGATCGAGTTGTTTGGCGGTCAGTCCTCTCTGCCTACCCCTGCGGGGAAACGGCGTGATTGTGGAAGAGTACCGACCTCGTTGTGGTTTTTTTTTTTAATTAAATATAACATTTGTGACAGTTGGGGGGAGAGGGATTATTTGATAATTAAAAATAATGGTAATATTATTTCGCAATATAATAAACATAATGTTTTAAAGAGAAAGATTTGCTACAAAAAATTCTCCCAAGTTACAAATAATCTGACACTATTTGAAAACCTCCTGTCTACTACTAAGATTATTATCGTCGAAAAATATTGCTTCTGCAATAATGGAAAAGCTTAGCTAGTAGAGGATTGAACCTGCGACGTTTTTTAATTACTTTTTTTTCTATGTCATACCACGTCAGAGTCCCAGCTCATTCCCAGAGGAGAGGGGAAGATGGGGAAGTACCTGGCTATTCATATCTAGTCACCAAACACAGCTAAAAACATTTCAAGCAACGTTTCGATTCTGAATTATGGTTTTTCATCGGAGCGATGCTGACAGGATCTACCACGCTGGAACGTGCCGCAAATTTATATCATATTATTTTAAATAAATAAATTGTGTAATAACACAATTCAATCAATTAAAATTTACTTGGGCACGCCGGTATTTGAACCAGCGACCTCCGGATTCATAGCCAAAGATTGTAACTACTCAACCACGGAGACCGTCAAGGGATGGGATCATGAACCCCGGATACATAGGATGCCGACGCATTTGTCTAGTCGACTACTAACCGTTCTTCTATCTTCTTGCACTAGAAAAATGTGCTTTTAACACTCCGTTTTGTCCATTATTTTTTCTCGGGCCTCTAACAATTTAAAAGGAGAAATTTTCAAAAAACTCTTCTTTTTCATGATTCATTTGAATGCATTCTAGTGGAGGCTTAATCAGAGGTATATTACGTACCTGTATATTATCTAATGGCCTGAATTGATGGCTTAGCTAGAATGCCAGTAATCGAGAACGTTAATTTCAGAGTGAAATGCGGAAAGGGGTGGCAGTCCGTGGCACCTTTGACTTGGCTGCCAAATGGTTACGTCACAAATATCTGAAGAATTACTAATTATTCTTCAAAAAAGGGGGTTAACTTTATTCATGAAATACACAGTACATGATAATTTTACGTTAATAAACATCAACTTACACGTAATCGCTTTATAAGAAGAAGAAATGAAATAAGACTTTCGAAAGGAGAAAAAAATCTAAAAAGTCATTATTATATAGGTGCATTCGTCCAATATAAAAGAACAGGAAAATGTGTTGAAATTTAAAAAGGAAGTGACGAAATACGTAAAGTCTAATTTTTTTATATGGTTATTTGTAGTTCTTAATTGTATAGTGTAGCTTAAATTAATTTTTTGTTGTGTTTAAAACATTTCTGTAATTTTTATTTTATTTTTATTATCGTATAATATTAAATACATCCAATGGGAACTTGTACCCGCTAAGCCAATGCAAGTAGCTTGTCAGCAGGAGTTTAGTTCAACAATATTATATAATACAACAATAAATAACAATCATCATACACAAATGTAGCGCAAAATTAGAACAATATAGGTGCATGCATATTGTGATCAATGTACACAAGTTGTAAAAAAATATTTTTTTAAATGTATGAAAACAGCCACAGTTTTGTTATAGAGATACTATACACCTATTACATAATATCGATTTGAATAATATTATAAAAATATCAAAATATCAGCAAGTATTAAACAAATTGACATATAAATATAATATAACAGTTTTGTTACAGTGAGGATATACTTAATACAATAGTAACATTTAAATCATTCTAAAGGTGCCCGCAGCTATCAAAGAGATATACAATC
>JAHDVE020000158.1:0-71597 GCA_022606495.2 Halesus radiatus | reverse complement strand
AAATAAAATTATAGATGAATAATAATTATCTTTCTGAAACATGACATTGATAGTTCAATAAAACCTTGGGTAAGGATTTGAAAATGAAATTGTGACAGTCGTCAAATAACTGACTCAATATTGGAATCGAATCCCCTTTTTATTGAGACAAAGATGTACAGTGCCTACATATGCGTACATAACCTTGTAAAAGCTATACAATACACGTGTAAGTACCATCATCTTTTATAAACAAAATGCAACTAGGGACCTTATCTAAAGATGCATCATCGTAGATACGCGTTAGAATTCTATCGATTGTCGGATACGCTCATCTTTTTAGATAAATAAACAATCTTTCTTAAGTGGTTCCAAGGTTCGTGAACCAGTTTTTTTTTAAAATATTTTTTCAATAAGTTTACAACTTACGTTTCAAGTATTTTACAAAATATTTAATTTAACGGGAAAGGGACGTCGGAGAGTTATTATTTATTAATTCAAAATAATAATTATATTATTGTGCAATACGATAAACATGGGGTTTTTAAAGACAAAAAGATTTATTAGGTTTTTTTTTTAATTTGCATGGGCTTAGCATTTACGAAAAAAAAATCTGTAATACTACACATTTCTGACCGTTCTACGCATGTTTTACAAAAAAAGTTGAATATCCTTAAAAAATGCTGTGAAGGTTTTTCTTTAACATGCCGATAAGATAAATTAAAAAAAGAACAGTGTGTAGTTTAATTTTTTCATAAACACTACGTAACTTTTACGTTTTTTTTTTTTTTAATCCGGATTACAAATCTTTGGTTGAGTTTATTTACAAAAACGTAACGGGAAAGGATTAAAAATATTTTCCTCCACTTTAAAAATCATATTCATATTTTAAATATTTTGTAAAACATGCAATTGGACGGTTAGAAAAAGTAATATTTTAGATTAGATTTTGATAAATGCTAAGCCTCTGTAAATTTATAAATATTTTTCTATTTAAAAACACTATGTTTATCGTATTGCATAATAATACTAACAATATTTCGAAATAATCAATAATTCTTCTTCGACATCTCTCTCGCCCTTTCTTGGTCATGTATACTTTATAAGAAAAGAGGAGTTCTTGTGTCTGATAAGGGAACCACGATCATACTTTGGTACATAATATTTAATTTGTTTCTATTTATAAAACGTTTCATATTAAATATTTGCGTATGTGAGTTTAAAAAAAAGGCAGTTTAATTTTATTTATTTGTTCTGATTGGTCCTTAATACAGCGCAATTACATATTGTAATTACCTTTCACGGAGCAAATCTTTATTACACATTGAGTTTGTGTTTATTACGCCGTGTGTATTTATTAATAGGTTGATCCTTTTTCTTGAATGACTTCCACACTCGTGCCATTTGCATTCCTTCAGCCGTATTCTTGGAAACGAAGCTGTTGTAATATAATGTGGAATATCATCACACCCTTTGACTGATCTGCTGAGGCGAGAACAATGTCTGCGGTTTATCATCAGGTAGTGTTTTGAGGGTGGAGTTCCAGCCACCCCTTTGAGCTGCAATCGGTGCATCCAATATTGCAATGAGTTCCCGGTAGATAATTCATTAGTAAATGTCGTGTTGTGTCGATGTCATTGAAATTCATCTTTATACAATATACTCGTACCTCGATTGTCATATGAAGCAAAAGTCAACCAAGATACAAACTTAGTTCTAGTGACGTTAATATTTGAAATGTAAAACAATAAATTTTAATTGAAGACATTTTCATTTTAATTAAAATTAATTGAAGATATGAGTCACTATTCAATTGTCCCGTGGTACGGTTTACCAGGAATCATTTGCTCACGGCTGATCAAAATAGTTTCACATATATAGTATGTAAAAATTACAGTACGTATTGTATATGAATAATGTAAATAGTTTCTATTGTACAAAATCAATCCGGGATGTGAAAATATGAAACACATGTGTGTTAATCTTTTTGTACGAATGGAGACAGGCCATGAAGCATTATTAGTGTGAAATCCCGGGCACAAAGCTTGTCGCCAATATTATTCACCCATACTACTACAAATAGCATTTACGCGCAGCGGCGTCTCCCTTTTGTTTCTATCTATACACCAAACTCACCAAACGCACAAATTTCATTGCATAACCACTTCGATGGTCCATGGAGGATGGTCTTAGCTCGGCGACAGTCGGTACGCTTCCGTGCCATATCTCCCTTCGTTTCTATTATCTATTAAAGTGATCAGAAATTTACAGATAGATTTCCAAATGCCCACATTTGGCAACTGTGGACTGGACATCAATTACTTCTTCTTCACGAGTGTTCAGGAACAAATCAGGGAAAAGTATAGGGAACAACTTCTCAAGAGGTACCACGATACACTGACAGACGTCCTCGAGAATGCCAAACACGAGGGATTCAAGCCAACGTTCAAGGACATGGAGGACAAACTGTACGAAGCAAGGGACATAGGTGAGATAATTAGTTTTATATATTTACAGACGGATTGCATTACTCCTGTAACGGTTCCTTTTAATAAATTTCATCAGAGTTACCATGTCTTTGGATGTTTAGCAATATGTGCAAATAAATTTCATTTATTTAATATCTGTTATTTTACAATTAATTAATTAAAAATAATACATATATTGTAAATTTGCGGCATGTTCCAGAGTGGTAAATACTCTCAGTATCGCCCTGGTGAAAGACCACGCTTCAGAATCGAAATATTGCTTGAAATGGGGTTAGCCTTGTTTGATAACTATATTTGAATATCCAGGTACTTCCCAAACTACCTCTTCCCCATCACCTTCTCCTTCGCACTACCTATAGCCTCACAACATGCCCCAATTGGGTTCTACTGCCTCCAGACGGTTAGAAGCAGACTCTTGTGCAGTATTAACGTGGTCTTTTGTGGCATAAAATTCTATCGCAACATATATCTGAAAGGCAGTGGTGGATCATGTACACAATACACGTTTCACACAAAATATAGGGATGATAGTGCCAATATTTCAAAATAAATATGGTCAACGAACCCTTGAATACATTGTACGATTTATATTTAACAAATTGCCGTACGAATTTAAAAACAATTATCCTATGATGAAATTCTCACTGATGTTAGTGTTGGCTTTTGGAAAGTAACCTTGTGTATTGACGGTAGCAAATATGGCGGTCTCCTTGGTTGTATAGCTCCTAGATATCTGGTGTATTTACTGTTACTATTATATTTAAGTCTATTCTCATTGTAACCAACCTGTACTGCTGTTTTATGTATATATTTTTAAAAATTTTATTTCTTAATCTATTTAATACTTTCAGATGCTTTGATATTTCTGATATTTACGTAATAGTTATATTTTTGTAATATTAATGCTTTTATAATGTTGATATTCTTAAAAGTATTGATGTTTTTATAATATTGATATTTTTATAATATTGATACATTTATAATATTGGTACTTTTATAATTTTGATACTTTTTATGATATTGACATTTTTATAATATTATTTAAATCGGTGTTATAAAATTGGACTCTAGTATCTCAATAACAGTACTGTAATGCTTTTTCCATTATTTTTTCTTTTTAATTTTTTTTTTCAACTTATGTACATTGATCACAACATGCATGCGCTTATATATAATAATTTTGCCCTGCATTTGTATGATGATTGTAATTTATTGTTGTATTATATTATATTGTTGAAATAAACTCCTGCTGACAAGCTACTTGCAGTGGCTTGGCGGGCATAAGTTCCCACTGTATATAATTAATATTATACAATAAAAAAAATAAAAAAAATAAATAAATAAATAAAAAAATATATATATATACATTAAAAAAAAAAAAAAATTGTTCCAAAATTAACTTTTTTTTTGTTTTCAGCCATCATGACGCCATGCATCGTCTTACCAATAGTAAAACTAGACGCGCAAAGCAGTGAGACCATCTCCGTTGACCAGCTCTTGGACTTTTCTAACAGCTCCTCAACTGGCCTTTACACCAACCCGTTTTACATTGAATCTCTGCAAAATGCTGTGGAGCATTTAAAATAAATTGGTTTTATTACTACTGATGTTCAGTAAAAATAATACACATTCATCACAACTACAACAGCCATAGTTGAATCTGCTTATTACACTATGAAATAAGACGATTATGTTAAAAAAATCTGGCTGTTTACGCTTTGATTCTCCAACTATCAAATTTAGTCAAATAAATCGAAACCCATAGAAACAACATCAAATTAAATTGATCGTCTTCATCCAATTCATTAGTCATACAAATCCAAAAACACTAAACTTTAGTTAAATATGCAGTTGTATGTATCTGGCCAATCTGGCTCAATATTCAGATTAGTCCTAAATGCATCCAAACAATTTACAAGAGACATGGGCAGATTCATTCGCAGTATTAAATCGATTCAGTCTAGTTCACCTAACCAAGTGAATTTATTCTCTTGATTCATATGTTTAATTTATTCCTTTGATTCATTCCTGAAAGCTATTGAATAGATTCCTTTAAATCTTTTAATTTAATTCATTCATTTAATTCATTTGTTTAATTCAACAGTTCAATACTTCATTTCGCAAGCATAATGCTCACACTCAGGAACCTTGCATATTAAACTATTATAAATGATTTTTTCAGGTAGCAAATGCACCTGTGTCGGAAATAACATAATTTTTTTTTGAACATCCAAATAACTTTCTTACTAGACTAGATAATAAATAATATGAAAAAATTATATACTATATAAATAATACGCGCCAAAAAAAAACAACTGAAAGTAAGCCACGCACAATCACAGAAATAAAGGACGAAATCACTGTAATTTTTTATGACACCACGAAAATATCACATCGATGTACCCTACGATTACTTAAGATCTTCATCTACCAGTTTCCATTCTCTTTTTTGCTTCCAGCGGAGACAACTACTTAACTCACTGGTTCGTTCACTCCGGGCTAATGGCAGATGGATTCGCAGCAAGCGTTGATGAATGAATACAGAACTTCTGACTAGTGACTTTCAGTGACTTGACTAACTTGCGCACTGCGGACCTAGTACGGACAGACTCGATGCGATGGACAAGCGACCTAGGACTAATATTTCACTGCTGAACACGGAATACTGTTCTTAATTCCTTGAATAAGTGAATAAGTTTTTGTGCTGGGGACTAGTGCAGACTGAACTAACAATGAGCTGGTTTTTATGGATTACGGTGCGGGTATTATATGTTAGACGGAGTCCTGCAAAGTACCTCCAGCAACTTTGCTTGGTTGCCCATAGAATCCGCACCGTAATTATTGTGCCAGGCATTAACAATGCGGATGCAAGGTCTAAGGAATTATTTCCATGCCAAATTGGTAATTAGTTTGAGTGTGTCAGTGTGTCATGAGATCTAATTAAATCAAATGAATAAGGAATATTTTGTGTAAACCACTATTTAATATATAAATATCAACATGTTTCGGAAGTGAAGCTTCCCTCATCAGAATACAAAGTTAAAAAAATGACACAACAAAGTAATTTTACATCTATTGAAGAAATCTAATTAATTCATTTGATTGTTTCATTCAATTTTGCAATGCTGATAAACTTGGAAAGTATTAAACAAAATTTTTATGTTGTCCGGTCACTAGTGCGACATTTCAAATGTCCTACTACCAGTCCTGCTGTACCAGACCATACTCGTACGCCTCCTGGTGTTATTTTATGGTACAAAATAACAAGGCAAAACACGGGCGCATTGAAATAAGTATAATATTAGAATTATGATGGCCATTAGAATGTTTTTTTCCTCATTATATCAAAGCGCAGTATTTGTAAATTTCCCACTAATAAACTGGACGGTCGAAATATCCATGTGAATGCTTCCAACAAGCAATTTATTATTTGACCTATTGTACTTGATTAACAATTGTAATTTGACACAGTTAAAGTTCTAATTTGAGTAACAGAAATGCTAAAATCTTTATCCATAAATCAGTAAAGATTGGAAAAGAAAATTTATATGTTTTTCTAGATTCGATGTATGTACGAATATACAATAAGAAACTCAGTCAATTAAAAAATATATATTATGAACGTTATGACATAAATACCAGTATTTTTTTTAAAATTAATATCAGCCAAAACGCTTTAAATCTGGTAGGGTCTGTGACGTTAAACTTAAGTATTTTGTCAGTTAACAGTAAGGTCATTCCCACTCGGGTCGGTATGAGATTAACAAATCCCAAAATAAAATTAACGAGAGTGTGACTTAGCGCAAAATTACCCGCATCCTTAATGCACATGGCCGGCTGACGTGTGAGGGAGCGGTCTAAGTTCTGTCAGAACCTGCAAACCAGTCATAGAGTGTCTGACTCTCTTATGGTTTTAATCATTATTAAATAATGATTTATTGATTATAATTTCTTCAATCGATTGGTATTCACTTTGTGGCGTCATTATTAATCAATTAATTAAAAAAATATACTTTGTTTTCACCACTTTATAAATATACATAAAAATCCACATGTTTCGACTCCAATGCTGTCATCATCAGGAAAATTCTTCATATAATTACATATACATAATAACACTTAAGTATTCAGAATCAGCATTTGTTGATCTATGTGAATATCCTTTTCAATGGAGTTCCCTTATTCGTATGTTGTCGTAAATGTAAATTTTATTTTTTGTAATTATGTACATAATAAATATAATATAGTATTTATTTATTTATTCAATTTGTACAAATATTTATAAGTTTAGAGATTTTTAATCTAATTCATTTTATGTAATTGCACCGCTTATGCAGTGTATATGCAATGCCAAAAACCCTGTATATCTATATATTATATATAAAAATTAATGTATGTTTGTTTGTTTGTTCTCGATTTTCTAAAAAATTATTTCACCGCTTTCGCTGAAAATAGCACAGTTTGTTTTTATTAGTGCCGGGAAGGTTAAGAAAGTAGTTTGAATGAAATCCAATATGTAAAACTGTTGCTATAAGGTTTTAAAATTAGTATGATAAACATCGCACCCGCTATTTTTTTATTTAGGTTAGACCATAGATATAACACTCTGGTTAGCCACAGATTGCATTTTCAAAAGGAGAAGGTTTTTTGGGTAGAATATTTTCAAAATGGAAAACACGAGTAGGTAACCCCTTCTTTATGATTTAGATATATTTTGAAAAAATAAACATTTAGAATGAAATAAAATATTCAAAAGAATGTGTCTTCATTTGGAGATATTTACTTTCGTTATCAAATCAATTATGGCACCCTAATTAATGACAAGCGAAAAATCCCGAGCGAGGCCGGGTACACATCAGCTCGTGCATTATAAGACATAAAAACAGATCGATTTTAAGTGTACCTTATAAAACACCAATGTTACAAAATATCTATGGACATATTTTATATGTAATTGTTTTAATAAATTATTTCTATTAAAAAAAATGCTTTTTTCTGATCGGCCTAGTAAATATTTGTATAGTTATCCAATATTTGGCGCTTTTGTTTTAGTGAATAATGGTGTTGTACGTATTTGTTACATTATTTAACCTCCTTGCTTTGATTGGTAAATGATTGTGTTTTTGAAATCTTAGTACATTTTGTTTATTTGTAATAGTTTATGGATTATATGTTCGATTGAATCTAGTGGTGAGTAATGTGTTACGTAATGTATCATGTTGTAATATAACGCAAATTGTATGGACGGTACGCAATCTCAAGGTGAATCCCGTTGTTATTCGAGTTGATTCATTATTTACGAGTTGCCAATTAAGCACACAAGCTGTTACAAATACCTTTGTGTTTGTGTTAAAAAGTGATAGACAATAGAGGCTGATGGCGCGTTAGATTACATTGTAAATTACATTACACGCGAATTCATAATATGTAATATTATGAATTCGCGTGTGAGCGTTTCGTCGCTAGTTTAACTGATGGACGGAAAACTAGTTGTCGAGTCTTTCCGGTCTACTGAGGACCCTCTGCAGCCAGTCCCTGTGCCTGAAGATGTCGGTGAAGATGGTGTAGGTGTTTGTATGGCACCCGGAGTGTGTGCTGCTGAGAGGACCGGTGCTGGCCACGCCGCGGAGAAACCAACGGACGAATCCCTCCTTCTCTAAAAATCTGTACACCAGACCTCCACCGTTATCCCCTTGGAACAGTGCCATGCCTGCAAAAACACGTTTTTACAATTTAATATGAGTACACCATTTGCCGGACAAATGGTGAATAACCTTTCAGCTGTGAATGGGGGATCAAAGGCCGTTAAAAACCTAATCTATTCTTTTTTCATTTTCTGTTTTGTCACTGTTCTGTTTTATTCAGTTACCCTTGAGTTTATTATATCGACCCCTCCTATGTGAAGTATCGTAACTTCAAAATCGAAACTTTACAGAAGAGTGATAGAAACAGAAGTTCATGACAGATGCAAGTCGAGTTTTTGATTGTTTAGTACCAAATTTGGGACATCCATTGTCAATTACGTCCCAAATTTGGTGTAAAACCATCAAAAGCTCAACTTGCACCAATCGATTTTGAAGTTTCGATACTTTACGTAGGAGGGGTCGATATGTAAATGTAGTGAATTAGAAAGAAGAAAAAGTTATCTACATAACAGAGTGGAGTGGGGATTGATCGAGTTGAAGAGCAACACATATCACATATGTGATATCATAAAAAATGACAGTAAGGTAATAGAATAGTGTCACTACATAATGATTATTTGATGTATCGCTTTTTGTTCTTACCTGTTTCCTTCATTGGGAGCGTGAGGACAAGTGATCTGGAATTATAAATATTATCATTTTAGAACCAGTTTATTCATTAATTGATAAACTAAAGTTCTTAAAAACTTAAGACAAGATTTTTGTGCATAGCGCAAAGGGTAACAATTATTTTTATAAACAACAATTATTAGCCTGAAACACTCATCCAAATTGAAAAAAAACCTTTCCGAGCAAAGATAAATGTCGCCGACAGGACTCGAACCTGCACCCTTCTGATGTCCAGTTTATTCATTTATTTATTCTTGTACCAATAATTATTTTATTTTATAATGTCGACAAACTACAAAGTGTTTGTTTTCTTGGATAATTAATAATGCAAAATACTTAATTAATGAAGTAATCCATCAAGGTATCGAGGACCAATTTGAGATGGTTAGAAGCTAAAAGTGATTACCTGGATTTTAATCGTATAGTAAAGGTTGAAATTATGGATAATAGAAGAAAAGTTAGATATGGCATGGAAGCGTGCCGACTGTCGTCGAGCTTCGACCAAACAACATGGCTATCAAAGCGGCTATTACATTAATGAAGGTTATACATTTGGTGTGAAGATAGAAATAAAGGCGAGTAATATGGGTAAATGATGTCTAACTAAATAACTAACTAACCATGACGCCGTTTCTCCGCAGGGATTGGCAGAGAGGACTGACCGCCAAACAACTCGATCTTGGCATACACTTCTTGCTTCATTCACATTCATACATCGTCTCATACATTCTCTTCTATTATTCCGACTTCTGACATGGCCCGACTCAAGTATTTGATTCACTTGATCGTGCCATGTCTTCCTCGAACGTCCCCGGCTTCTTCTTCCATTCACATTCGCGTCATACATTCTTCTTACACTCCTTTCTTCGTTCATTCGCTACACATGCCCAAACCATCTAAGCGTCCCTTTCTTAATCTTACTCATTACTTATTACGCTTACATCAGCCTTGCATTCTTTACGAATTTGTCGAATTTGTTGTGAATGATGACGATGAAACTTTTTTGGTTTTATGCTAATAATGGTCCATGGCCCATCTCCTTTGCTTCTATGATCTATGATCACAACGCTATAAAATCGAATCATAAAGGTCGCAGACTCTTTAGGACAATAAATGATGATAACTCGATTGTACAATTATTAATGATTCCGTTACCCGAAAATGAAAAAAAAACAGTTTGAAAATGACCTTGAAAGCCGAAACAGCTGTCAAAATAATAAAAACTAAAATGCTTTGCACAACTTAATAATAACATTATTTAATTTTGAAAAAGGGGAATTCTAAGAATTAGACACAAAAACGATTAATGAAAAAATAGTGTTTGAATATTTTGAATAAAATTACAATAATTGTTTTTAAAGAGAATTGTGATGTATGGGTTAATCAAAATGATTGAAGGTCAGAAGCTGGGTTTTTAAGCATTTCGCCGTAGCACATAATAGAACATTATATCAGAATATTCTTAGAATTTTTTTTAACCACATGTATATATGTAAATATTAAAACTAATGGTTTTTTTATACAAGTTTGCACAAAAGTCCTCACTCGATTTCCTAAGGCAGTTAGTTACATTGTTCGTAAATAAAAATAATTGGTTTTGTCAATTATGTTTATTTACTCACTTAATTTGGTGATAATATCGGTGAAGTGGCGCAAGAGTTGATGCACGTTCGGGCTCATTTCACTGCATTTTCCAAAACTTCTGACTAAAAATTCTCCTCTTCTTGTCAGATGTTCTCTGTCAAGGTCTGTGGCTTGTGACTTAAAAAAACCCATAGAAAGATTTCTGGAATGGTCAAATCAGGCGATCTTGCATCTTGCGGACCAGAGCAAATTGCCGTGAAACGCTTGCTTCAGAATGTCCACCGCTCGTGCTGTGTTTGCGGTTGCATCGTCGAAATCGTTGATGAAATTCACGTTGAGCCAAAATCACCCACCGAGTATTTGTCAAAAACATTAACACAATTATTCTCCGCCCTTGAGGCGATTTTCTCACGAAAACGGTGCTATATAAGTAATCCATTTTAACAAAATTTATAGTTATCCACGGTTTGTGAAATTATATATTCTACTTCTGTTTAATTGATAAATTAATGTCAAAGTCGTGATGAATTGAGACCTTCTACATTTCATCAGAATTTGAGTACATATTGTTTTATAGAGTAATCGACGGAAAAAATGACTGAAAATTACTTTATATGGAATTATTAAATTAAAAAAAAAAACCTGAGTATAACCGCTTTAATTGAGTATCTTTCCGACCAGTTTATTAATCTTCGTTCCTTCATTGGTGATACTATACTATATATGAAATGGTAGGAATGATACTCATTTAAAGCGGCGTTATATTAAGTGAACTTATTTTATTTGAATAATATAGAATGAACAGCCACAAAGTATCAGGAGTATACGATGGTGCAAATTATTTTGTCACACATTACTGTTCCGTTTCGTGATAAATTCAAATAATATTTTTTTTTTTATGCAAATCAATGGTACCTGGCAAAATTTTACTTTTAGAATCATTTTGCTTAGATATTCATCATTCGAGTATATAGCGAATATGAAATAAAAATGTATTAATGTTTATGGTAGCGGAGTCGATTTAGAAAAAATCTTCGATTTCTCCCAACCCTCGTATGGTGTGAAGGGTTGTTAATCTATGTTGGATAAATCAATATGTTTTTGCTCGTAAATCTTACGGAATTTTTTAAAATTTGATTAAAACGGTTCAAAAACAGCGCTCGAAGCGTTATTGTGTCCCATTCAATGTACCTAGATCAATGTAAAACAAAATGCAAACAATATTTTTGCTTGACTTATGGTCACCATGTCGTAATTACAAATAATATTATTTCTACTGTAGATATCTTGAACGAATATAAAGACCTCGATAAAATAACACAATGAAAAAACATCAACAGAGCATACAAATAAGATTTAATCAAGCCGAACAAAAGGTAAAGAAAGGGAATTTTAGTGATGATCGGAAAATTTATATGATAAACAGATGGCGTTACTATCGCTGTAATTATGTGTTTGGTAGCTGTAAAATATCAATTATCTATGGCCAGTTAAGCTGTTGGCTACAATATTAACAGGTCTTAGAAATCTAAGTATGATACTGATAAAACTGACAGGACGAGGTCCTGGATTCGAGTCCCAGTTGCTATCGATATCATTTTATTTTCTATGTCTTTTCAGTTTCATGTTTCATTTTGAAAGTAGTTAATATTATCTTCAATGATTAAAAGCCTATTTGTTATTTGTACATTATACGTGTTTTTTCTGCTACACGGTAAACAATGTAAACTGTTGATTTTCCAAAAAAAATTAAATGAATAAAACACCAAAAAAACACTCATGGTCAATGGACATACCAGTTTGTGACTAGTGGAAGAGTTGTGATGGGGCAGGGCCGGGGTTAGGCGGTGAACTTAATATAAGTAATGCACTAGTATCTATCGCCCAATTCATTAGTCAGATAAATTTACAAATACGAAATTTGATTTAAATCTGCAGTTGAATGTGAAAGTGTACCCGACATCTGGTACAATACTCAGATTACCAATTAAATAATAAATGCATCAAAACAATTGGCAATGAAGGTAAACTAATAAAAAATTCAAGAAAATTTTGATCTCGTCTGGGTACATCTTGATATGTTCTACTAGTGTACAAAACCGTACGCCTCCTAGAGTTAATTTGTGGTAAAACACAGGTGCATCGTAATATTCCATGATATATGCTAATCATTGTAATAATTCTTTCATCTTCATCTTAGATAGCAGAACATTGGACTGGACATTCGGTACATAGTTATTATCGACGGCATAAAAAGTGAACCACTTTCAATCAAGTACGGAGTGCCTCAGGGTAGTATTTTAGGCCCTTTATTATTCCTAATATACATCAACGATCTTTGCGATTTAAATATTCAATTAAATATTATGATGTTCGCTGATGATACTGTAATAACTTGTCAATCTGCGTTCTTCAACCTAAAAAGTTAAGCTGAGAAAAGTGTTACTATCATTAAACAATCGATCAATAATAATAAATTTACAGTTAATACAAAAAACACCAAATATGTAACTCAAAGGGGTCAGCCTCCCACTACCTTCGAACTAAAAGTACAGGACTGTTAACAAATCCAATTCGACACATCAATGTGAGAGAAGAAAAATATTGAAAAAATCAAATATATCTCAAAATCATAATTTACTCACCAACTGACTGACCAATCTGGACTGTATACTGAATTACAATCAAACTAAAAAAAATGTTCGTCTTCAAAATTATTAAGGACATCTTCCAACGCCCAAAGTGAAATTATTTTACTTGAAGTAAAATTATTCTGTGAAATGAAAGCGTTCCCTACTAAACTATATATTTTAATTATTTAAAATTTTTTTTTTTTAATAAATCATCTATTCATGTCAAAATGCATTGTTAAAAGAAGATTTAATTATTGCATATAAACAACATGCATATTAAATCAAATTAAATTTTCACATGTCGAACTAGTTCACAATCTCCATCCAATTGAATGGGATATATTTGATGGTAAACCGGGAATAATATTTCTAAAGAAAGATCATTAATCTGCGTTCGACTAAAAACTGATAAAAATCAACAGATACCGAATAAATTTAATAATGATACAGAAATTTTCATCTGTGCAGTTTGCCCCAAAAGAAATGAAATTATTGTCCTAAGATTAAAAATCCAAACTTCACCATACAACTTAAAATAATATTAATATGTGGTGCAATTCCCAGAGTGGACAATACTCTCAGTATCGCCCTGGTTAAAGACCACCATTCAGAATTGAAACGTTGCTTGAAATCGCTTTTAGCCGTGTTTGTACACCAGATCTGAATAGCCAAGTATTTCCCCACTTTCCTCTTCCCCTTTTCCTTCCCATCCCCAATACCTTCAGCCTTACAACATTCCCCAATTGGTGATTCCATATTCTCACTGGCTCCAGACTAAAAATTCATATAAAAAAAAATTGAAAACGTAAAAATTCAAACTGTCCTACACTTCTTTCCAAAAACATTCCAAGGTAAAAGTGCACAAATGTTACAAGAATTAATCGATAAATTATCAATTTCGCTTCGATTCACTTCATAATGCATTTTTCCATGAATTTGTTAAGGAACTTATACGCTCATTTATTTTGTTGGTTAAAAAATCTGTTGACCATAAAATGGCCATTATTCAAATACGATAAACTACACATAGCCTACCTTTGGCTCTGGAGCAATACACGCCACTACAAAGTACTAGTGACAAAAAAGATCAGTCATCATACAGAACAGTAATAATACAGAACACTGACAACACAGAGCAGTGACAAAATAGAACAGTGAAAAAACAGAGCAATGACAAAACAGAGCAGCAACAAAATAGAGCAGTAACAAAACAGAACATAAGAAAATACTAGTTTAGGTTTGGTTTGTTGTTTGTTTGTTTTTCTTCATCTATTTTCTTCAAAGACGGAACCGTTTAAAGTAAATAAAAATGTCATGATAACAATATTACAAAATACCCAATCAAAACAAGTTTTTTGCACTGTGGCTGTATTTTTCTCTAAAACCACATTCACGAATAATATATCGAAAAATATTCAACAAATTATGTAGCAAAAAAGCAGGGCCGAATGGAAAGAATGGGCAACCTCGGCAGCAGCCCAAGTATTATTATTTCGTCAATTTCTGAATACTGTATACATTTTGCGCACTTACGTAAATATTGCGTATCGTGCCCCGCCTCTGTCAGTCTAGCGCGCGGCGTGGGGGGAATAGTCCGTAAATACGGCTTAAAACAGCGCCATCTTGGTCATATGAGATGCATCGTTACGTTCGATACACACATAGACGTTGGAAAATAATTTTAAAAATATTATCTTTATTTAATACGCATATTTGTACTCGTATGTACGTATATTTTTTTCTTTTTAATGAATTTTGAATAAATGACTATGGTAAGAATGATGTGGAGGTATTGTGAAATATTTATATATTTTAGTGTTTCTTGAACATCTATTATGCTAGGAGAACCTGTACTCGGGTGTTCACGTGTTTTTGATATGGCAATGTTTTAAAACGTTTATACTATTATGTTAAAGAATATTATAGAAGAAAGGCAAATTACAAATACTTATTCGAATATAATGCAAGTGTTGTTTGTTTCAGCGTTATCAATTTATTAAAAACATCTGTCCCCTTTGTTTTTATCCAGACCGAAATATTTTTTTGATTATATGTGTTGGTGTATGTGGTTTGTTTCAATGATTTAGGTATGTTTTTTTTCTTCTTTTTTTTACAGTAACTCCACACAGGAGACCCTGAGTGAAATAATTTCCCTCAAGGCCTCTTAGAGGTCTTTTAGAGGATATGAAGGAGTGAACTTGGGTCTTGAAGAAACCCATGTTGTAGGATGGAGGAAACACAGAGGTGGGCAGATCATTCCACAGCCAAGCTGTTCAACACAAGAACGAGTCGTAGAAGGACCCGTTCTCATGTGACAAATGTCAACCGTGTTCAAATGTTGGGCCGCACGTTTGGCGTGTTTCCCGACTATGCACCTGTGCCGAAGGGATCAATGACGCTAATTCCTCGGAGCATCTTCCATCAAAACACTGGTAGAACAAGGACAGCATTCCCACCTGACGCCTGTTTTATAAAGATTGCAGTCTGTTTGTTAAATAGGCGAATCTATCAAACAGACCGCCCGTTTCTCCACAGACTCGAGGGTTTTTACAGATATTTTGATGCTTCCGACTAGAGGTGGCTGCCAAATTCTTCAGTGGGGCCCGCTTGCGATTTGTACAGGGTCAGCAGTTGTGTACTATTAAACTATCTGTATGTGATTATATACGAGTAGTTTGATTGCCTAGTATTTAAAATGTTTTTGTCAGTATGGGTGGTTTATTATTTTTGCGTATTTAACGTTAAGTTGTCTAATTGTCATAAAGTCTAAAAGCTTTAAAATATTAGCATATTCTGCAAAGTATGCTACTTGAAGAATAAATTAAATTATTGTCGTTTTTACTTTTAGTATAATTTAATAATATACAAGTACAAATATTACTCGCACTTTCCCAAGATGGATTGAGAAAGAGCATAATATATATTCCTTACTATTGTGGGTGGGATGTTCTTAATAATTTTTTAAGGTGAACATTTTTTTATTTTAATTAAAACAAAATAACTTTGTATACATCACTTTATTAATATACAATATTACTACATGTTTCGTGAGCGATGCTCACATCTTCAAAACCTTTTAGAAGAAGAATTCTTCTTCGAAAAAAAAAAAAAAAATTGATAATACAGTATACAGTCCAGATTGGTCGGTCAGTTTTAGTAAATTATGATTTTGAGGTATATTTGATTTTTTCAACATTTTGCTTCTTTCGCATTGATGTGTCGAATTGAATTTGTGAACAGTTCTGTACGTTTAGTTCAAAGGTTGTGGGAGGCTGACCTCTTTGAGTTACATATTTGGTATTTTTTGTATTGTAACTGTAAATTTATTATTATTGATCGAATTTTTAATGATAGAAAACCTTGTTCAAGAACGCGGCTTGACAAATTATTACAGTATCATCAGCGAATATCACAATATTTCATTCAATATTTAAATAACAAAGATCGTTGATGTATATTAGAAACATTGAAGGGCCTAAAATACTACCCTGAGGCATTCCGTACTTGATTGAAAGTGGTTCACTTTTTACGCCATCGATAATAACTATATACCGAATGTCCAGTCCAATATTCCGATATCTGAGATAATGAGTAAAGAAATATTACAATGATTACCATATATCAAAGAATATTACGATGCACCTGCGTTTTACCATAAATTAACACTAGAAGGCGTACGGTTTTGTACACTGGTAGAAAAAATCAAGATGTACCCAGACAACATCAAAATTTTGTCAATTTTTTTAATTAGTTTATGGTTATTACTAAATGGTTTGGTGGATTTATTATTTAATTAGTAATCTGAGTATTATACCAGATATAGGGTACACTTTCACATTAAACTGCAGATTTAACTCAAATTGCGTATTTGTGAATTCATCTGACTAATGAACTGGGCGATAGATATGAGTATATTGCTTATATTAGGTTCACCGCCTAACCCCGGCCCTGCCCGATCATAACTCTTCCACTAGTCCTAAACTGGTTTGTCCATTGACCATGAAAAGTGTAAATCTGATCTGATTAAGTTTACTGTCTTTCTCAACTTTATTCAGTTTTATCGAGACTGCTATGCCAACATGTTGTTCTTATTGTGGCTTCTCATTATTGTCGTTGTGAACTCGGGTGAGTTTTTTGTTTTTGCTACAATTATTTGTTTTAATTTTGTTTGGAAAATCAGCAGTTTACATTGTTTATGGCGTAACAGAAAAAAACAAATGGAATATACAAATAACAAATAGGCTTTTAATCATTGAAGGTAATATTAACAACTCTCAAAATGAAATAAACCGAAAAGACATAGATAAGAAAAAGATATCGATAGCCACTGGGTCTTGAACACAGGACCTCTTCCCGTCAGTTTCATCGGTATCATACTTCGATTTCTAAGACCTGTTAATATTGTAGCCAACAGTTAAACCGGCCATAGATAATTAATATTTTACAGCCACCAAACACATGAATTGCAGCGATAGTAACGCCATTTGATTATCACATAAATTTGCCGATCGTCACTAAAATTTCCATTCTTTACCTCTTATAATAATAATAATAATAATTTCTTCAAATGATTGATAACTTTGTGGCATCATTATAAATTATAACAGATAAAAAATGTTACTTACCTACTTTAATTCATTTTTGTTTGTGCTCATATTTTGTATATTGTTAAATTATTGTTTTACATTTTTTATCATTTTTCTATACTTGAAATTATTTTTAGTATTCATTTATTCCATTGCTATCGAAACATGTAGAAATATTTATATATTTTAAGTAAAGTGGTATATACAAAGTGTATTTTCAATTATATATATAATAATAATAATTGGATGATTTGTATAGCGCCGTTTTTTGTGAAAAATAACCTCAAGGGCGCTGAACAAATATTTCTTAACTAATTATGTACAAACAGATACAGAAAAACATACTTACCTGCAGCTGGCAGGTCGCTTCAGATGAACACAGTTTTATTAGAAAATTTATTTATAGAGATGATAGTTTTACATGGTTATTTGTTGCTCCTTTTCTATTGATGTTACATTTATTATAAGATTGGTGGCACAAGAAGAGTTGGTATTTATTGAGATACCCTTAATTTTTAGGACTGGAAAATATTCATAAAATGAATTTTAGGACTCGAAAATATCTATAAAATTACCTTAAAAAGCGTAAGAAGCTTTTAATAAATATTAACTTTTTTTATTTTATTTTACACTTTGGATATTTACAGTGTTGCGGGCTGTGGACGCATTTGCGCACCGATGCGTGAATTTTTTTATTTTATTTTTATTTTTATTTATTTAATGACTTTAGGTAACTACTAACCGGCTAGCCTAGCTAAGCAATTTACAGGTGAATTTCTTCAATTTATGGATACGATTGTCTGAAAAGATTTATTTAAAGATGTTTTTCTTGTTCGACTTGATTAGATTCCCATTTTATTCAGCATTAAAAAAAATATTCGTGCGGTATTTTAATTTATTTATTTAGAGTTAAGGAACACCTAAGGTCTTTAAATAATAACAACTATTCTGAATTTGCAAATCATATTTTAGAAACCAATCATTCGTTTGATATAAATAAAGGTTTTAAAGTTTTTCATACAAATACAACCGGTTTACAATTAGATAAATTTGAAATTTTAGAAATAAGAAAAAGTGTTAATAGCGAATTAAATTTAATAAATAATCAAAAAAAAATTATTTGCTCTCTTAAATTTATTTTCATATTAATATTAATAATAATGTTTTTTATTTATATTTCTAATTTAAATGTATTATTCAATGTTTTATAATTATTTCATTATTAGCATTTTTGATCTATTACTTACCTACTTTTATTCATTTTTGTTTATGCTCATATTTTGTATATTCTTAAATTATTGTTCTAAATTTTTTTATCATTTTTCTATACTTGAAATTATTTTTTAGTATTCATTTATTCCTGAGAATGATAGCATTGCTATCGAAACATGTAGAAATATTTATGTATTTTAATTAAAGTGGTGTATACAAAGTGTATTTTTAATTACATAATTAATAATGACGCCACAAAGTTATCAATCATTTGGAGAAAGTAATTTATATTGTACAATTTAATAAAAGTTACAATAAAATCATACGCTCCCTTAATAATCTCTTGTATTACATATTAATACATGAAACTCATAGGAATCAATTAACACATAATCCCAATTAATCCTTGAATTCTTTTACATCGTCTTTAATTAATTCCCATATATTTTTGGCCGCTACCTTTTAATCATGACTACAAGATTCTACTCGAATATATTTGTGATCTTGTCTCATGCCTATCAGATTTTTATTTTTGCTACAGTCATCAAGACTTTGATATTAATTTGTGAAGTAAAGAAAATTAGAATACATAATTTGAAAAAGCGTGAATCACAATAAATAATAAAAAAAGGATTACTTATATATTATTAATTGATAAACCAGAGTTTTTAAGACAAGATTTTTGTGCATAGCGCAAAGGGTAACAATTATTTTTATAAACAATAATTATTAGCCTGAAACACTCATCCAAATTGAAAAAACCTTCCGAGCAAAGATAAATGTCGCCGGCAGGACTCGAACCCACACCCTTCTAATATATAATTTTTTCAATTTGGATGAGTGTTTCAGGCTAATAATTATTGTTTATAAAAATAATTGTTACCCTTTGCGCTGTGCACAAAAACCTTGTCTTAAAAACTCTAGTTTATCAATTAATAAATATTTGACAAGTCAAACATTTTTCACCAATAAAATGAAGACATAATTTGTATCGACGCCACCTAGTGAGGGATTTAGCCGTTACAAGCCTTCCTCATACAAATAAAGTTGGTTGTTTACAGGTGAAATATAATAATAAATAAAAAACCGTAATTATTGAATGAAACACTAGTATATATTGATTAACTTGGCGGGTTTGCGATAAGCCGACGTAGCTCAATGGTAGAGCATCTGACCGGATATTAGAAGGGTGTGGGTTCGAGTCCTGCCGGCGACATTTATCTTTGCTCGGAAGGTTTTTTCAATTTGGATGAGTGTTTCAGGCTAATAATTATTGTTTATAAAAATAACTTATATATTACACCGTTTTCGTGGGAAAATCACCCCAAGGGTGCAGAATAATTGTGTTAATTTTTTTGATAAACATTCGGTGGGTGATTTTGGCTCAACGTGAATTTCGTCATCGATTTTGACGGTACAACCGCACTCACAGCACGAGCGGTGGATATTCTGAAGCAAGCGTTTCACGGCAATTTTCCTCTAGTCCGCAAGATGCAAGATCGCCTGATTTGACCATTCCAGAATTCTTTCCATGGGTTTTTTTAAGTCACGGGTTCACTGCTGTGGAGCCCGAACATGTATCAACTCTGGCAGCGGCCAATATTATTCAGCGACTGATATTATCTCCAAACAAAATGTGTAAATAAACATAATTAACACAACCAATTCTTTTTATTTACAAAGTAACTGCCTTAGGAAATCGAGGGAGGACTTTTGTGCCAACTTGTATAAAAAACCATTAGTTTTAAGATTTACATACATGTTGTTAAAAATAAATTCTAAGAATATTCTGAGATGATATTCTATGATGTGCTTCGGCGAAATGCTTAAAAACCCAGCTTCCGACCTTCAACGATTTTGATTAACCGATACATCGTAATTCTCTTTCAAAACAATTATTGTAATTTTAAATATTTAAAATATTCAAGCGTTCTTTTTTCATTGATTGTTTTTGTGTCTAATTCGTAGAACTCCGTTGTCCTTTTTTTAAATTTAATAATGTTATGTTTTAGGATGTATGACGCCAATGTGAATGGAAGAAGAAGCCGGGGACGTCCGAGGAAGACATGGCACGATCAGGTGAATCAAATACTTGAGTCGGGCCATGTCAGAAGTCGGAATAACAGAAGAGAATGTATGGGGCGTTGTATGAATGTGAATGAAGCAAGAAGTGTATGCCAAGATCGAGTTGTTTGGCGGTCCATTCTCTCTGCCTACCCCTGCGGCCAAATGGCGTGATGGTTAGTTAGTTAGTTAGTTAATAATATTATTATTAAGTTATGCAAAGTATTTTAGTTTTTCTTATTGTGACAACTGTTTCGGCGTTCAAAGCCATTTCCAAATGTTTTTTTTTCGTTTTCGGGTAACGGAATCATACATTACGTAATCAAGTTTTAACACTTTATTTTCCTCAAGAGTATGAGACTTTTACGATTCATCTCATAGCAATGTGATCATAGATAATAGAAACAAAGGAGATGGGCCATGACCCATTATTATAATAAAACCACGCGCACAAACGTGTCACCAACATCATTCACCCATACTATTTCAAATCGCATCACCGCACAGCGGCGCCTCGCCTTTATTTCTGCCTTCACACCAAATGTATAACCTTCACTACGTAGCCGCTTTGATAGCCATGCTGTTTGGTCGAAGCTCGACGACAGTCGGCACGCTTCCATGCCATATCTGAATTTGTTTCTATTATCTATAGTTGCAACTTTTACGATTCGATTAAAATACAGGTAATCACATTTATCTCCTAACCATTTCAATGTGCTCCTCGATGCCTTGATTAATTACTTCATTAATTAAGGATTTTGGATTATTAATTATCCAAGAAAACAAACGCCTTGTGGTTTGTCGATATTGTAAAATAAAGTAATTATTTGCGCAAGAATAAATAAATGAATGAAGTGGTTTTAATAGTACAATATTTATAATTCCAGGTGACGTGTCCGCAGCCCCCAGTGAAGGAAACAGGTAAGAATAGAAAGCAAATTATAATTGGATAAGATTGTGTATTTTTGATAATTTATCTATAATCGAGTGGTGTTTAAACTTGTAACAAATTATGAAATGATTGATATAAGAAGAAAAACATTAATGACAAACTTATATATTTCATTTAACTTTTCCGACAAACTTTTAATTGGAATTTAATTACCACATTAGCACTTGTCACTGTTTATTGACCACTAGCAGAAGTACCCTGCGTTGTCTGGAGTTATGAATGGTTTGGAGTAAAGTTTTGAAGTTGCGATAGGTTAACCTTACCCCTGCCGCTGCTCCTACCACTACTTAGTAACTTTCCTCTTATTTTAAACGTGAAGTGTGCAAAATTTGAATCAATACTTTCAATAATAAGCTGAAATTCCAGCTACGAATCGATTTCCCAACAACGTACAAGCAGGAACTAAGTATGCAAACCATATTCGAATGTTGATGGTATTTCTACATTAAAAAAATGTACATGTGTGCACAACGCGCATTCAAGAGAAGACTCGCTTGTGTTAGTGTCGCAAAAGGCCGTGCCTATCGGTACAAATTACAAATGTAGCAACCAGTGCCATCTGTTGGTACCTCTATTAATTAGTACAACTTTACTAACGAAATAATTATCATATTATGTTGGCTTTCCTTCATGTGGTATCTTCCGTGCGGTCAAAAAAATATGCAAATTTTATATACTTATCCAATAATTGGCTTGTAATATGCACAAACGAAGCGGTTATTTGGATATTCGATGTGGCAGGTAATCTAACAAATATCGGCTTAAGCCACAAGCTATCCATTCTTAGCAAAAACTTACTAAAGAAGTTTAATTTAAAATATCAACTGTTTTTCCTACTGCCTACCCTGAATAAAAGCTTGTACCACTGTCACTATTAGGGAGAGATTTAGCAATATCCGAAAAATGCTCTATACTGGCTGCGATCCGTCGCCATTCACCTCCAGTCCTCAGACCTTTCTGTCCTGCTCTAATCTCTTCCACGCAGTCTATCCACCCCTTCCTCAGATTGCCTCTAGGTCGCTTTCATTGGAGTACCCAAACACTCATAATTTTAGGTTTATTATCATGTGGTATTCTTTCAACTTGTTTAGCCCTTCATGTTCATGGTTCATTTGATTCTGTTTGATACTTTTTCTGCCTAAGTCCAAAGAGCTAGCCTTGAGTAATATTTTTGTGTTTCATATATGTCAACAATTCCAGTTGTGTCCTACCGCCTATCCCTCACCAGGGCTACTACTCCATTCCAAACTACAATGGACCGGTTGTTCCAGGAAACTCGGTAGACACATATACGTTGCTGGTTTTCTCATGCATAGACGAGGACTACGAACTCAGTGTCAGCAATCCATACTCTCTGTGTGAAGAAAATAACAACTGGACAACACTTCCAGAATGCCATAGTAAGTAATCTCAGAGTTTTTGTTGTTAAATTATGATTCTCAAATCGAAGAGCGGCGTGGACATGGATACCATTTAAATGCGTATTTTCACGGTGTAATGAAATAATACAGAGGTTTCTATACATCACGAATCAGAGAGAGGGGAAAGGGGTCAAAAACCACCAGGCCTACCAAAGGATAATAGAAACAGAGGGATATATGTCATAGAAGCGTGCCTACTGTCGACGATCTACGACTAAACTGCACGCAATATAAAAGCTATGGATTGAAAGTTATTCATTTGATGTGTAGGTAGTAACAAAGGGGGGTTTTATTTTCATTTTATTTTTTATATAATGTTTTACAAAATCGCAAAAAATGTGACCTTACTGGGGTACCCCATTCTATTCATGTATGGATTATAAATTAGGTTAAGTTTTTTTGTAAGTTTGTTAATTTTTTAAGTACGTTTTTGTAATAATGTTAAAATATTACTAGATGGGAATTATAAAGCATTAAATGAATACAAATTCTAAAATCTATAAGAAAATATACCGTGAGCGTTAATCTCTGTTTGGTTGCAACATCATATCTATATTCTTTCTTCCCGTGTCCATAATCCATATCTTAATACTTCTTTTGAAGTCAGTTAGTTTTGTAATGGTTTTTATTGAGGGACGATGTTAAATACTTTTATAGAGAAATATTGCAAATTTAATATTCGAAGAAAATGATATAAACTTAACCTAAATGAAACATGAAACCAGAAAAACAACAACAAAAAAGATTTCAATCACATCTGGGACGCGAACCCAGGACCTCTGCCTATCCGGGGCAACCGCTTAACCAACATAACTAATGAGACCAGATAAGATGACATAAATAATAATCTTCATCGATATCATATGTCAAATTCAAGATTTGTCAATATTATTCTCCATTTTTAATACCATATTATTGGCAGGTATCTATTTATGATGATGATTGTTATTGATTCGTGTTTCAGATGCAACTGAAATCTTTTTATATTCTGTTGTTTTTTACCGGTTTCATGTTTCATTTAGATTATGTTAATATTATTTTCTTCATTGATTAAATATTACAATGAGGTTTTTAAATCTCAATAAAAATAAATAATAATTAAAAATTGAATATTGCAAATTTCTTTGTCAAAAAGTTGTTTTAGTTGCAGGTTGATGGAATGTATATTGTAATGAGAATCTTGCGAATCAAACCGAGTTTGTATGTGTTTGTTTGTAGGGTGCCGCTGTGTGTAAATGCAATGTACAGTAGTACGGCTGAGCGATGTTAGCGACAGAGATTGTCGATATTCCTGCCCTGATTATTTTTTTCCTGTGATTTTGAAGTGATTGAGGCCGTCAATATTATTTTACCGAAAATCTGATTATTTTTGAAATTTTATCCAAAGGGAAAAATTGTAGAAAAATTCAATAAATGTTTTAGAAATTGTAGAGGAAGTGGTTCCTCATTCGGATAATAGCTGGCCATTTTTTTTTATTTTTTTATTTTATTAATTGCTTCATAAATAAGAATGTGAAAATACAAAATATGGTGTAAATATTATTGTATTTTATTTTGTAAACTGTTCGATTTTTGGTGATTTTTCTTAGTCCTCCTCACTACCTCCTCCTCTACTGAGGCGGACTAGAATTATTTACATTGAAGTCATCTCATTAGATGCGTCTTCTATGTCATTTTAAGTGCTGTTTTTTAAGGTTGTTTCATTGATCTCTTTCAGGCAAACTTTATTTCTTGACTTATACTCATTAAAAATTTTATTCGTTTTATATCTGGGAGAAGGATGTTGTGGAGTTTTGTTGCCAAATATATGTAGTTTCTTTGTCCGAAAGTGGTTTTATAACAAGGAATACTATTTTTATTCGATGTAGTGTCAGGAATACGTGATCTAGTGTCAGGAATACGTGATCTAGTGTCAGGAATACGTGATCTATGGTCAGGAATACGTAATCTAGTGTCAGGAATACATGATCTAGTGTCAGGAATACGAGATCTAGTGTCAGGAATACGTGATCTAGTGTCAGGAATACGTGATCTAGTGTCAGGAATACGTGATCTAGTATCAGGAATATGTGATCTAGTGTCAGGAATATGTGATCTAGTGTCAGGAATACGTGATCTAGTATCAGGGATACGTGATCTAGTGTCAGGAATACGTGATCTAGTATCAGGAATACGTGATCTAGTATCAGGAATAAGTAATCTAGTGTCAGGAATACGTCATCTAGTATCAGGAATACGTGCTCTAGTGTCAGGAATACGTGATCTAGTGGGGGGTTCCGTATTCTTGCAAAGTTCTGATTGTACATTGTTAGCGTATGTTTGTAATACATTTGGAAAGTCAAAAATTTTGAAAACATCCGTTGGTGGCGTTCTGAATGTTAGTTTAAGTATTATCTTTATGAAAATAAAACAATAACTTTGTTTATAACCACGAGAATTTTATTTAATTTTATTACGACCGACCGGTTTCGCTTAACATAAGCATCTTTGGGGTACAAAATTAAACTTAAAACAGTTTAATTTTTGGCACCCTGAAGCGAAACCTTCGATCGTAATAAAATTAAATAAAATTCTCGTGGTTATAAACAAAGTTATTGTTTTATTTTCATTAAATATGTCTAACCACAAAGTGACTGCTTTCTATCAAAATATATTATCTTTATGATTCCATTTTGAATTGTATTCAGATTGTCAGTGTCGTGCACAGAGCTTTTAATCGGGATAGGTAGTAGGAAAAACACTGAATTAATTGATATTTAAACAACTTACCAAGGACGTGGTAAACTAAGAATGATCAAGCTCCTGGTTTCAGACGATGTTAGATTACCTGCCACATCAAATATCAAAATAACCAGTTCCTCTGTGCATATTACAAGCCAATTACTGAATATATAAAATGTCAATACTTTTTTCGACCGCACAATTGGTTGAAAGTAAGCCATCATAATATTGATAATTATTTAGTTAGTAAAGTTGTAGGTACTAATCGATAGAAGTACCAACAGATGGCACTGGTTGCTACATTTGTAATTGGTACCAATAGGCACGACCTTTTGTGACACTAGCATAAACGAGTTTCCTCATGAATGCGCATTGTAGAATCCTATCAACATTTGAGTATGGCATTTTTCATACTTAATTCCTGCATTTGACACAATTCATAGCTGGAATTCAGTGCGTATTTTTTAAAGTATGGATTGATTTCTTGCAATACTTTTATTTATTTTTTATGCGAGTAAGGTAGCGTAGGCAGAGCTTATGTGCCTATATGGATTGCACGTCTCTGCAGATAGTGCATGTACTTAGATGTCGCAGATCCCCTTTTCTTCAGACTTTTTTTATATCCTCTCTATTCACCACATTTCATAGATTTTTTAAAGTAATGTATAGGTACTCTTGTTAACCTCATACCACACGTGTATCGTGAACATTTCACTGATTACTTCCCCAATATTTTCAGAGAAGTGTGACATGCCGACTTCTCTCACCGTCGACTTTGAATGCACGGGGAGCAAGAGTGAAGTAATCAACTGCACAGCCAAGATGCCACAGGGAACCCACATCACCTCCAGGTGCAAGGATGGCCACGTCTCCTCGGAATATCTTGAGGAACTGACGTGTAGCGGAGGAGCATGGGACTCCATTATACCGAGGTGTTTACCAGGTCAGGCTGTTTTAAATAATATCCCTTTGATAATTCCATTTTATTGTAACAATAATATCAGAACTACTGAGTCAATTAGACACTCTCTTGTACATAATTTGTGCGTTTATATTTTCATTACAATTTAGTTTGTGGATCACAGACATGTTTATTTTAAAGTTTTTATCCTTGTTACTTAATAATATTTTTATTTTTTATGGTTCATTATTCGCATGGAACACTGACTGAATTGTAGTAGGCATGTTCTTTGTCATAGAATTGGAAATTTGATTGTTTGAAAACATGAAATACATACTAACATGTCTAAAATAAGTGAAGTTTGAAAACAAGTGAAGGCCTTTTGAAAGTTTTACCTAAAGTTCCAGTGTGTATTTCATAAATAATAAGTTTTGAGATTAAGAACTTTTTCACTGGAAACCTTAGATATTTTCCTAACTACCTGTATAGAATTTACATATCATTTGTAGTATTTCTTACGTTAGCAGACTACAAAGTGAGTATTTTTGAGTGTTGGCCACTGACGTCAGAATGAATAGACTTGCCTTAATTTACCATTTCGACGACTAGGGGCAAAGGTGACACCCATTTAGCACCAGTCTAGTTCACTGCAGTCCAAGTTTGTTTTTCGCTATAAAACTATAAAACATTTATAAAAGAGTCAAACTAAATAGCCTAAAAAAAATCTTTTTTTGTAATCAAACCAAACCTTTTTACTTATTTGCTGTTTTACTTAAATTGGCAGCACGCCCAGCTTGCCCCTCGCCCCCCTTATATTGGTTTCTTTCTATTGCGTGTCAGGGCATCTCAATGTATTATTTGTTCTGTTGTGCTGGCCTTTAAAGGCAACTTAAATACCGTCCCTAAATGAGCCCAACTAAAATGTTCATCTAAGTGAGTGTGCTACGTGTGAATATTTTAAATTGTGGTTTTAATACGCATGCATGTAATACATATGTTATTTTCTAGTTATATTAGGTTAGGTTATTCAGTGTAACATTTCTTGCTCTCTTGATATTTGAACTTTTTAATTTGACTATTTATACTCCTAGTTTATTTTAAATTATGCATGTAAGTGAGTCGGTTTTTGATCGATCACCAAAGGAGAAATTAATTTATTTAAGGTATTTGACAAGCGACAATGGAAGCATAGGTACAATGGGAGTGTTGTCCGCAACTGTTTACGATACGGTGATCTGATAAGGTAAAACAATACATCTGTGGACCCGCTTTAAATTGTATAAATTTATTAAAACCTGTACAAATCGTACAAAATTCAAACAATGTGGTCACAAAATTAAATTAACAGTTCAATTTTTTTTTCTAGATTGCGGTCTACAGAAATCGTCTTCGAATTTAGATTTAGTCGAAGATAAAAGAGACTATTTACCATGGCACATAGCAATATACGAAGTAAACGAGGAAAATAAACCCACACATAAATGCAGCGGCACACTGTTAACATCAAATGTCATCATCACCAGTGAGTATGTGTCACACATAGATTAACGAAGAACCCAAGAGGGGAGTGTGCTTCTGAAACATGTAGATATTTACATATTAAATACAGTGGTTTTAAACAAAGTAATTGTCATTAATTTAATAAACATGACTCCACAAAGTTATTTTACATCATTTGATTGAATTAATAATATTTGATACCTCGTGAAAAGATGTTTTTTTAATATGAATACTGTTTTTGTGTTAAATTTTAGCTGCCCATTGTTTCATCGACCCTATTACAAAATTGGCGTTACCTGCCGAGAATTTCAGAGCAGCCGTGGGAAAAGTGCACAAAGAGTGGGATCACAGTGAGGAAACTATGTTTAACTACATACAAAAGACAAAGGTGGGTTAGGTTCACATCAATCCACTGGAAGAAGAACGAGAATTATTAAAGGGTCCTTCAGATCTACATAGCCTGCTATTTTCCAAAGTTCATATTTGCCATCTTCCCTTCTGCATCACAACACACCCTAATTTGGGATGCTACTGTCCCACTAGCTCAGGTAATCAAATAAAAGATATACTAAAAACGGAGAGAAATTCAATCAATAGACAGTTTTCGTACACATTTTGAATAGATACGTTAGAATCATCTGAGTAAAATAGATAAACAATCATTCATACATGATCAGTCCAACGTATTGGTGATCTTTCTCTGCTTCTCCTGCCTTCCACTTTGCCAGTGACTATGAGCTTCTCCAGTTTGCAGTTTGACGAACAACGTGTCCAAAATATCTTAGGATGCACTTTAGGCAAAGAGTTGTTAGCCTATTTTGTAAGCCTTCTAGAACTGATATACTCGTATACACAATCGTAAGCTTCAGTAATTTTTTGTACTGTTTTAGGTGGCTGAAATCATCATTCACGAGCACATTGGCCGGAGCAGGGGTGATTTGGTGGGACATCCAGCTATACTGATTGTCGCTACTCCCTTCAAGCTGTCAGATTCTATTCGACCAGCTTGCTTAGACCTGCAAAATGACAAGTTCAACGAAATACAAACAGTGGAAGGCGCTTTAGGAAAGGTAATGGGTCTAAAAACATTCTACCAAAATACTGTTCTTTTTACCCTTTGAATTTTTGGTTGGCAGGACTTTCTACCATTAACAGTTTTTTCTTGCACCGTGTTTTGGACATGAATTATTGAATTAATATTACTTTTATTTATTTCCTTTGAGTGTTTGGTTGGTTGGACTTTCCAACAAGAATATTTTGTCTTCTACCATATTATGGACCTTTTGAATTCCTCCATTCTATTCCTTCTTCTTCTTTCTTCTTGAGTTTTTGGCTTGTTGAATTATCAAACATTTTATGTTGAATTGTGTTTTTTCAGTCCTTTTGAATTACTGCATTACTGTACCTTTTCCCCTTAGAGTTATTATTATTGGTTGTTTGATATTTACACTGGGATGATGGATTTTGTCTTTAAAACATTTATTTGTTTACTTATTTTTATTTTTATACCGGAATTGCGAAATTAATCCAAACGTAAAATTCGGTTTTCTTAAAATTTCACCCTTCCAAATAGCATTGTAGAACTTTATTTCACTAACATGTACTTTATACATTACTATCGGAAGTACTGCCCGGGGTCATGTACGGTTTTGAGGAAAATTTTAATGATGTAATAACCCTACCCCTACCCAAAATTTCATTAAGAAATACCGACATTCTGCTTTAAAGGGTAGGAAAGGGGGATGGGTTTGGTTTTCGAAATATCATGTAGACAGTGACCTTCTTCTTGTTTCGAAAGTCAAGTGTGCAAAATTTCTTCACCTCGGAATAAAATTGTAGATTTGTGTACAAAACAAACACATACGGGACATTCATAACAGATTATTTTTGGAAATCAAGAATTTTCCTCTTTCCATCCCCTTATTTGTAATTTCATTACGTAATTATTGATACAGGACTTAGTTAACAAAGTATTGAACCTACGAACCTTGGTGGGTCTATACCATCTTTTTATAGAATTTTTGTTAACTTAACTACTAGCCAGTCGCTTTTGCTTCGCAATATGAAACTTTGTTAAAGTCGTATACTTTGAAAACATATAGAAATTGTTGTAAACTCATACGTTGATTTCTCGATTATTATTTGGTATCTTATTGATCAAAGAAAAACTAAAAGTGCTATATTTAATTTGTATAGGTTGCAAGATGGGGAAGAACAGGAAGCGGAAATGAATCAGAGGCGCTGACCACACTATCAATTCCTGTTGTCAATCTCCAGGAGTGTCAAGATGATGTTTTGAAGAAATTCGAATCCATTGTCAACGAGGATAAGATATGCGCAGGAGACGTAAACGGTACGTATTGAATCTCAATAAGGGCGTCTAAGAAGTTTTCCACGAGTGGCTTGTAAAGTAATTCTGTCTGTGACCAGCAGTGGCTGCGGAAGATTCATTTAATCCTATTTGGGATATAAACTCGTATATCATATACAGTGAGGCATGGAACTGGCATAGGAAGGATGAAAGTAGACTGAATGCTGTAGAAATGATATCTCTGAGACGAATGTGTGGTAAAACCATATATGATCGTGTGAAAAATGTTGAGATTCGTAAAGAATGCAAGGCTGATGTAAGCGTAGTGAGCAAGATTAAGAAAGGGACGCTTAGATGGTTTGGGCATGTAGAGCGAATGAATGAAGAAAGGAGTGTAAGGAGAATATATGACGCGAATGTGAATGGAAGAAGCCGGGGACGTCCAAGGAAGATGTGGCACGATCAAGTGAATCAAATACTTGAGTCGGGCCATGTCAGAAGTCGGAATAACAGAAGAGAATGTATGAGACGTTGTATGAAAGTGAATGAAGCAAGAAGTGTATGCCAAGATCAAGTTGTTTGGCGGTCCGTCCTCTCTGCCTACCCCTGCGGGGAAACGGCGTGATGGTTAGTTAGTTAGTTAGTTAGTTACTCGTATATTATATTTACACAAGTTTTTATACATGATTTGTTTTTTTGCTATGTATTTTTAAAAATTATTATTGTACGTATTTACAAAATTTAATTACAAATTTGTATACTTAATATTTTTTTTCAAGTTTATATAGTTAATATTTACTTATACTTTTTTTTATGCTCTTTTGTATAGGCGCTGTATACATTTTTGTACTCTTTAATTGTTTCTTTATATTTGTTAAACTTATAGTATTTGTTTTTTGTTGTTGTTGTACATATTTACATTATAGTACCTTTATTTTAATGTCACATGTTGTGCCGCATATATGGACATACTCGTATACATAAATAAATACGATAAAGTGACACTGACTCAATAATGACTTGGTTTCAGGTGTCGATGTTTGCGAGCCCGGAGCGGGCCTGGTGTTTCCTGCAAATGACATCACGCTGCAGACCCGCTGGTACTTACGGGCTTTCGTCAGTGCCCGTTTATTCGATTACCAAAGGACGGAAGACTGCAGAAAGACCTACACCGTATTTACCAATATTTACAGTTTTAAAACACGTCTGATTTCCCTGATGCGGGACCTTTCAAATCCGCGAACATAGATCTCTTATTACCTACCATAGATAATATAAACAAAACGGAACCATAGCGGCTATGCACTGTAAATTATACGTTTTGTGTTTGGGTAGAAACAAAGGCAGAGCCCCCTGCTATGCGTAGATGCGAGCAGCGGCGGTATGGGTGAACGATGTTCGCGTCGCTTTTGTGCATGCAGTTTTATACCCCATCTCCCTTCTTTCCATTATCTATGGGTTTAATTTACGAAGGTCTTAATTTTCTTTAGTCTTTCTTAGATTTTTATAAACCGAATTGAATTCAGTTTCTTGAATAAAATTCTGCGAGTGAACGCATCTCGATATCAATGTTGATCGAACACAGTCAACATTATTTAACCAGCGTTAGACACCAGCCTTTTAATTACCATGTTGAATTGTCCACGGCTGAAGGAACGATAGGGTGCGTACCACATGGTGCAATACGCTGGCCTATGTAACCAGTGGGAATCGCTTGTTAGTTTCGTTTAGAGCTTGCGTACATATTCCTCCAGCATATATCGTAGACAGATAGTATGGATTTCGCGGCTTTGACAAATCCATTTGCCAGGCGCCGTTTGTCTCAGGGCCGGCCCTAAGTATACATTTCATTATTTATCAATTATGATGTTGTGCGGCTGACTGTGCAGTCAGCAACCATTCGCTGCAGAACTTGAAGCACTGCGGAGATGTCGATTTTGGAATATATAGTGGTATTTCAATCCATAGTTTTGTTGAGGAATAACTGTAATTACCCTCAAATACAGCAGTTCGATACCTGTAGAGAATAAGAAAATGGTATCTTTGGTGTGTATTGCGCGCATGACAGTCACGGGACCACTGCAGTTTGTCAAACAGATAGGTAGGAATCTTAGAACGCGTCAAATTGTACATCTGATGCAACTTCCTTCTTTTCGACATACTTAGTATCCTATGCCGATAAAGGTGAAGGTAGTTAAAGAGTGTAAATAGTTGTTAGTTAAGGTTTATTTGTTATGATTCTTAAAAAATTAAAACTTATACGTCAAACATTTTACCGCTTTTTTATTTACTTACCCTGGACCAAGTCCCTTCACATCAATTGCTTCGTACCAACGGGTACTTCGCACACAACACGCATGAGCCGCTTCCAAATAGCAAATAAGTAATTAAAGAGTCAAAAGGGCAAAATAAAATGAATGAAATCAATTGTGACAATAATAGTGTATTCGGATCTTCCCATCAATGTTCATGTATCTATCAACTTACTTGCTAGTTGGGAGCGGTTCACGTACGTTGTGTGGTCCGTCTGCCCGAAGTCAATAAAGCGAAGTTGAATTATTCTTTTTTTTTGTTATATATTATTGCATGTGCATATATTATTTTATATTTAATAATAAAATGAAAATGAAGACATTGAATGAACAATACACGAGTATGCAAACGATGTGAAGAGATGCGGCTCGTCCAAGTCGAGGGTCGCAACAAAAAGGAAAATCCTTTTCTGAGATCTAGAAATAGGTACAAAGGTCTTATGTAATTTTATGATAACCCTTTTTTAATACACCAATATTTATAGATCACACTTGTAACAATTATCTGAGCAGAAACCTTAAAGAGTAAAACATTTTGATCAAATAAAAGAAAGACTACGCAGTAGAAGAAAACTCAGCGCCTTACTATGGGAAGATTTCCCTCATGACAGTCAGCATCAGTGGCGTGCATTGCTCTATGACCAAAGGAAGGCTTCCTTAGTTTTTTAATAGTGCATTGAATATTTGAAAACAGCCATTTCCTATCATCTTCCACTGATTTTTGTAGTCAACTGAATAAATGAGCGTGCAAGTTCCTTATCGAAATAATGAAAAGAAATGCTTTCTGATCAAATAAGCATATATATACATATTTTTCAAATATTTTTTTCATTTCTTTTTATGGTATTTTTTTCTTAGGATAGGCACAGCTTTTCAGCTTGTATGAATAGTACGCCACTGGCTAGCATAAGGGTGAGGATGGAACAATAATTGTAAAATAATAAAAAATTGTCTAAAATATTTTTTAAATTGGAAAAGAATTTACAAAAAAATTGCCTGTACATTCATTTATGTTATTTTCCTATTGCGTGTGTATATTTTTGTATTCATATTTCCATTCACTTATTTACCTTGAAAACCTTGTAAAACTGAATATTAGGTAGGAAACAGTCCCAAAAGAAGTTGAATTGATAACTCACGGGAATGCAACACTGTTGTATGTTTTATTTGAAATATAAATACATACATTTTTTTAAAGATTGGAAAAGAATTTATAACGAAAAGAAAGAAATGGAAAAAAAATTCAAATAATCGATAATAATGGCAATTGTTCGATCGTAGCATCAAGGTTCTGGAAAAAAGTAAAAAAATCTCCGGTGGCATCCCTACTACTAGCGCGGCTCGAGGAACATATTTAGGACTGCCAGGTGACGTGGCGGGAGATTTAAATGGAGAATTACACAGGAAGATTGGTAAGAAACGTGGATTTGGCAGCAAAGTGGTAATTTTTGTCTCACTTTATAGGTTGTAAATAAAGCTAAGTACATAATATTAGTTTCATTGTAAGGTAAAATTTTTCTAATAATGCTACATTGCTTCGGACTAATTGTAATTCATTGCCAATGCGTGTAATACAGGTTTTTAGTGTAATAAATGCTATAAAAAAGACAAGGAAAAGTTTTCTTTAGTAGTCGAAGGGCAACTATTAATTGAATTCACCCAGTAACAATTTAACATTGCGCATGTCAACATGTTGCTCTCTCTTTTGTTTACAATTCCTGTTTTTTTAGATTCGGGTAAGTGCTACGCTTATTCAAATGTATTAACTTTGTCAGTACTTGACTGTTACACTTGACCACTCTATATTTCATTAACTTGGACGTGCTATATTTTCCTCGGGCATCCCCGACTTCTTCTACAGTTACTTTTCCATAGAATTTTTGTTTCATATGTACAATTAAACATTTTTGTTACCTGAAAAGTTTAAAAATTCAAAAAGAAAAAAAAAAGCAATAATATAATGTTAATGTCTATGATATTGGCTTTATTTAATAGATAATTTTATGCTATTATTGTTTAAATATGATTTCGGGCATATGAGTGCCACGGCTGGTTTGAATGAAGCGCAGTCGTGAAGGACAACTTTATCGAGCAACTGGGGTCGTATATCGGCAATAACACGGCGAATGTTGACTTCCAAATGATCCAACATCTCTGGTTTATCAGCATAGACTAGGGACTTCACATACCCCCAAAGAAAGTGATCTAATGGTGTGAGATCACACGATCGTGGAGGCCAGTTTACAGGTGTTTAAAAAGGTGCTTAAGAACCAAACCTCTAAAAAAACACCCTGTAATATTTAATTAATGAAGGAGATAATATTAATAACTCTCAACTTCCAGTGCGCTGAGATTGCCCATCGAATATGTAATTTTGTATCCATCGATCACCGGCATATCCGATGGGCAACGTAAAAACATACTTTCTTTTCGTAAATATGTAGAATATAAGTAGCTATTCTGGGGAAACTAATGAGAGATATATACATTTTTTATAAATATATAAACAAATTATCTGGTAAGACAGTCAATTTACAAAAACATAATTTTGTAAAAAACAAGTACTCGTAAGTTACGACTCAACCAGTGCACTGCGGGCCGGGCGCCAAATTTTACTCTCACCACACTACGGAAATATTAGGCCGCTAAAGGGTGTTCTTTGTTAATGACAACACGAAATAGAAAAAGACACAGAAAACAAAAAGGTTACTGTTGCAATTGGGACTTGAAATTAGATCCTTTAGTCACCGGGACCAACCAGGGCCGGACGTCCGCCTTGACCCGAGAGGTCCAGGCCTAGGGTCATTAAAAAAACTTTAACTCTACGCAGGAGGCCCCGATAGAAATTACTTTCTTAGGAGATATGCCATTTTTGGGGATGCTATAAAAATCATAAACATTCAGGACACAAGACTCGGAAATCAATATTTCAACACATTTTCTAGGGCCCCCACTTCGGACCTGGCCTCGGCTAGGTACCAATATGATACAAATTGAGGGCACAGGGTTCGGAAAAATAATTGATCAATTTTACCTTGACAAAAAGGTTAGGAAACCATTGAAATGTTTAATAAAAGCAAAGCATTTTTTTTGCTAATTTAGCAAAAAGAGGACCCTGACTCCATAATTGCCTATGGGTCCTGGGTCTCTAAGTACGGGCCTGGCGCCCAACGCCTCTATCAATTGAACAATCCCCGTTGCGACTGTGTCCTTTTTATTTTCTGTATCTTTTTCTGTATTATATTTTCGTGAAGAGTAGGAAATATTGTCTTCTTCAATGATTAATTTTTATTTATTTTTATTTACTCATACTGTCATGTAGAATTAACTTCTGAAGTTATTGCACTCTACCCCCGGCACCTCGTACGCTCCGGCTGCTCTTTTTTCCATTCATCCATTATGCATGTCCAAACCGTAGAAGCATTGCTTTCTTACTTTTGTTACTTGCGCATATATCAGCCATGAATTCTTTCCATATTTGCAATTCGATCATTCATGTTTTTACCACACTCCCTCTGCCAGTCCCTCACTACATGAGTTGGTATCAGCACTCCATTGTGGACTGCCAGCCTCGCATATTTGGACAACATTACTGTTTATTAGCGACTAGCGCGTTCAGTCCTCCATTAATGGAGTTCCTGCAATCGCCCTGCTTCCATCAGCAGTGGCGTGCATTGATCTATGACCAAAGGTATTCTGTGAGCAGTTAGTTAGGGCATTGAATATTTAAAAATGGCCATCATATTATCTTATCAAAAGTGTAAATTTGTCATATAAAAACATTTTATTAAATACGACATAAAAAATATTCACAAATTTGTGGATAAAATACATTTTATTAAAAAATCTTTTATTTTCTATGGTTCCTTTTTCTTAAGATAGGCACAGTGTTTCAGCCTTTATGGACTGCACGCTGGTGTCCATCACTCTTTCCTTATCAGCATTTCCATCTCAAGATTGCAAAAAAATGCTTCTTTATTTACTTATTTTATTTAGTAAAAACAGAAACAAAGCGAGATATGAAGCGTTTAGTACCGCTATGCATAAAAGCAATTTGTAGTAGTATGGTTGAACGATGTTGGCGACATGCGTTTTGCGCGTGGTGGAATGCTAATAGTTCATGACTCATCTACCTTGTTTCTGTTATCTATGATGTCATCATATACATGTAAAATATAGCGTAGGTTCACACTCCTTTTTTTAAAACTAGAGGTACGAGCCCTTGAGGTTCACTTCAATTTTATTTGTATAATAAAGATAACTGGTACAGGACATTTTCCTCCGGGCTGTCCTTCTCTCGTTCGATTACATTAGAGTAATTATCATCTTAAAATAATAAAGAATGCATGTTGTGAAGACAGAGTTTAATTGAGAGTGTGCTGAAAACAGTTAAGCAATAAACCAGTTATTAATTGTACCCATACGAGCACCTCTTGTACATAGAACCATAAAACCGATCTAGCATTGGTGTAGGAAATACATTAATGATCTTCAAATGACCTTGATCTCGGCATTTTTTTCTAGTACGGTGTAAGGTCTGTAAGTAATGCGAATCTGTCTACAGAATACATTAATATTATTATCACATATTATGCTTTTTTAATGGAATTTTCCGTAAACGCGCATTAACCCGTTAACCGGGGGATTGCCTTCAAATCCAAAATTATGTTTTGTATGAAACAGGCCGCGCAGCCGTTCCTCTTATATTCACGTCGATGCATGTACCGATGACACACACATTCGTAAAACGTAAAACTAAGTCCCGCCCGTTCAAGGGAAGAACATGTATTTCGAAGACGTTTTTATACGTACTACCCGTACTCGATACTGTTTACATTTGACGTATAAATACGTCAAGCTCGGTTAACAGGTTAATATCAGCAAATTTCCCACATTCTTCAAGCATTCAATAAAATCAGGGTATTTTTCGACTCCCTATTGTCATTTAAGAAAAATATTACTAATAATTAAATCAATAAACTCAGACACATACACACTCATACACTTACACTACACACATTTTTCATATCTCGTTTTATCTTTTACCTAATTTTTTTTTTTTTTTTTTAATATTCTCCAACACGTTTTTTTATTACAGGGGGGTGTATTTTATCCTTCATGCTAGAAGTTCACCTCCATTATGGAGGACATTATTCAAGATTAAATTAATCTAGTATATTAATAAGTATGTATGAAGAATGAGCTAATGGTGAATGTAAGTAAGTCTAAAGTCATGGTCTTTGAAAGAGACAGTACGAAAACAGCGTGCAATATAGTTGTGAATGATGAATACTTGGAGCAGGTCGATGAGTTTGTATATTTGGAAGTATGTTTACGAGAGGTGGAAAGACTAATAGGGATACTGAAAGAAGAGTGAATGCGGAAAACTCCATTAACGGAGGACTGAACGAGGTTGGCGAAAACAAAAAGTTGTCCAAAGAAGCGAAACTAGCGGTCCACAATTTATTTATTTATTTAATTTCCTCAAATTTAAATATGACAACAAAAACATTAGCCACTCATCTCCCTATGACAGTCATGTGTTGAGATGAGCGGCTTTACAATTTAATAATGATCAGTAAATACTAATAAGTAAATAATAATACATGAATAAAGAATAGTAAATATTAATAAGTAAATGGTAGTAAATATTAATAAGTAAATAATAGTAAATATTAATAAGTACATATTTATAGTAGATAAACAATAAAAATTAAATTATAGATTATAATTGTTAAATAATAATAATAGGTAAATAATAATAATAAGTAAATATTAATAAGCAAATAATAATACACATTAAATATTAAGTAAATATAATAATAAAAATAGGTAAATAATATTTGAATAAAAATAAAAATAGGTAAATAATAATATGTAAATAAAAATAAAAATTATGTAAGTAGTATTAAGTAAATAATAAAATGTATGTAAAAAATAGAATTATAAGTAAATAGTAATATGTAGTAATCAGAAAGTAATAAAAAGTAAATAGTAGCAAGTAAGTAATAATAAGTAGATAATAATGATAATATCAAGCGTATATAACGTGTCAACATTGATTACAACGTAAGGGATAACATGGATAAAGCGAAATCACCACTCTCAGCTAACATAGGTTTTTTGATTACTTTTTAAAATAAATTTAGCGTATCTATAGTTTTAATGTTGTCACTGAGCCTATTATATAACAAAGGAGCTTTACAAATGATGTTCTGTTATTTGCCGGCTGATACACTAGAGAAGAACCCATTCTAGTATTGTGCACTTGTTGTGACCTTATAGCAGTATCAATATTGTTAAAAAATTTACACAGAGCTTGTATTATGTACAATTGCCTTACTGTCATAATTTTACATTCACTGTTTAATCGGTGTGATGGATATAAAAAACATTTCTTGTACATTATTTTTAAAATTAATTTTTGAGCAACATTTAGGGACTCTAGTGTAGTCTTGTAACATGAACCCCAACATACAGCATTATATGAAAGAAGAGATTGAACAAGAGCATAATATATAGTTTAGTGTAACTTTGTCCAATATATTTCTTAGGGTCTTGAAGATATAGGCTAGTTTTCTTAGTTTGTTTGTTAATACAGCAATATGATCGTTCCATTTTAAATATTTATCAATAATTAAGCCAAGATATTTGATATTGTCTACTCTTTCCAAAGATTGACAATTGCACTCGTGTACACAACAATGCATTGTTAAGGAACGGTCCACAGAGGGTTGACTTACGGAGGAAATGCTAAAAGTAATATATTTAGTTTTTTGCGTGTTTAAAGTTAAAAGGTTTTGATCAAGCCACTTTTTAACAGTCTTTAATGCTGACTCACACTTAGCATAAGTTTCATCCCAAGTATCACCAGCAAACACCAAAACAGTATCATCTGCAAATACAATTGAAGAAGCCAAGAATGTTAATTTACAAAGGTCATTAATATACAATAAAAATAAAATTGGACCTAGAACACTACCCTGAGGAACACCATAAACAATTGATTTATTTGAACTAATATGATCTTTAATCATTACTCTCTGTGTTCTATTCCCAAAATAAGTTCTGAACCAATCTAGTGCTTTATTAGCAACACCCATTGCATTAAGTTTTTTAAGCAGTTAACCATGGGATACGATATCAAAGGCCTTAGACAAGTCTAGAAAGACAGCCATTGCTTTGTTGCCAGCATCTAGAGCTTCTACGACTGTGGTGATCTCTCTGAAGCCAAATTGATTAATTGAGAGAATTTCATGTTTTTTTTTATATAAGTCATCAATCTAATTTTAGCTAATTTCTCTATTATTTTTGATAAAATGTTAAGTAAGGAGATAGGTCTATAGTTATTAACATTTAGGTTATCCCCTCCTTTAAATACAGTTACAACTTTGGCAATGGAGTGCTGTTACCAACAACTGGCAGAGGAAGGATGAAAGTCGACTGACTGCGGTAGAAATGAGATTTCTGAGATGAATGTGTGGTAAAACCATGTATGATCATGTGAAAAATATTGAGATTCGTAAAGAATGCAAGGCTGATGTAAGCGTAGTGAGCAAGATTAAGAAAGGGACGCTTAGATGGTTTGGGCAAGTAGAGCGAAGAACGAAGAAAGGAGTGTAAGGAGAATATATGACGCGAATGTGAATGGAAGAAGAAGCCGGGGACGTCCGAGGAAGACATGGCACGATCAAGTGAATCAAATACTTGAGTCGGGCCATGTCGGAAGTCGGAATAACAGAAGAAAATGTATGAGACGTTGTATAAAAGTGAATGAAGCAAGAAGTGTATGCCAAGATCGAGTTGTTTGGCGGACCGTCCTCTCTGCCTACCCCTGCGGAGAAACGGCATGATGGTTAGCTAGTTAGTTAGTTATAATTACTAGACGACTTAAAAAGAACAATATAAAAAGAAATTAATTTTTCGCAAGTATTAAAGCACTTGAAACAATTTCAGCACAAATAATACAAAATAAAATAAAATTTTCTTCTATATTTGGAAAAATAATCAAAAAATAAAATAAAATTTTACTAATAAATGTGGAAAAATAATTATAAAAAAAGGAAAAAAAACACAAAACCAAAAAAAAACTTTGGGAGGATTTCAGCCAGTTCCATATTTGTTTTGGGAAAGACCAAATATTTTGAATTGTTTAGGAAGCGAATTCTCTCAGTAGCCTGGTATCTGTAGTGTTTTTGTCCAAATGATGTGTTTATTATAGGTATTTGTAATTGATGTTCATGTCTCGTTCTAGTGTTGCCAGTATTCTGTGAGTTGTTAAATGTATGTATATACCTCCTACAATATATTATTCTACAGGAAAAATAGTGAATATAATGTTTGTATTGTCAGCACTGACAATTTTTTAAGTATGGTTTCCCTGGCATCCCTGGCGGGGAATTGTAAATAATAACTCACCATAGGGACATGTCTTTGGTACCGATCCTTGTAATAATTTTCTTAAACCTTGTAAACTGTACATCCCTCATTGTATCCAAGATAAAAAAATTTAAACAAATACCTATCTGAAAGAGTAAAAATGCTAACGGTTCTGAATACTAAAGAAAAAGCCGGTAGAGTTTCTTGTGCCAAAGTGAAGTAAATTTTCCCTTACATGTTAAAACATTTTCTAAAAATTGATAGTCTTTCTTGAAAAGAAAAAAAAAACAATTTAATTAGTCTCTTCTATCGGTTTATGTATTCAGTGAAAAATATAGACTTGTGGTTCAAGTTATGTCGTTATATTTTTTAGGACAAGGGGCGACTCTCCGCGATCAAAAGTAAGTACTAATGATAACAATATATATATATATATATTTTTTTTTAACATAATCTATTGATTCTAAACTTACCAACTTCCTTCTTCTATATTTCCCTCGCTTTCTCCCTCCTGTCAGCTTCACAAAATACCATATTCTGGATGCCATTGTTGCATGACTCTGGACAGATGGCACTAAAAAAATTGGGAAAAATAGTTTGAACTATAGCTTTGTAAATCACGCGCCTTTATTTTTAATTACATACATATAAAATGCACACTTTCATTGCATAGTCACTTCGATAGACCATGTAGCTCGGCGGCAGTCGGCTTTCTTTAATGCCAAATCTCCCGGTTTCTATGTTTAATCGTTGCATCTTTGCTGAAGATTGTAACTCCCACTCAAATTTCCCTGGTGAACAATTCTTCAACTCCTCGCTATCCTGTGCTACGTGGAGAGTCGCGTACACTGACGCGATATTCCGAACGCCTGTAATATTCACTTGAATACATCTTCCCCTGCTTCTCCTGCCTTCCACTTTGCCGGTGACCGTGAGTTTCTTCAGGTTCAAGTTCACAGTTATGAGAATTGTTACTATGTGTCCAGAATATCTTACTGTAGACATTTGATAGCCGATTGTGGAAGTCTAGCTCTTCCAGAATGGGATCTTAAGCATTTTTTTCCAGCACCAAATTTTGAGGGCTTCTATCTGCTTCCTTTGGCTGACTCCTCATATAAATATAATGAAAATCAGCGTCTGGACGAGTCTCATCTCGGTGGTCTTCATTATGCCTTTGTCACACCATATCATTCGCACTTTGCTTATGGCATCTTTCGTCATCTAAACCCATTGAAATCCAATCTATTATGTATGGTTTGAACAAATTTACTTACAAAATTGCTTCAGCTGTATCCTCCCACCTTTTCCGGCTAATGGGGGGTACAGTGTGGAGAAGCTCAATGCAGTTCCAGGGGAAGGAGAGGTTGCAAAGGGGACCGTCTTGCACTACTCCTGCAACCCATCCTACGTCCAAAGCTTCGAACTGTCTGTCTGCCAAGGAAACAACGTTTGGGCACCAATACCCACCTGCAGAAGTAAGTCATCATTTTTGTATTTATTGAAAACCCTAAGCAGATAATCCCAAGACGCGTGTCTGGTGTGAATTAGAATATCAGAAGAGAGTGAATGGTGTATGGGATGATGCATGAAGGATAACAAAGCAAGAAGTGTTTGTCAATACAGAGTTGTGTTGCTGTCTATAATTCCTGTCAAGGCGAAAAGGTACATTTCATTGACAAAGGTACTTTCGTTAATTATGCAGAAGTATTAAAATAACCACTGATTCTAAATTCTACATCTCTATACATTTTTATGTCGTCAACAGAGGCGGCTCGTGACTTTATAGTCTTCTGGAGTGCTAATATAGAAATAAAAATACAGACATTATTGATGCTGTTGTAGACGAAAACGATTTTTTTAATTTAATCATTATTAACCTCATTGTAATATTTAATCATTGAAGAAGATAATATTAACACATCCCAAATGAACCACGAAACCGAAAAAACAACCGAAATAAAAAGATTTCAGTCGCATTGATTAAATATTACAATGAGGTTTACAAACTTCTATAAGTTATAAAAAATAAATTCAATATTTCTTTCCAGACTTGTAAAATAAGTAAATAGATGTCTCATATAAATAAAAATCGGGTAGGTATATCCGAGACTCTATTCAGATTGCAATTGAGTTCGGGTAGAACTTTGCGATCATCATAAGGATAGCAGCCAATAATATGGGATTTAAAAATGGAGGATAATATTAACAAGTCTTAATCTTGAAGTATGATATCGGTGTAGATGGCGTAAATTGAACTGGTCTCATTAGCTAAGTTGGTTAAGCGGTTACCCCGGATAGGTAGAGGTCCTGGGTTCGAGTCCCAGATGCGACTGAAATCTTTTTATTTTCTGTTGTTTTTTCGGTTTCGTGGTTCATTTGGGATGTGTTAATATTATCTTCTTCAATTATTAAAATATTACAATGAGGTTTAAAAACTAATAAGTAAATAAGTAAAAAATAAATTGAAGATTTTTTAATTATTGAAAAAAAACATTTGTGTATGAAAATGTTTTACTAGGGGGTTCAATTTAGTCAAATGAACTCCCTAATTTAAAAATATCCATAAAAAAAATGGTTGCAACATCAATATAATGCAGTTTTTTTCAATCTTAGCACTCTAGCACAACAAAATGTCACGTGCCGCCTCTGGGTGTGATTAAAATATTTATGAATCCTTCCGTTAATTTATAATACGGCAAAGTTGAATTTTTTAAACAAGCGATTTATTGTCACAATTTACGTGAAACTTTGAACCCACATATCAGCATTTTAAGTTGAATCTTGGAAATGTTTTTCATTTATTGGATAAATAATAATAATAATACTTGGATGATTTATATAGCGCCGTTTTTGAGAAAAATCACCTCAAGGGCGCTGTACAAATACTATTTGCTAGGGTTTATCTTATTATGTACAGATACAGAAAGCATACTTACCTGGTTGGTCACTCCAGGTTAAAACGTTTAATTACAAAGTTTTCGCTTGAGATGATATGATTTTGCATGCACAGGACACATATATTAGAAAACACTGCATATTGCATGATATTGCAGTTACTGTTTAAATCCTATTTGTCATTGATATTATATTTATTAGAAGGTTATTGGCAAATGAAGAGAAGGTGTTTATTTGCCAATATTATTTTATTATATATGTTTGAAAATAATTATTTACAGTTACAAATATTTATAATTTCTTAGAATGTCGCGGAATATGAAAAGTTTAAAATTTTTCTGTTAATTACTTTAGGTAGGTACTAACGGCTAGTTTCGCTATGTTAATTAGGTATGCAACTGAACCATTTATGGATATGACTTTCCAAAGAGATGAGTTTTGAGAATTCTGTCGAGTCTTTAATCAATCTTAGATCGTATGGCAGTTTATTCCAGGCTTTAGGGCCTGACACGCTGAAAGCTCGCTCACCAAACTTAGTAAATATACAATTCTTTTGATACATTCAATTGTAGTTTCTTTTTCAGCATAGCTAATAATCAATTAAATTGAAAAATGATTGTTTCAGATTTATGACAATTATAATCGTTCACTAAACTTCCTGAAGCCTAGATATTACGATTTTTATATTCATTAAAGTTTCTACTAAATCAGCGATCATATTTTGAAATCTTTTTTGAAATTAGCTTTTAGGTAATAAAAGACGCCGTGTAAAAAAATCTAAACAGTGAAAATGCATGTTACATAATATAATTATTACGATAATATCCTCATTAATTTGATAAAATTACTATAAAGTGTTGTTTTCAATTTATTTTGAATAATACGCAATATTTATTCAAGTGCAGTTTTTTTTATTATTATTTGGAGAGAGGGAATTTATTTGAGACGCTGATCTTTTTGTAAGCTTCAAGTTCCTTTCTCACAGTAATCGCTTAATATGAGAACATCGAACTGCATCTTCCAACAGATACTGTCGTCAAATATCCATTGAGTTTACTAAAGAAACTCCAGCAAAAACAAGTGCAGTTTTTTATTATTATTTGGAGAGATGGAATTTATTTGAGATGTTTATCTTTTTGTATGCTTCAAGTTCCTTTCTCACAGTAATCGCTTAATATGAGAACATCGAACTGCATCTTCCAACAGATACTGTCGTCAAATATCCATTGAGTTTTCTAAAGAAACTCCACCAAAAACAAGTGAAGTTTTTTTATTATTATTGTTATTTTTATTTATAGGGGAAGCCCCGTATAAATAAATAAAAATCGTATAGATATATTCGTGACACTATCTAGATTGCACATAAATTTTGGTAGATTCTTGCAGTCCTATTGAAAGACAGGAGTAAAAAAATATATTGAAATTAATTGTAGATGATATTGACAGTTCTTAAATTAAAGTATGATATCGATTTCAATGACGGAAAGCAATAAAGTGGCATTAGCTCAATATTTTATACATACATTTCAAATCCATATACATGTATTAACTTATATTCCAAAAATGAACTTCAATATTCATATTAGCTTTAAAGTTATTGAATTTTGCCATTTTTTTTTCAGAATCATGCATCCTGTACTTGTCATATACTGTGGACTATTTCTGTTTCTGGAATAACTTGCCCGTGGATTGTCAAACCGAAATGCCTCACGATTCTACCGTCCATTTCAAGTGCAAAAGAGGCCATACCCTCTCCAGCACTCAGATCCTGGGAATTATGACCTGCGGCGATGGCTCCTGGGACCTCTCAGTACCTGACTGTTTAATAAGTAACAAACATAATTATATACTCACCACGTCTTATCTTCTTCCCCTTCTCCTATTCGGGTCGGGGACTGATCGCCTCGAAAAGGTGCCTCCAAGCGTCCCTGTCCTGCGCTGTCAGTGGCCTCCATCCATTGCAGGCCCAGTCCCTTCTCGCATAACGTTTGGAGTTGCTTCATTTCAATTCAATTCAATTTATTTATTATTTTGAAAACTTAAATACTAATATATTAATTTAAGACTTTTTAAAGAAACTGTTTTAAAAATACACATTATCCCGCAAGATTTAACATGGAGAACAAAAATAAAAGAAAAAATAAACAAGTAGGTATATTTTATGCTAGCAACAATAAAGCTTGTCTTTTAAAAGCAGCTTGGTTGATGTCAATATTCAAATTGATTCTGTTCAACAACATGATTGCCCTCCCCACTGGCATGACCATGGTCCAGTTGGTAGTGCAGGGCAGGTTGAGAGATAAAACAGTATATGCTGTTGGTGACAGAGATAACCATCAGGAACATAGAAATGAATGCTCTCCATGATAGCCAAGTTTTCAAGCCATGTTTTCAACCAAGAAATGTGTAACAATGTACACATCCCTTCTGACTCTTAGATGGTTCATTCCGAGCATGCCCAAGTAAAGTCGGTAGAATAGAGCCTCCCCGTGTAGAGAAACCTCAGAAATATCTTCTGAACTCTCTCCAGCGTGAGGGAATACTTCACCTGATGTGGGCTCTAAATTAACGACCCACTCTGAAGTCTACTCCTACTAAGGATAGAATAAATTTATGAGAAAGCGGGTATCTCCAAAATTCCTTGCAGTGCATAAAACTTGTCCGGGGTGGTTCATCGAATGTCCTTCCTCTGGAATCGCACTCAGCATTTTCATTTCTTTTGTATTTTATTTTTTCTCATTTTCTTCTTTTATTTAATATTTAAATATTTTTAATTTACTTTTTTTATTATATTAATTTCTCTGTTCATATTTGTATATATCTCATGTAATATGGCTGATTGAGTTTACGCTATCCACCCAGTCCTAATGGATTAAAAACTTAAATAAATTAAGCAACTGTGCGAATCCCTCCTATAATTTTTCAAATATGCTGGATGCTATTGGAAAAACGCATGTCTATATTTGTAGCATCCGGTCCATAATGGAAAAAATATGTCAACCAATCATAAACTATGGTAAATTGCATCAACGCACAACCAGCGACGCCCCGCTTTTGTTTCTGCCTAAATGCCAAACGCATAACTTTTATTGGCTCCACCGCTTTGATAGTCTGTGCAGTTTGATCGTAGCTCAGCGACAGTCGGCATACTCCATGCCATATCTACATTTGTTTCTATAATCTACAACGGTAAATTTGGGTTTTATTAATAATTGCTCTTACTTTATTTTCATGCATTTAAGTGTGCGGAGTGGAGAAAGCGGACGGCACCACTTTATTATATGGTGGGTCTGTTGCCACGAGGGACACCATGCCATGGCACGTGGCAATTTACGAGGAAAACCAAAACAGCTTTTCTTTCTTATGCGGAGGAACTATCATCAGCACTAGATTGGTCGTAGGTGGTGAGATATGAAACACACATTCTTTTTTTTTTTTTGGGGGTTTAAGTGTGATATGTTTTTAGGTTTTCATCATCAGGGCAGATGTTAAATCTGACAATGGATACTGCAACGCTGTCCGAAACATTGGCCAAAGGAAGGGGAACCGAAACACCATATAATATCCCAAAAACTATACAAGAAAACACTTTTGGTCGTTAAAATGTGAACACAAATCACACTTAAAGGTTTTTAAAAGTCATATCAAAACTGTTGACCAGTATTCGGTGTAAAAAACGGTGAACTGGTATTTATCTATTGATGACTTCCATCACAGATCTCATTAGCCAAATATCTCCCAATCTTCCTATATCCAACCTCCACATCTTTCAGCCCACAATATGCCCCAAAGTGGGAATGCCATTGTTCCACTGGTTCTTTGCACTTGGGAGACTAGTGCGGTAGGTAATAAAGTTATAAATAGATCAATTTAGAAAAACTAGTCACAGATCGCTGTGAGATTCCCCATTCACCGTTTGCATAGCTCCCTTGAGCGAAATCATTGTGCTATCTTCCATTTTACCTTATTCCTTTGACAGTAACCCTGTCCCTTTGATGTTGTTCACCGGGGTTGTCATTGGATATTCGGCTATTTCTCTTGGTTCCACAATATGTCTCCTTAGGTAGCTGAGCCTTCTTCCCATCAATAGATAAATCCCAGGCAGGACATTGGCGCCATAGGTGAATTGGAGTCTCTCATTTCCTGCATCTATTGTGTTTTCCACTCCCAACAGCTGCATGTGTCTCCTGAGGTGGGAGTCCCCAAGTGTGTTTCTGTCCATATTGAGTAGTTGCCTGGTTCGTCTGGGATTTGGTCTGATTATGAGTACTTTGGATTGTCTCATTCCGGGTACCCTCTCCCATTCTTTCCAGTGCTGGGATTTAACCCACCTTTCAATAGGCAGTTTGGTGTGGTAAGATGCCACTCCTACGGCAGGCTCGAATCCCTCAAGCAACGCTTCCGCCCCTTTACTTGCTAGTCCGTCAGCTCGCTCGTTGCCCATAGGGTTATTTTATTGATGGTAGCCAGTTCTTCAAGAATAGTCCAGCATTTAATTACGAGTCTGGAGTGGCATCAGTTACTTCGCAGTGCCATTAGGGCTGCCTGGCTATCAGAGCATATATTTTTATGTTCTTGTTTTTGTGCTCGATACGCACATTCTTCTATGCACAGACAAAGACGGCTTTCATCTCAGCCTGAAACACAGTGCAGTGTCTTCCTGGAGGTGGTAACGGAAACAAGGTATATTATGCAATAGAGATCATTCGCCTCTTATAGACCCTGATATAGAGAGAGTACATATGATTATCCTTGGATGATGTAAAGCCGTTAAATCTTTTCGGCATTTAGAAGTAAAATAGGTCCATTATTCAACTTTTTACCTTGTACTTCTAATTCTTACAAAAACGCTATTAATTCATCGATTGTCATCAAATACAGTGTTCTTGTTGATATTCTTTTAGCTGCACACTGCTTTTACAATGATAACAGCAACCAAGTCAAGTCCGCAGAGTTTTTCCGCATTGCCGCTAACAAGCATTTCCGGGAGTGGGATCATGCGGGGGATACGAACGCTATCAAGATAAAGGTTTGTACTAGACATGCTACCAGTGGTGTGCTTTGCTCTATGACCAAAGAAAGGACCATTATTTCATTATCTTCCTGAATGTTGTGGCCAACTGGATAAGTCGACAACTATCTTACTATCTACCCTATAAAAGAATAAAATCACTTGAAAAAGACAAAGAAAAAAGGAATAATTTAAGAATAAATTTAGAAACATTAATTAACTATTCTTTCTACAGATGGCAATGCAAAACAGCATTTTGCAGAATACCTTTGAAATATAGCGGTGGTGTTAGAAACTAAAAAAACCGACAATTTATAAAAAGGGAGAGATAAAATTATGTCTGTAATTTAACAATGCAATTTTCATTGTGCTAAATTTACTAGTAATGCAGGTGGCGAAATATCTGATTCATCACATTAGCAAAGCAAAGTATGGCTAAAGACACGTATAAATTCGTCAAAGATAAATAATGTATTGATGTAGAACGGTTGAAGCATAAAAAATATGAACAACGTTAATGAAAAAAAGAAATTAGTTATTTTATTTCTATGTCTATTATCTTTTAATTTATTTTTATGGTAGGTTCGATTTTTTTAAAGATAGGCACAGCTTTTCAGCCTATACGGACTGCACGCAACTGCATACTCTGCATATCCAAATCTTCGTCCTATTATGGAGGATAAAGAGGGATACTGGGGTTATCCAGTCAGTCGACGGCATCGGGAGTCCCAGAAACTGGTGAAGGGGACATTCTTCTAAGATGTGTTCGATGTTTATATTATGTGTCCACAGTCACACAATTCAGAGTCAGTTAAGCCCTATCTGTTTATCATGTATGCATAATGACTGTGACCGCATCGGATGCGATTTAGAAATAGGGAGAGAGAGTATATAGGTATAGAGTCCACAGCGACCATACCGAGGTGCTTGTTTTTCACTGAGTATACTATGACTCTTCAGAAGTGTGGTGATCGTGAACCTTTCACAGTTGACCATTTTGAAAGAGCAGTTTGCCTAATTTGCCCATACTGCGTCAATTTATAAAAAGTGAGTTTTGTTTTCCGCTTTCAGGTTCTGGAGATTCGTCTCCACCAGCATTATAAAGGACATTTGCAAAACTTCCGGAATGACATAGGTCTTTTGGTTCTCGCTACTCCTCTTGAATTTACAGACAAAGTCAGCGCAGTTTGCATCAACCTCGTCGACCGAAAGTTTGACAGTCTACAACTTTCTTCGGGAAAAATTGGCAAGGTAATTAACGATAAATCCATACCAAATTAGTTAGTTTTAAATAGTCATTGGATTATATTATACTATCCATTTACATTATTTTGGCCTTTTTGGTCGTTATTACATATTTCAGCCCTTTTTAGATGGTAGTATGTACATATTTGTGCCTTCTTTGCTATTCATTCGTGTTTCAGTCATGTTTTTTTTTCAAATATGAGCTTGCGAAATTAGAGATAGTTGATATTCAAATCCCGGTTACTCTGTCCCTGTGACTTTACTGTCACTGGTTCCTCCGATATTTGAGAAACCAGCTAATAAATGTTTATTTATGAAACCGGTTCCATTTGGCATCATTTCGACGCATATCTACAATTTACAGTTTAGTAATGAGTAATGACTCCATATTTCCTAGGTAATGTTGTTTTTTCCAGGTTTTTAATGGGTTTAGACCAGTGATGCAAAACTAACAGCCCATTTAGAGTGGCAAGAGTTAACTTTTGTCGATTTTTTATAAAATGAAACGTCGGTGAAATCATAATATTTATTTTATAATAAATAACAATACAAGTTACAAGTTTACAAAAATGTTAACAAACAAACGAGTAGTTTTTTTAACTGTAGGTTGGAGATAAGCGACTTGTGGGATATTGCGGTCCCTTTTATAGGTGATCTCGTTGCTGGGGTCGTGTGCAGGAGGTGATGCGGTTCCACGTCCGGGCCCATTGTAGATGAGAAGGGAACGGCTTGATAAGGTATCCGGGTTCATTGTTTTATTGTCGATACGGCTAGATAAGGTGGAGAGCCGGCTGCATACTATCTTCGGATCGGGGGCATTCTATAGTAGGTAACACCCGCGAGCTTTTTGTATGGTGCACTTGGTTAAATAAATCGGGACTGCTGTGTAGAGTTAAAATAAAAATAATAATAACGGCAATCTGCCATTTTTTTGCTGTAAAACACCAAAAAGTTAACATCACTTTTGTTGCAAAATGCCACCGCTTTCTTTGAAAAATAACACATGAGTATCCAGCATTATATTCATCAAATCTTAGAAAAACATTAATATCTTTCATTTTTCTTGGTTGGTTCCAATTTGGACGTATCGGTCGTCGACTCCATTCCCGTTCTGTCCAACACCAAAGCTGGACACGTTTGTTTGTGCTTTTGAAGGAAGAGGACGAATTATTCACATTATTGGAGTATAGATCAAGTATAAGTGATATATTTTTATCGAGGACATCGTAAGGTTGCTGCAAAACATTGATTTTGAAACATTTAGTGTATCAATGAAATTTAATTCAAAGAATATTTCAGAGTTTCGAGAGATTTGTTTTATTTTGTATTGAATAATAATATAAAAGTATGTTGGTATCCTTTCACATTATTTCTATAAAATACGCTGTATCTCTACACAGCATCAATAAGGAATGATTCCACATCATTCTCCGGGGAAATGCGACTAAGAAACAGTGACATTGAAGTAATGATGGATTATTTGTTTCCAGTTTGCCGGCTGGGGGTTGACAGAGAATAACACACTGTCCGAGGAGCTGCGGGTGTTGACAGTGCCGTTCGTAGACACTGGCAAGTGCAATGACGAGTACAAAATGTACATGTCTGAGAGATTAATCACGGAAGATAAAATATGCGCGGGATATACGAATGGTTTGTACTTTTTTTCTGTAAGACGGTAACTTCCATAATATCAATGTAATTACGTCTCTTTAAGTTTGGGATTCCCAAGGCTAAACAAATGGCTTAATTTTGAAAACGATGTATTTTTATGGCATTCAGAATCGAGTGCTCAAACAGGTTATGCGCATGTTGGCTCACTGTGTACATATCAGAGTGGAATTTGGTTTGGTTCAGAAATGTTCTCCACTAGCTGCGGTCCCTTTCCGCGGTCCATTCACCTCCAGTCCTCCTTCCTGTCCTGCTCCACTCCTTTTCCACGCAGTCTATCGATCTTTTTCACGGTCCGACTCTCGGCACTGCTCACTTCCACACAGCCTCACTCCGGTCATCTTAGGACTTATGTGCGCACATGTAAATAAGAACTTTATTTTGAATGGTTTGACTTCTGTTCCAGGGTCGGCCGCTTGCAACGGAGATAGCGGGGCGGGTTTGATATTTCCATCCACGCAGCAGGAAGAGGAGCGCTGGTTCCTCCGGGGAATCGTAAGCGTTGCGCCGCGCAACGGTGAGAACTGCAGGACCAACACGTACACGGCGTTTACCAGGGTATTCGAGCAGAAGGAATGGCTCAAAGAGCAGATGAGTGAGCTTTCGCAAAAACATGAGATCTTCGTGAGAGAAGGTAAAATCCACTATTTTATCTATTCTTCATGATTCCAATTCGATTATTTTACTATCGGCACAGTGTTATTTCGGAAGTGTGAAACAAGTAATTTTTTAGAGGTAAATAGTTACTACATTCATGACAGTAAGCAACTCCAGTCCATTTTTTCTTTAAATTTATTAATGTCGACTTTCGAACATAAACAGAGGTTTTTTTTTAACCACCAAAACGAGCGGTAATTGGCCGGGGCCGCTTAAGTCACACAAATGTCATACGGTTACAAGTGCGTTTTGACAAGATGGCTTTTTAATCACGTATAAGTTTATAAAATAAAACTTGTATATTTAGAATCGGCGTTTGTTGATCTATATAAATACATATATAGTTTTTAAAGCATAATATTTCATACTGGAGTTCCTGGAGATATATAGCAGTCAGTTTAAATTGATAGCTTCGAATAAGATCCGAGATAAGGATGTCCTTCTCTCAGATAAAATAGTTGAAGTTGTACATCATCTCTATATATATGAATAATAAAGAATTCAAACAACAAAATAGCGGTAACAGGGTGACCATAACAAAATTCATGCGATGTGGAATTACACATTTCATACTTAAGTCGTATCACCTTGGACCAAAATCTGAGCCGTCGATACATTTTCGCTGAATATTTTGTGGATTATCCAAAGAAGTGGACATGATAATGTCTTTATCTTCGGAATCAACCCTGCTGTGATAATTCGTCTGCGATAAACTGGTTTAAATACTTGTCTCTTCATCAATAATTGAATCAAAGTCAATCGCAAAGATATCATTAATTGTTTTTGTGTATAATTCGTAGAACTCCAGTTAATTTTTTTTTAAATGTGAAGACGCAGACTGCAATGCTACCTATATAGGGCAGACGGGAAGGGCTTCCTCAACTAGATTCAAAGAACATATAAGATGTTATAAAAATAAAAGCACTTCTTCAAAATTCGCAGAACATTTTTTAGTAAATAATCACGTCCCGCTTGACAACAACATACCTAAACCCTTACATATAGAAAGAAAGGGCCTAAGATTAAATTTACTTGAAGAATTAGAAATTAACAAAAGAACTAACGACCCTAATATAACATTAATTAATAAAGTAAGGAAAATTATATACTCACCACTTCTCAGTATGTTCACATTATCAAAACAATACAACACATTTAAATAAATCAATTAAGAAAACATTGTCAGTTAAATACGAGTAAAAACACATTATAAATGTGAAAGCCTCACAGAATTCAGAATTCTAATTGCTTTCTAACTAAATCGGTTTTACCGATAATAAATCATTACCCATCCATCCAAATTTTAAAGGAGTGTGGGTAAATTAAATCATATAAATAAGTCGTCGCAATTTGGATTAACCACAGTTTGAAAAAGGCCTTAAACGCCGAAACAGCTGTCACAATAATAACAACTAAAAATACTTGCAGAACTTAATAATAATATTATTAAATTTGATTTACATTAATTTAAAAAAAAAATCAAATATATCCACTTGCAAATCACTGTCTCTGGAACATATCACGTTGGTCGAGTAATATCACTGTCAGAATCGCTTGGGGTCAAATTATTTAACTGTATTTGTAACTATTGTCTTTTGCCGTTTCCACTTTTGGTAAATTTTAAATAAACACTACGCAGAAAAACTTTTATATAATATAAACCGAAAACCGATAAAAGTTCTACAAAAACAGGCATGCTTCCATAATAAATATTGATAAAATGATGTTCTCTAATCAACTCAAGAAATAACTGCAACATTGAGGTCACCGTGCCACTTTACTTGTATCGATCAATTTCCAATAATTTAACTAATAACTTAAATCCTTAAACTTCAAACAATTACGAAGTAACATATCAAGGTGTTTTGGGTTTTAAAACATATTAAATACAATAAAAAAACACATAAGTTTGTTGTAGACCACTTTTATTTTATCAAAACTCTACCGGTTTCGGAAGCACCCTTCCTTATCAAAACTAACTTATGATATAGAATATTGACAAGACATAAATTTTAGGTGTTGGAGTGGGGGTAAGCAAATGGGTAGGGGTAATTGTAGGATTTCCGGGAAGAACAGAGCGATTTATTGGAAAAATATTCAGAATGGGACTAAAAGATAAGTTAATTTGGTTATTTAAAATACTAGCATTATTATTCAGGGATTTTCTAATTTAGAGTGCTTCTAAGTTATCCAATTTTTTGCTTTTATTGTTACGGTGTTTTTTATTGTAAATTATGGCGAGCCACAAAGTTAATGCTTTTTACAAATATACATTAATTACATTTAAAATATGTATGGCATTTGGCGTGTGGGACATGCTTTCTGACCTGTGCAACTGAATCACTTGACGTGTAATGTATGCCTCCAGATCAATAAAGGTAAATGCTACTGAAAAAAAGGTGCGGCAATATTTTTAGAAAAAAAAACTAGGGGCAGTCAGGTCGGATAGCTCTTGGCCAGGTAGGTTACTTTAAAGATGGTCGGAGGTAGGGCGGGAAAACATTTCCACGACTTATGAAATTCATGGCTCCCAAGGCCACCAAATCATGGTTAAATGATTTAATGTGCCCCATTCCGAATATTTGGATATATTTATTAATTTTAATTACGCAGTTCCCTTGAAAACTTGACATTAGTTTAATCTCTAAACAAATATCTAATTGGAAAAGTAATTATATGAAATTCCCTTGATGGAAAAAAATCGCAAATTATTAACACATGTGGTTCGATTATTTAATATATTATAGGTATGAAAAAATCCACACTGTTTTCTTTTTATATGCATCTAAAGTCAGTAGTTTGATGATTTTTGCTTTATTGTAAATGTGTCATGTTTTATTAAATATTTTTAAAACGATCGCTTACGCCCTAAGCGTTATTTATATACGCGCACTCCCTCTCTCTTCCACATTAACATATCTATTATTCAAGCAACGTTCAGTTGCTACTCTAAAGGAAATGCTGGATCCTAAGCATATAAGAAAGCATTTTAAATAACACTTACGGTGTTTAAAAAAAATAAAATTTAAAACACGGTGTTTTGTTTTGTTCCAGCCCCGCGCAACTCACCGCTCTACTCCAATCGCAACTATGTTGACTACAACAAAATGTAGGTATCACTCACTAATATATGTATGAACACGAACCTATTACTTAAGCTATCTTTAAAATCATTTATTCCATATCCTATCGCCACCCTATTATTGGTTTGTACCACGGACCATTTCAATAAGTTGTGGGAAATGAGTTTTACACGTTGACATGCTTAATATTAGTATCAATGAGTGTGCTTGGTATAAATACAAACTTTTTGTTAAAATTTAACATTATTTTCGGCAACCTATTTTATTGAACTTTCTATATTTTTTATTCTTTCCAGTTCCACAACCGACAACGATCTGGGCTACAACAAAATGTAGGTACCACTAGTATTTAACAACTAACCAATTGTTTAAGGCCGTACCCCCTGTTTTGACATCTTAAATGCATACTTATTTTCTACCTACCCCCCTCCCCCCGAACCAATCCCTATTGTCACTGGAAGGAGATAGTGAGAGTTCAGTTCAATCTCAAGGCTCGTCGCGGGATGACAAGGGAGTTCACCATCGTGACATCAGAGCAGCTGGCCAATTCTGGATTAGTGAAGTTTCAGTGAGGTGAATTTAAGTGCTAAGGATATCCACTTATTCAATTTCCGTGGCATCCTCCCGTTTCTCTTCAGTCCTTCATTCACCTATTTTGTTTCTCATCTGGTTCTCGAGATCAACTTTGCCGCCAGTCCAGAATTTGAGATTCTTTCAGAGCTATCGAAACACCGCCTTACTTATAAAAATTACAATGCGTGTAAGGTCGGAATAATGAAAACTTAACACATAATCTGGTGTAGGTATGGGTGACATTATTCATTGCTGCAAAGTCTAAGTGTTGTTGTGAAAAGGAAACTCGCAATAGGATAATCAGAATGAAGTTTCTTCTTGTTTTATATTGTCGAAAGAATGGGTACTGTTCATTCTGCACATTTCTCTATACGCCTAAACTGTGGAGAGGCTGTTATACTGCATCTCGATAGCAAGAACTGAAAGCCACCAATAACGCCGATCGCCAACTATCTTACTTAGCGAGGTGCTTCATGTTCCTGGAGGGACGAGTGCACTCTTTAGCATATCTTCTCCATTTCATGGGAAGCCTATGGTGCAGACTACGCCAATCCAAGAATAACATTATTAATGCCATCATTGCTGTCTGTTTAAAGTACCCTTTGAAGACTCTCCGAAGATATGAGACTGTCAAATATATTGTTTAGTTCGCATGTAGGTGTCTCTGGCTGTATTTTTGTTATTTGCGTACTAATATATCCTTTATGGAAGAGCTCCACAATAGGATATAAACTAGATTATAGGGGTTTGGAAACGTTGCTCACCAAACTGAAAACTCAAGAAAAAACTCATCGTCACTGGCAAAGTGGAAGGTAGGAGAAGCAGAGGAAGATCACCGATGCTTTGGAGTGATCAAATATCACGGACGTGTTGAACGTAGGTATCCGCGGCTCTTCATGCAACTAATTTGAGTTGGAGTCACGATCCTCAGAAATGAGGCAACAAGTCAACGACTAAAGAAGAAATGTTAAATAAGTTGTCTTTCTGGAATTAATTATTTTGATAATAATCTTGAAAACCTTTTAATAGTTCTGGCTGTCCCCTTCCGGAGTTTCCGGCCGATGCCTGGTATTTCATCCCTGGACAAACACAGAGGGAGATAGTACCCGGACAGTTGGTTGAGCCGACAACATACCTGAAGTACGTCTACGACACGGACTCTTATTCCTCCAACTTCGATCTAACTGAATGTCAGGAGGATGGGTCTTGGAATTGCTTCCCATTCTGTCGATCCGTCAGCGTCCCTTATTCCGCGTCAATAAGTGAGTAAAAGAAAAACGTTGTAAAATTATTTATATAAACTAGGCAACAAGCTGTCACACTGTCATAGGGTGCGAATCCACTGTAGTCGTCGACACATTTTGAAGAACAGACCTTAAAGAAACATTTTTTATGTTGCCGCCCAATTTTTTTCTAGGTGTATTAGAATTGAGTGATTGCAAACCATATTAAAAATTATATTTGTTCTACAAAAATTTGATCACGTTTGTGAAAGCCGTAGACGACTCAGCAATTTACCCGTCAAAACACGACTCAAAATACATATATTCCCTTCTCCATAATATTCCACGTTCACGGATACTTGCTGGAAAACACCGGAAAACAGGTTTGTAATACAATACATCCTGAAATTAATATTTTGAATTTTTTTTATTGATGGATCATTGTCCAATACATAACACAAAATTAAATAAACAAAAGCTACAGTCAAAAAGCAGAACACACAATGAATGAAGCAATGACAAAAACAGGACAAAAATACAAATTCAAGAGAATATTGGTTTTGGTAGAGTTCATGATTTTAGGTTTTCAAAATAGTAATCTTCGAGTTTTAATTTCGTAAAGCCTGACAAAAAATTATTTAGACTGGTAGTAAAAATTTAAAGGCCCTGACTTGAGTTAACAAGTCTCGACATTCCGAAAAGTGGATAAATGGATGGTACCCATAATTAGTAGAGTGTTAATTGAGGAAAAGTAATTTTATGTAAGAGAAACAAATTTTTGTGTTTTGTTTCTGTGTTAATGTAAACCGCCTATCGTCTTTGGGTGTGGCACTATCAAGTATAAAAGTATGTCACAAATAGACAGGCTACATAATCTTATAGTATTAGTGGTCAATATACTATGTTACAACAATTATCATCACCGTTTATGCGAATAGTGAACATGCTAATTTTGCCTCGTACGCAAAAGAGTCTGCACTCCGTCCCAAGATAATGCACTATGGATAGTAAGCTGTGTGCTTTTTTATGTGTCAAAACTGTTCTGTTTTACCAGACCGGCGATGTGCAATGTCAATACAATGTTAATTTTTCCTAATAAGAAAAAAGCATGCACCTCATGGCGTGACGCTTCACTGAACTCATTAAGTCTTTTTGACGTTTGCGTCAAAACTGAACTCACCTGTGACTCGTCCTATTTGCCGGACACCAATCGCCAGTGCTTTCAAAACATTTTAAAATAAAAAAATAGTTTTTAGACAAAATAATTGCACTACCGCTGCTGTTCTTTACTTTCCAATATAATGGAAATTTTTCATTGTCCTCAGAATCATTTTAATTTTTTTAGTTCAATATGGCTCTCTCACTCCTTCGAATATGTACGAGTATGCGGTCCAGGGTTTTCGGGTTTCTTGGCATTTTCATAGATATGTTTTTATTTAAATTTTTATTTTGTTTTTACCTTTTTTTTAACTAGTCACCTCCCAATTAAAATTCCACACAGTGGGATTAAATGTTCATAAATAAACATGATTTGAGATTTTCACAGGCAAGTATTACCGTGACATTATGGTGTGTTGCGCTTTCTCCTTCTTTAGCTTCTTTTATTTTATTTTTTTAAATCATTATTATAGAAACAAAACAGTACATTAGTTAGAGTGAGAAAAAAATCCAGAAATTAAAATTACTTGTTGGGGTACCCATGATACGTTTCCTTGAATTGTCTTAGTGAGTATGTATAAATATTTGTAGGTATGATAAGTGGTGAACTGCATATAGAAGTGATGCCATATGTATTGAGTAGTTTATATTATTGTCAAGATGCTCCTTGTAAATGTGGCCAGTAAATCTGAAAAAATGTCAATGTTTCAGTTGTTTAAGTAAATATTATTGAATGAATGAAGAGTATGATTATTTGGCGAATTTGCAGCTGGATTTGTTTTGTAACTATGCGTGTGGAATAGTGCTGTATGGCGGGTACGTGAAATTAATTAGGGACAGAAGCTCGGTACAGTCAATATTAATATTTAGAATTCTAAGTAGAAATATTAAACCGGCTACTGTTCGCCTTTGTTGCAAAGATTGAAATGTACATTGAAAGTTATTGTTGAATTTGTGGGGGAGATAAGAGTTTATAATTTTTTTTAATGCGTTTCATACTATCAATACTGAGGATTTCAAATTGGTGAGAAAATTCCAGTTATTCTTGGACAGCGTCATAATTCACCATCAGGGGTGATGTGTAGATTGTGGTGAGGTGTGTATTTATGTATATAGAAGTGATACCGTGGTGAAAGTGTTAATCTTCTTAGGGCCGGCATTTAAGAATAATAATAATTGGTGATGTGTATAAAAAGATTAGTGATTATTAATATGATTTTTATAATATTACTCCATACACTATTTCATCTTTGGGGATGCTGTGTGGAGGGTATTTGTAAGGAAGGGAAGGAGAGGAAGTTCTGGGAAAAGAAAAGGTATGAGGGGTGGGTACGAATTTGGGATTCAAGAGCGACCGACCAGGAGTCTGACTGGAGAGGTAAAAGGGTACTTTCCTCTCCTGATCTGGGCTACCACGCAGCTGTTGGGCAGGCACATCCGCCTCCAAGACCTAGACAAACTTCACTTTATGAGCCCGGGTACCCCTGCTAAGTCACCACAGTGGCGAACCACTCGGGGTGACCTATGGCAGAGGTGTTGGTAATACACTGAATAATTCCCAGGGTGACCCGTACCAGTATTCTTATATACCCGCCTCCCAAATTGATTAAAGATTTAGAATAAAGGGGTGTTTGTTAATTGAAACGAGGTTTCATGGGTTCAAATGGATTTCAAACAATTGTAGTTTTACAGTACTAATTGTAGTGTTACTAATTCACATGGTGTTTAAATTGATCAAACAATAAGTATTTGATAGTTAAATATGAGTATATCTTCACGAACCTTCTCAGTGTTATGTTTTTATACGTACAGATGGCCAAGCAGCTACTGACAAAACCCATCCATCGGGTGAAGCCTAATTAAATGCCGACCGCAGGGCCTAGAAGTAGCAGTTTAATCTGCTAGAACCTATATATTACTAGAATACATAAGTTGATTTCCCTGTCCGCTGTATTGTGTCGTATCCCTTTCTAAAAGACGTGTACGTACCAGACACGTGCATTCCATATAGGCGTATAAGCACTGCCTACTCCACCTTACTCCCAAAAAAAAAAAAAATATTAAAATTTATTAAAATATTACGTCAAATCAATCTTTACTCTAAAAAGTACGCACCACGTTCCGGCTACGAATAGCGGCACCGCACGCGCCCACCTATCGCCCTACTATAACGTGTTAAAAGCAGGAACTAAGTATGCAAAATACCATAGTCAAATGTTGGTGATATTTTACAATCTAAACAAAAATATACATGTGTGTGCAATGCGCATTCAATAGAAGACTCATTTGTATTAGTATCGCGAAAAGCAATGCCTATCGGTATAAATTACGAAAAGATGTAGCAACCAGTACAACTTCACTAATGAACAAATTATCATATTATGTTGGCTTTCCCTCCTGCATTTGTGTGGTCAAAAAAATATTTAAATTTCACGTATGTAGTAGTAATTGGCTTGTAATATTTATAATTGTAGTGGTTGTTTGGACATTTGATGTGACAGGTAATCTTAATAAACATTATATGAAGCCAGACGCTTAGCCATTCTTAGTAAAAACTTACCATGTTCGTGGCAGGTTTTAAAAAAAATTCAATCACCATTCACACCTTCTGCTATGTATGTTGTGTCATATCACATCTCCTCTAAAGCAACGTCAATAGACGTTGTGTCCGTAAATGTGTTAACAAGACAGATCCACTTGCTTACTTTTAAGGTAAGTTTTCAAAAACATTTGAAACATATATTATTTTGAAATATTTTTTTCTAATTCTTTTCAGTTCCGTCTGAGGTAGGAGGCGTTGGAGGATATTCAGCAGGTGGTGGAAGTGGAGGAGGCAGTGGAAGTGGAGGAGGTGGAAGCAGCGCCGAACTTACCACACGGCCCCCCTTTAGGTGAAGTATTATTAAGGATCTGATAAAAATAATTTCCCTAGGGCATTATGTCATCTTTGTAAATACTGTGAATATGGTATACATTGAGGAATCAGCATTTTAAAAAATACGTAATTTTTCCTAGGACCCCCAGTTTGGAGGGGGGCTCCGCTAGTTGCCAAAATGACACACATTGAGGACACAGAAAGTAATACATACATTTTTCCTGCAGCCCTAACCTCAGAGGGGGTTCCAGGTTTTTTTCTATCGAGGGAATTTCATATATGTAATAAATTTTTCCACTAGACATCTGAGCAGAGATTATTTTATGAAATTAACACAAGTTTTTAAGGGAAGTTAGTAATTATGTACATAGAAATTCAGAATGCGGAGGCTTTTAATGTTTTGAAAATGTTTTTAAATGTTTCATATTTCAACAAGATACAATAGTATGAATGTAATGGTTACACCTTAAACGCAAAAAATTAGCAGCCATCTTGAAATTCTATCCACACATCCCTGGTTGGTTGAAGCTGAACTCGAATCCAAAGTCAAAATGAATGATTTATATGGCCATCTTGAAAATATCAGATTTTAGAATCAAAATCGGTATATTTTATTTATTTATTTATTTATTCATTGCAAAAAAAATACAGAAGTGTAGGATAAATATAACAATAAATGATTTTTGTACTTGTTGTTATAGTATAAGTTGAACTCCAGTAGCTCGTGGTTATGGGAGGAGTATTTACATATGTAATAAAGGAAATTATAATTATAATAATAAAATATAATCAAATAGTAATTTACACATTAATGTTACAATATACCATTAACAATTCAGGGAGTTAATTTGTTAAATTAATTTTGTTTTTGATAATAATATATTGTACCATCTTATACCCAAATACAAGTAGTGGCGCTGTGCTGTGGTCGTTCTTAGCATTAGGGTGGCTATTAAACCATTTGTTTTGAATCTATTGCTTATGCTATCAGTGGGTGAATTTTATTGATGAAAAATTATTTGTAAATTTGATATATGTCCTCTCTTTTATATAATTCTGTAATACATTAAATTCTAAAAATATCTCTAGAGTAGGGAAGTCGTATGATTTTTTAATGATGATTTTTTTATTTATTTTTAATTATCGGCCCCTCCCCATCCAATAATGCCATTCTTCAATAGGGATTGACCTAATGCAGAATAGACCATTTTAATTGTTTTCTTGTTTAACATGTTGGGTATGTTGTAGAAGACATAGATAAGTTTTCTTATTTATTCCACAGTGAGGTTGATATGGTCTTTCAATTTAACATTTTTTATCAATTATGATTCCGAGATATTTCATATTAGATTTATGATTCAGTTTGCCCAGTCCGTATTACATGTAATATCATTTATAAAAAATTTAGAGTGAATTGTTGGCACTTCCTCTTGTACAATATGTGTTTTCTGTGTAAGTGATGATCGGTTGTTATCGAAGCATTCTTTGATAATCTTGATGCCGTGATTGGCTGCAATGGTAATCTCGTTCCATGTGTTCTTTTTTCGATAATTATTGCAGTGTCATGAGGAAAAGATATAATTTTGTCATGAAGGGATAACTTAAACATTTGTTCGACATAAATTATAAATAAAGTTGGTCCGATGACAGTCCCTTGGGGGATTCCAAAATCAAAATTTCCAGCTTCACTTAGTGGGTTGCTTAATTTGGCCTTTTGGCCTCTATGAGTTAGATAGCTTTGAAATTTGAAGCCAATACTTAACCTTGTCAATAATTCCGATATCATTTAATTTTTTTATTAGTTTTGTTTGTGATATACTATCAAATGCCTTAAATCTAAGAAAACACCTAGACATTTCTTTTTATCCAATGCATGGTATATAATTGAAGTTACTTCCGCAATGGCGTCATGAGTGCCAAGCTTCTCTCTGAATCCAAACTGGCTAGGACTAAGTAATTCATTTTTTTCAATATAATGCAAGAATTGCTCTTTGATGACTCATTCAAAATGTTTTGCAATATTTGATTCAAGAGATATAGGTCGATAATTTGATATATCGTTAGGGCTGTCAGATTTGAAAATTCGAGTTACGATAGATTTATAAACTGACGGCAATATTGCACTATTCAAACTTAAATTTATAATTTGGCCAATTGGAATGCTTATTAATTTGTTCTGTTTCAATAGTTCTACCGTGACTCCATCAAAGTCTGATGCAGACCCACCTTTTAAATCATTAATAATATTTTCAATAACATTTATTGTCACCGGTTGGAATACAGACAGTTTATTTTGTTTGAAAGAGTGTTTCTCAAAATTATCTATTTTATATTTTTCATGGATCTGTATGGCTACTGTCTGACGTTAGCGAAATATTTTTTAGAGGCATTAGCACATTTTTTCGGTTCTCTTATGGCATCTATAGAATTATTTTTTAATGTAAATTTTTTGAATGAGAGATTCTTTCGTTTTTTTTTTAAAATTATTTATTTCATTTACTGTTTTTCAAATATCGTATCGTAGGGAATTTTTCATTTTTCGTCAGGCGATATAATTTTTCTTTTTCCTAATAGACACGACTAATCCATGTGAGGTCAATGGTTTTTTTTAATTTAGATTTTTTATAGTTTTAATATCAGTTGATTCCGTGATATAATTACGAAGAATATTATCAAAAATGCTTGCGCTTGTTTCAGCGCATATGGATTGTAATACGGAAACCCATTTTTCTGTATTGTTATTTTTTTAATAAATTTATTATGATTTTGTGACTTTTTAAGGTAGGTATTGCATTCCAGAGTGGAAGATACTCTCAGTATCGCCCTGGTGAAAGACCACCATTCTGAAATGAAACGTTGCTTGAAATGGCTTTTAGCCGTGTTTGGTGACCAGATCTGAAGAGCCAGGTATTTCCACACCTTTCTCTTCCTCTTCTCCTTCCCCTCCCCAATACCTTCAGCCTCACAACATTCCTCAATTGCTAATGTCGTAGTCTCACTGGCTCCAGACGCTCGGGAGCAGTTGGGACTCTTGTGCGGTATTCATATAAAAAAATATATAATTCACTTTCACCGGCCATAAAAAAAAAAACACAAAAGATTTCAAAAATCAAATCAAAACCTGGCTCAAAGAAATCAAAGAAGAAGAGTTATCCAGCAGCTTGAAAAGAACTTTGCGGGAGCTTAAAATCAATCAGTAAAAAACAATAGTCTCACTGGCTCCAGACGGTTGGGAGCAGTTGGGACATTTGTGCGTTATTCATATGAAAAAGTTCTGAATTTTTATTATTCTTAATATTAATTTGTTGTATGTAGAGGGTGGTCAGTAATACTGTTTTTTTTTAAATATTATTATTTCTCGAGTGTGATTTTTTTATACAGAATATAAAATTCATTTCAGACATGAAATTGAAAAATTTCAAATTCATCCATTTAAGTATATTAATTGCATCGTGCAATAGTGTGTTCGGCAAATGGCAATAACATTTAATATTATTTTGTTTACATTTAAAGTAATATATAAACAATTTACTCGCTGCATGTGTACTTCATTCACTGTTATATTTGAATAACAAGAATTCACAAATACGACAATTCCGCTATATCTGTTTATCGTATAAGTTGTTGTAATTGCAACAGCAATGCCTTTTGTATAGCGACAAAAGGCATTGCTGTTGTATTCGTCGGCGAATACTTCGGTTGATACGATAAAGTCCAGTTTATCATTTAATAAATTGATTGAAATTAAAATTTCTTAAAAGTATTTTTTCATAGATCTGATATTTAAGTGTAATGTTGAGAAGGAATTTGGCATGTTATTGCAATCACTCATAGTAGGACAAATATATTCTGAAATATGAAGGGTTTTATCTAATTCCTCGGCGAAGAAATAATTCATAATTCCGGGGGACAAGCGTAATCACTCACTCACATTCAATTTGCATTATGTAGCATTTTCTTGCAAAGTTCACATAAGTGACTATTGGCTGCATGTTCATTTTGGTAACCCTTTCTGTTTGTGCAGTTGTTCCACCTCCCTTCCCAAGGCAATACACAGACACCTCATTCAATATAAGATCAGTGTTTTCATAATAATAGATTTTATTACCTCAATTACACAGTCAAATTTGATTATAACAAGCACGAGAGGACTGACTTCATTTGTTCCTTATAGCCATTACTCATTATATCAGAAATAGTAATATTAACTTCTTCTCCTCAGTCCCCCAGCATCACAAAATACCCCAAATAGTCATAGTCACACTGGCCCCCGAACAGTTGGGACTCTTGTGCAGTATTCACTGTAAAAAAATGTCTTTTCGAATCTATTCCAGATACGAATGCATCTTACCAGCTTACCCGAGCAACGGTATGTTCACCGTTGGAGAGGAAAGGGAGACCTTTGCACCGGGAACCAGGGTAGATGGGAACAAAAGCATCGAGTACTTCTGCGAGGAGGACTACGATCTATCTACAGAAAATGTGACTGCATCATGCCTGGAAAACATATGGACTCCTGGGCCTCCAGATTGCTTGAGTAAGATTGCACAATTCCATAAGTGAACCTTGGAAAAGTGTGACAGGAATTCTTTATTCAGCCTTTTTTTTTTAAATCCGGTCTCTCGCCATTTACCTCCAGTTCTTAAATCTTCGCGTCATGCTGCAATCCTCTTCCACAAGTCATCCACCTCTTCCTCGTTTTGCCTCTCAGTACACTTGGTGGTGTCCTGTCATCTGGTATTCTTTCAAAATATTCAGCAAATCCAGGCCATCGTAATGGAAGCGACCCAGAGGCAGATCGAAGAAGTGGTAGATAGATTACATGGAAGAAGATTGAAGAAGCAGGACTCGAGGTAAATAGACCGAGGTGAGGGGCCGCAGCCAGTGGAGAGCATTAGTGAAGAAGGCCAAATCCCAGTCTGGAATGTAAAGCCACGATGGGGAATATTTTTTACTCTAATCCCTTATTGTAAATATTAATAATTTTTTTTTTTTTTTCAATTGTTGTGTTTGTGGTTGCTTGCTGGGTGTGTTTTTGACTCTCAGACTAGATCTCTGTGTTCGTAATACGTGTGTTTGTTGTTATTTCTTATTTTTTGTATTTGTGAATGTAAAGAAGTATTGTTTTAGAGTATAATTGCTTTATTGACATAGTATTAGGATTGCTGAAGATTTCGTCAGTGCCAGTTTTTAGAGACTTTAAGAATAATTTGGCGTATGTGTAATTTGGAATATGATGGTGTAAACAAACGAACAACACCCTTTTCATTTTCCAGAAAGATGTTTGATGCCCGTCTCCACGAGTGTAAACTTCAGTTGCTCGGACCTATCGGACAGCGAGGTCCCCTGCTCAGAGCGTCTTCCGTTCGGGACGACGATCACTGGTTCATGTAAGACCGGCTTCTATGGCCCCGGTGACCGTGAACGTCTCGGTGTGTTGACATGCAGCTACGACGGAAATTGGGATGGCCCTATTCCGGATTGTAAACCAGGTAAGTTGACCGTTCAATTTCATATTTATTATATCGTAAAATGACTAACTGTTCCACTCTTTCAGAACTGAATAGTTGCTCGTTTTACAGCTGTAAAAAATATTTGATACTCAATACCACCTTGAAGAAATTTTTTGATAATTTTTGAAGTATTTTTTTTTTCGATACTTTATAAATTATTGCTACCTTCACTAGAAAGAACAATGATCAAATAATACATAGAGATGCCCTAACATGCAAGGAAAGAAATCAAAATAAGAAAAGCGAGCTAGGCGTGCTGCCAATTTAAGTAAAACGGCAACTAAGTGAAAAGGTTCGGCTCGTTTATTTCGAATTGTATGTACAAAATTTTGTTTGAGTATTTAGTTTGACCATTTTTATATTTTTTTTTGTAATTTGTTCACCGCAGTCAAAATCAAAGCCTACTAAGAAAGGACCTACCGCTAGAAGGTTGTCTTTCTTATACTCATGTATTGCTACGTTTGCTATCTCACTTTCTCGCAAGACATTAAACTTTTCGGGAAACAATGGAATAATATTTCGTTTCATTGTGTGTTTGTCAAGTATTCGTAATCTCATTGATTGTTTTCCAATTACAATCATTGTATTATGTACAGAATTAAGTAATTTGCGTGTATTTTCGAATAAAATATTACTGGTGTTTCTTTTACTGCTCTTTGCCGTGTAATGGAAACACTTTTTCATAACACAGGATGGTATTTTGGCACTTATTTGTGCAATTTAGTAATATTAAACTGTTACGCGACGCGTAACAGTTTAATATTAAATCAAAGGACGGCAATTACCATATGTTTTTGCATGCCCTCGCAAAGTGGCAACGTGTCTATTGTTTGTAATGTCGTTGGATCCAAGTGCATGTTTTTTACTTTCACCAAACTGTATTCAGAAAGTAGAGGCACCTCCTGAAAGGAGAGATTCTACGCCACATTTTAAGGCAATTTTATGTTAAACCTTTTTTATTATTTAACGCTTTGCAAGGAAGGCAAATACACGGAAAGGGCAATTTTTTGTATTTCAAAAATGAATGTATTGAAATATCCGTGTATTGGACGTTAGATAAATAAAAAAAAATAAAACATAATCAAATTCACAGATCAAAAATATAAATAAAAAAAATCTAAAAAGCACGAATTGTGATGTTGTGCATTGTTCCAATGAACTGTCAAATTTAAAAGTGAAAAAAAATTGAATGTGAGGAATAAAACTTAAAAGACAGTTTTCAAAGGCAGCTTGATATTGCCATAGTAATGAAAAAATGTAGTTCCGCTTTATTTAATGTCCACATTTTATTGCCAAGCTATACTTGTCAGGTGTTTATGTCTGTGGCCAACAGTGGCCAGAGAACTATGTTCTTTTATTAGTGATATTTAAATATTTTCAGAATGCGGTTTGGAGAGTGAAATGAGCGATGAACAAACTGACGAACAGAATAACACTAAGAAAGGGACATTTCCTTGGCACGTCGGTATCTTCGAGATTGGCGAGACCACGCAGAAATGTGGGGGGACACTTGTAAACCCGAGAACCGTCATCACTGGTGAGTAAAAAGAAGGGTAAATGCAGGAGACAGCAAAAAAATAATGGTGAACTGATCTCTTATGCAGATGATACTGTAATCTTAAAAAAAGTCCAACATGGGAACCTAGTTAACAAATTTGCTAAAAATAATAACATAAATATTTTTAAAATATGGTTTGATAACCACCTACTCACACTTAACGCAAAAAAACAACATATGTCTTATTCTCCTTATTAAAATGCCTAAATAAAACATTAATACCATAATCCATAGCAACAAATGTGACAATGAAAAATGTAAACAAACTAAATATTCTAGTTAATCATTTTAAAAACAAGAAAATGGCTATGACTCTTCATGATCATAATACCAGATCAAAGCAACTAGATAAGATAAATATACCTAAATGCAATACTACTTTTGGACAAAGAAGCTCTGAATTTTTAGCTGTAAAATTATATAACAAACTCCCACTTAATATCAAAGAAAGTAATTCAATCAATAATTGCATTAAGTCCGGCAAAACTTGGCATAAGGAATTACCAGAACAAGAACTGAATCTCAAAAAAACGTCATAGAAATTAGTGGAAAGACCCTACCCTAACCTTGAAGTTGAAATATAGAAGTCGCTGAAACCCCTTTGTGAAAAACCTGGTTCTCCTCAGCACAGGATCTCCTAGTGAGGAGGACTATGAAAAAATTCTATAATATGTATTTTTAATATTTATACCTTACCTTGTAATATCAAAATTATATTGAAAATAATTTTTAAAAAAATGTAAACAAACTGATAAGTGTACTATAATATGTTGGTGTGATCGTTGATCTAAACTTAAAATGAAATAGACACATCACAGAGCTAGTAAAGAGAATAAGGAAATGTACGAGGTGTGTTCAAAAGAAAAGGTGAATTTTGAATTTTTTCGAAAAGTGTTTATTTATTCATCACAATATCCATTTTCTCCCCTTCAAATTAATCCCCCTCAGATATAATGCACTTATGCCAGCGCTTCTTCCAATCCTCGAAGCACTTCTGGAATGCGCTTTTCGGTATGGCCATCAGCTCGTTCTTCGATTCTGACTTTATCTCATCAATTGTGGCAAAACGCTTTCCTTTCATTGGTCTCTTCAGTTTCGGGAATAGGAAAAAGTCGCAGGGAGCCAAATCTGGTGAATACGGTGGTTGAGGCATGATTACGGTGTTGTTTTTGGTCAAATAATCACGAACAAGCATTGATGTGTGAGCTGGTGCATTATCGTGATGCAAAATCCATGATTTGTTTTTCCACAATTCCGATCGTTTGAGCCGTATTGCTTCACGCAAACGTTGCATAACTTCCTTGTAGTATTCCTTATTAACCGTACGACCTGTTGGCAATAACTCATGATGCACCACGCCATTATAATCGAAGAAAACAGTGAACAAAACCTTCACATTTGATCGAACTTGGCGTGCTTTTTTCGGTTTTGGCTCTTCTGACCACTTCCATTGGGATGATTGGGACTTGGTTTCGACGTCATAACCATATACCCACGTTTCATCACCAGTTATGACCCTTTTGAGCAAATCTGGATCGTCGTTGACGTCATTCAACAACAAAATTTAGCAATTTCGGAACATCCGAGAAAATTGCATGGTATGAGCCGATTGATATGCCAACATCCTCTGCAACTTCCCTAATATTCGACGATTTTCCAAAACCATTTTCTTCACTGTTTCGATGTTTTCACGTTTGTTGACGTGGTTGCGCTTGTACCACTTATAAACACTTTTTTGAGACAAAGTAGACTCGCCAAATCCCACAGTCAACATTTTAAGTGCGTTGGAGCACTTTATTCCATTTTTAACGCAAAATTTAATACATATTCTATGATCCATTTTTTTCAAAAGTAAAAAAATCGAAGAACACACAAAAACGTGACTAACCTTTCCAGTTGTCAAAAACAAACCACTAATCCAAAATGGCTGATAATGCTAACATATGATAAACATATGTGTACCAATATAACAAAAAAAAATCGATAATCGAATCTACACAGCCCGCGAAAATTAAATATTCACCTTTTCTTTTGAACACACCTCGTATATACATATATTCGTTAGGCTAAGAAATGTTTTAAATGTGAAAACAATAAAAACTGTGTACTATGCATTGTTTACTCTTTGCATATTGGGGAGGAACTTATAAAAATAATTCAAATTCAGCAAAAGTTTCACAAAGAAATCATCATAAAAGGAATACATAAACAAAATCTACCTTCTCAACGAAGTCACTTTTCACACAATTTCCAGTACCAAATGTTTCTATTATAAAAACGTGCAAAGAGAAAAATCTTAAAGAGAATCAGGAATATTATAAACTTAAGAGAAATTGAAAACAATTTATAACACCCAATTTTTAAAATAACTCAAATACAAAACCATTATACTTATCAAGCCATTAAAAATTACAATAACCTCCCCATTTAAATGCACCTTATTAATGGCCAATCAAAACAATTAAACAAAATTATACTCTTCTTTAAAAAAAAACTCACATACGTAATTATTTCATACAAAACATTTCATAAATAGAAGCAAATTAAATATTATATACCTACCAAAGTAAGAATCGTGGCTCCCTTATCAGATACAAGAACTCCTCTTTTCTGATAAGGTATACACGACCAAGAATACCCTTTAATTAAATACTTTGTAAAATACTTGTAATGCAACTTATAAGAAATGAAAAAAGTGTAAAAAAATAAAATATAAAAAATACCTACTTGAGTAGAACCACGTTATTCACGTGAAACCGGTCTGCAGGTACATAAATTAG
>JAHDVE020000157.1:0-28881 GCA_022606495.2 Halesus radiatus | reverse complement strand
AAAGCTTATAGTTGCTTACTGGCCATCTGAATTGAACGGCCCATACATCGCATAAGTACTCTTACCTACAAGGGAAGGAGGAATAGACCATGTTGGTGTGAAACTATTTGATGGTGTTACTGTATTCGTAGACATCGAAGTAAATACCTTCGATAGAGAGTAGGAACCACCAGTTGTGGTGCAGATAAAAGTTTATGATACTACTGTAGCTGGGGCGAAGAATATTACGCCGTCACATGCTGTACATGCATAAGGAGAATCTGATTGACACGATGGCACATTATTGGTATCATATGTGCAATATGCTGAACAGTAGTAGGTGAGTGGCGTAGAACGTATTTGCATCACAAATATTATAAATAAGATCAGCTTGAATTCCAGATACTTAGTAGTTGGTGGAATCACTTGCTTCATATGGTTAAATTAGCTAAAGTTTAAAATGTATGTAATGTGATTTTAGATAATGAATATATATTATTTAATTTAGTTATTCTAAGATCCTCAAAAATATAATATATAATGAGGTTAATATCTTTATGAGCTATTAATGATCCAGTTGGAAAAGTAATGGGTGGCTGTAATTCCAACTTCGGATTCCTATGTATAGACAAATAAGTAAAATAAAAAAAAAATAGTTAAGTACGTAATAATATTTAAAGTTTGCAGCAAAATACATCCTAGTAGATTATATAAAAAAACAACCATCATAACCAATATCAATTGAGTTCCTGATTTCGTATTATGATCACGGAATTCATGGCTTCGTCTCAATATCACTCGCTCCCGTTTTAGAGAAAACAGATTTGGAAAATTTTACTTGTGCCATGTGCCTAAAAATACGATATTACATATAATACTTAAGGGTTAAGCAAGAACAAAATACTTACTTTATAATACTTTATTACAAATATTTTCACTTATTTCATTGTTTTTACCAATAATTCTTTCTTCTTATACATATTATCTATTGAGTCAATATGATTTTTTTTAACGTATGCATTGAATCAATATATATATCATTTTCCCATATTATTATTTTCATGATTACCCATATTCATTGATGCCAAAGTTATAATCCCACTCAGGATGAAAACTACACCTCCAACGATGTGGACAGTTCTCTACTTCACTTTTTTACTGATCCACTGACCTAGCTCCACTGCACCCATTGTGCATAGCAGATGGCCAAGGAGCGCTCCTAGCGTTACCATCACCGTGTTGTAAGAAGCGCTTAAGGCAATAGTGGCGATTTGGGAGCGATCACCCCATTCAGCAAGAAAGGTCATAGAAAAAGCCTGCCAAAGTATTAATTTTTCGGGGATAGTCGTCACTTGCTGCCCTTTTGGTTAATCTTTTTAAGAAGCAACTGATTGTTGTTCCAATAGTCTATCGTGCATTTCTTGAAGTTACTTTTCGACCTCTTTGAGTTCCTCACTTTCTTCGACACCTTTATCTTCTTCGTAATAGGCATCATATAACATCTTTATTCCGAAGTAGAGAAATAGTAATGTCACAATAATATCGGTCACAAACTTTGAGACCAGGGCAGTGATGGCTGCTCCGAAGATGGTGCTGAGAACAGTCATTAAGGCAAGAGCCCCGTAACCTCCTCCGAAGATAACCCATTTGTTATATTTCATAGCCATGATCATAGCGAGGAAGAAGGTCTTATCGCCAATTTCGCAGACGAGAATTGTCAAAAATGAGGTGAGAAACGAAGTCCCAAGTCCATATTATGGGACAACTGCCTCGACTGCTAATATAAAAGATGATATGTCCATGCGATCTCTTGTTTTTTTTTTTTTTCAATATTGATGGATGTTATAAAAATTGAGGAGTTTTTGTTTCAAATATATTAAATTTATTTTTATAGACCTCTTAGATACTAATATTTGAATAATAAAAATATCAATTGTATATGGCTAAGACATCAATTAAAAACCTAATTTAATTATCTCTATGTAATATAATAAATATAGCATATCATTTTATACATACAATTCTACTTTTTTATGAAATTAAATTATTTTTTTGAATCATTTTATAATCAATCCCACAGAATGATGTTAAATATTGATTTCGTATCCAATATTGTATAAAAATATTTATTTTCTATAGTAATTACTAAATAATAAGGTGTTATTTTTAATGCAAATTATTTATTAGTGTTTTTTAATATAAACAACAACAAAAATATAAAAATTGTACAGATTGTTCCAAATCAGTTACATAAATAATTAAATTTAAAGTATTAATATTAGGAAAAATACACATTATGGTAGAAAGTATCATCAAAGACTCATTTTACAAAGAGAGACTTCTACAGACAAGCTTCAATGCTTATTCGGAGACTGTCTAACAGATAGAATAAGAGGCTAACGCCGACATTCCGTAGGATGTTCTGACTATCGGACTCACTAATTTTGGAAAAACAGCATCAGCATCTGGATATGCGTTCCGAGACTTCAAAGGCAGTTTCTCTCGTCTCCAGTCGATCAACAGCCTTGCACAGTTTTCCCACCTCTAAAACTTAGATATATCTAACAACAGCATACGGTCACTAAAGGTTCTCTCCCATTTGCGTTTTCTTAAGAGCTTAAACGCATCCCATAACAACCTCACGAAGCTTCTTGATCTAAAATATCTCCCTTATGGCCTTGTAGATGTGGACTGCAGTGATAATTAAATTGATAGCATCCCAAATTTATAGAAACACAGGTTTCTTAGGAGCCTCAACCTGCGCAAAAACAAAATCAATAAAATATAAGGTTTAAAGTTTAATAAGAACCTTATGGTATTGGATCTGAGTGAAAATTAGATAGAAGATATATAAGGACTCAACGATCTGAATTTAACTGAACTTCACCTCAGCTCCAATCGGATTGTCGTAATCAAGGGACTATCAAGACTTGATAAGTTACGGGTGCTCGATCTCAGCCTAAATCAGATCTCAAAGCTGTCAGAACTGCTCGCTCTGATCAGCCTTAGGACTCTCCTTCTCAGCAAAAATAAAATAAAACACTCCAGAGAGATATCATTTTTAGAAAACTTGGCTTATTTAAGCCATCTAGACCTATGTTTTAACCCGATTCAAGAAAGACGATACTACCGTTCACAAATATTATATAAACTTCCGATGCTCAAGACACTTGATGGATCGAACGTGACTGGAGAAGAAGTAGTCAAATCAGAAAATTTGTATGGGGTAGATGTTGAAGAAAGGCACAATATTTTCAAAACGATTCTCCCATAAGAGGATTTCGTCGATCGTAGAATCCACGTCAGTGAGCTGATCGAGGCAGAAAGTGATAGTGGAGGTGAGGATGTGGGCTTCGTGGATAAATATGATGAGGAAGGCGGGTTGAGAAGCAGCAGCGTTAGCAAATCAGGATACAACCGGAGTCAAGCAGCCAGTAAACGAACCGGATTTTCGAAAGCCTCAAAAATGTCAAGATTATAAAAATTATCAGCAATTAATTGATATAGCTACATTTAAAAAAAAAACATAAATATTCAAATTGTCCTAAAAAAATATATGTATTATCCATTGACAAAAAAAATATACTTAGTGAATGCCCCACTAAGGAATCCAATATTTTGATAGCGCTACATATTATAAGTCTGACCAATTATATTGATTGACAATAAAGCAGCGGAAATGAGCTAAAAAGTGGTTTAACCATTCAGTATAATTTTTAAATCGATTATATATTAAGTTTTATAAATATATTATTAATATAAATTTTCATTAGAATATTTCGAAGAAGCACATTAATTTATCTTTTGATATTAGGTTGGATTTTTTTCACTTTTGACATCCAATTGTGTCAAATTATGGTGGATTGTTCAGCGTCTTATAACTATTTTCGGCATTTCAATGTTACTGACTGAATTATTGACATCTGATTCGGCATCCTATGTAGTCTGATCAGCTTCTCGTACATCTTCATATCTTCCTTAGCTTTGTTCGTCTCGCTACGATGCTTGTTTATTATTTAATTTGCGCTGGCAACAAGCTCAACAATTTCGGATACCTTCGACCCTACGGGATCTTTCGAGTTAGTCTTTTCCAAATGGTTTGTCAGAGGCTCGTCTTTTTTGTCTTCTCCCACGAGCAGAGTCAATACAGAAGCAGCCTTTGTGAGGTCACTTTCATATTTCTAAACAAATTATAAAAATTCAAACGTATTAATCAATGTTATTTGTGACTTACGCTCTGGTACGCCTCAAGCTCCTCGACTCTCTTGACTATATCATGCTTGAATATCTCCTGCACTTGTATTTTCTCAGTCAAACTTGCAATTTAATTCTCCTGGTCGCTTCGCATTAAATCTGATCTTTACTATGCCTGTTTGGTTAAATCTAAATCTTTGAGAACCTCTTCGCTCTTGATCCTCGCTTTTTCCTGCTCATTCCTAGTGGAGCCAAGCTGTCTTTCTAAATCACTGCAAATGCTCATAGCCTTTTCGTATTTGGATAGCAAGCTCTGAAACTACGGACAATCATCAGGCGCGTAAATAGCTGTCAAGTTTAGAGACTACATTTCCTTGTTTGTCAGTTATTTTTCCAGAAGTTTACATTTTTATTCAGATTTACGTAATTGGGTTTTGACATCGAACATTCTATCGTTCCACTGTTTGATCTATTTCTGCCTATTTTGCATGGCGTTTTGGGCTTCAAGTTTGAGTCTATTTATTTATTCTTATTGAGCTCGAATAAAGCTGTTAAGTTTTTGAATTTCAACCTGCTGTTAGATGTTTTCAGCAGAATTTATATATGAATCATTTATATTTCTCAGCGGCCTCGATGTAAAAGTTGAATTGGTCGCACTTCTCCGAAATTAGTGTTGATTTCTTGTCTATTGGCGATTCGGGACTGTTTTCGAAAGTTCTGAATATTTAGTTCTAAGTTCATAAAAACTTGTCAGATCGGACTTGAGGTTGGGATAAGTTGAATTTGAAAATGCCTTGTCATTGACGATCCACGTGATGTATTGTTAATCAGTAATACAAAGTTCTTAAAATGTGTAGCCTTTGTATTTAGAAAATGGAAAGACGTAGAGTCTAAGTGCACGAAGTTTCTATTGTTCAGCCATCATTAAAAGTCTCTATTGTTAAGCCATCATTGGGAATAGGAAATAAGATATTTTAATAATTTATAGAGTTCAAAACTACTTGTTATTTTTATATTTGAGATCTAGTATATTAGAATCCTAATTGATAATTGATAAGATACTCATCAAAATGTGATATGTAGATATTCACATCCTAAACAAATCAATTTCTCCTAAACTGGATCGAATTCACAGTCTTCACAGAAAGAAAAAAAAAACTTTGAGATAACCTTTCAATTGCGTCGTTTGATCAACAACGAATACGATACTCTCTGTATATTGATGCACTCTTAAAATACATTAGAATATACTTAGAATTTGAAGACACCGTACCATAAAAATTTAATTCATACATGAAAAAGTCAATCATTATGTATTTTAAAGAAAACCACCAGGAAAGCAATAAAAATAGTTCGAAACAATTACAAATATCATCAATATAATTCATTATGTTTTTAATTAAAAATAGTCAAAACATCAATAGATAGATATATATTTTTTTAATAAGCAAGATGGAATTTAATACTCATAACGATAATAATACAAACGTTGCTTCGAATGCACGCTAATAATAAATTGAAGGCGAGTACATATAATAAGGTGTCGCACCTGAATCAAACAATATAGCATCATTTCCAAACTGTAAAATATCAGTTCGTTAGTTAAATATATATGTTTATATTTATCATTTTAAATCAGCGCAAGAAATCTAACAACTCCTCCAAGAGGCAACTGAGAAACTCAAACGCCAATAATTTGACGAGGCCATCAGATATCTCGGGGACTTGGAAATGATTGTCGATAAGTACCATGCTGAGCTGCCAATAAATCTGCAAATCTGTGTCAACTACAATCTTGCATGTGCCCATCAGGCGTACCAATTTTATACCAACTGCATTCACCATAATTTATTATTCGAAAAAACATAGAGTCTGGAATTTAAAGAAAATAAATTTCTACTGTTAAAGCACTACGAAGTTATTGGAAGAAGTAATTCAAAGTACTACAAACCCAGAAGAACTCGTCAAATACAATATGTTCCATGTTAAACTCAGGCTGCAACATTGTGCTATTCTAAGTCAGCTTGGTCAACATGAGAAGGCTCTCAGCACTTCCAAAGGTAGTCTTTCAATACTTTTATAGACTCTAAATATAATATACACCCCTACTTAACGTTTGGCGGCTACTCATAAAGCCGGAGGATGCCAGCGAGGTATGTTTTTTGGAAATGCTACTGCAAAGCATGTGGCGCTGATCAAAAGTTTGATTCTGAGTCTTAGCGAACCTGTTGAGTTGAGGAACGACAAGAAGTAAAAAGTCAAAACTATGTTTTTTAGTTTTCTTTTATATAATACGACATAACTGAATTTATAGGCCTATATTCTATTTTTGGAAAAGCAACCCTGAGAATAATGATAAGTATATCAGATATGAAATGTCTTCAAAAAAGGTGCTGACTCGCGAAGAAGAAAGTCGTTCTCTTCTGGGCGTGCAGGATGAAAACGAATGGATCGAAGAGTTTAACATAGGGAGCGTTATGCATATGAGTCCCCTCAACCTGCGTTAATTTAATACTGTCCCCCTTCTTCAACAAGAGCTGACAAAGAAATGTATTTATTAGAAAGTCATCTATTCCTCAATCCTGAATTTTACCATCGCCACCGAGATCAGATTCATTGAACTTGAACCAAAAAAGAACACTATCCCCAAAAAATACATGACTGAAAATCACCTAGGAGAGGGGTACAAAGTTTCATAATTATATCACTTGAAAGCCATATAAATCATGTGTCAGAGCATCTCCGCTAATAGTCCTTACATTAACCATCTCATATCAAGCTACCACAAACACTATCTTCTACAAGGTCTCAACGCCATCGAAGAAAGAGAAGAAAGCATGGTGAGCGATGTTTCTCGAAGGATTTCCACCAACGATCCGCGCCAAGAAAGAAGTAACAACGAAGGCTAGTAAGGCGACCCTTACCAAACGTTTTCCAACTCCAATCAGATGACACAAAATATCGGATTTGTGAATTAACGCAAGAAAAGCCCTTCGCATTGTTCTGAAACCTAAGAAGTTCCGGAAGTAAACCAAAAAGCAATCCCAAAAATGAATAGGAATAAAGTTGATAAAATATAATAATTACTTTTGCAGGAATAAAGATAAAAGCGAAACTACTAAACCGAAACACAGAGGAACGATTCGAAACTAGTCGGAAAAAATATAAGAAAAGATCAACATCGCAAATAAGAAGATGTTGATGAGTAGAGGGATGTGGCGAAAAAACACAAGCAGAAACACTTCGAGGAAGAGCCTAAGAAGAGAGTCAAATCTGCCAAGTCCGTCAAATCTTAAAAATGTGTGAGCCAGTAAAAACTGTAAAAGAAACCCAAGGGCGCTCCAAACATCCGACGAGAAGCCTCGCCTGAAAGTAAAACTATTATTTATATTCCTAATACATATCTGTTCCATCTCGATTAACACAATAGATATAAATTTAATAAAATGCGAGACTGCTAAAGGGAAAATACCGATAAACCTAATAACTAAAGCATTTAAAGGCAAATAATTCCAGAATATGCAGCCGAGCTAGGTAAGACTTACCCAAAAGACTAGTACATAAATAAACTTCGTATTGAAAAAAAAGGTAATGAAGCCAGACTTAAAAAAATATTGAAACCATAAATTAGCATTTCAAATGTGTATATCTATCACTCTTTTTTCTTAATTTTAACTTAATTTCGAAAGAATATCAGATTCAATATCTTATTTAAATGTGTATTTTTTTGAATAAATATATGTACTTATAAATGATATGAACCACGGTGAAAAATAAATAGAACTGATGTCTATACTTTTATAAATTATTAAAAATATATTTAATATGATTCCTGTTATTTATTATTTTCATCTGTATAATGAGTAGAGTTTAAAATTAAATATTTATTCATCATGATCAGATATAAGTGCATCAATTTTTATTATTTTTATACTATAATTTATATAAACCTATATACAAAAAACTAAAATGCGTGCTTAAAAACGCATTCATGCATATGTACATATATACGTATTCAATAAAAAATAACTTACCAATTTTATATAATTTTTACATTCCTTTTATTCTTTTTAGTATTCTTCTTATACTTTCTATTTCCAACAAAAATTGGCCCACATGAATAAAAAAAACTAAATAATCATATAAAAGGATAGAAGGTTGCATGAACTCTATAAATTTTAGAAAAAAATCGGAAGCGGCTGTTTCGGCCAAATCTACATCGTTACAAACTGTGCTACTCTAAAAAGATCAGCCCTCAAAGTCGAGCTTCTCAAAAGGAACGAAGTCAATCAGACCTTAAATATATAATACGTTATTTTGAAAAAATTGGAAGGAATTACTGGTGTCCCCCAAGTCTTTAGTTTTGGAAGGGGTAACAGTTGTATGTTCCTATAGATCCCGCTGCTTGGAAAAGATCTTTACAGCAAATCCTTCTAAGAAAAAGTTGACTAGTCAAGTATTTGCCGGGCAGCCGTCGACCTCATTAGAATTATTGGTCAGGTGCATAGCAGGCAGATTATTCATAGAGACATCAAGCCCCAAAACATCATGGTGGACGATGATAATAAGTATTACTTAATTGACTTCGGTATTTCAGAGTTGACCAGCCAACGAAAACCTAGAAAACTGCTTGAAAAGTAGCCGTTGATGTTTGTGGGCACCCCCAGATATGCCAGTGTCAACGCCCACAGAGGACTACCGCAGAAGCCATCGGATGATCTCGAGTCTCTTCTATATGTACTGATTTTTATTTACAAAAAGGATTTGCCCTGGGTCAGCCTCAATGTATAAGAGAAGAATAAGATGCAAGTCATCAAAGCGTTAAAAGAAAAGAAATCCAAAAAGTAAATTTGTAAAGGAATGCCTTCTTGTTTTTACTTAGCATTTGAACATCTGGCCTACCTAAAAGAAAACGAAAACCCCGATTATGACTATCTGCAAAAGTTATTTGAAAGCAAAGTTGACAAAATGTAATCTTCGATCCCAAGTATTTTATCGACGAAGTCAGATATTGCTGACATCATGAGGATCATAGCCTCTAAGGATCGGCGGTGCAGTATTGAAGAAACCGCCCAACTTCTGATCACTCTGCCTTTGGTGTTTGGAGTATCGGGGGGACAGGCGAGTTATTTCAAGCTCAGCTAACGGGTATTTATGGACCCAGAGCACCTGAACTAAGAAGAGAATTTCACCTATCAGTTTGAGAAAATAAGTTTTGAATAAAACTAGTAGAACGAACCCACCCTCGACCAGAGGATTAGAAGCCTCCCTATTAATCCCCCAAAGTAATTTAAAGAAAACAACATTTAATATTTACCGATTCTATTAATATAACGACCTGATTATGTAATATTGGTTTATTTAGGTTCAAATTAATGTGTATCAAAGGCATTGCTTCAGAAAATATCAGATGATAATCAAGGGATGTCTTTTCGTTTTAACTCTATACAAAATTCGGATCTAAATCATAAAATCATACCTACATATATATCTCTAGGAAATTATAAAATGGTTATATATTATTAAACTGAAAAAGACTGTGAATAATACTGAAAATTTCTTAAAAATATCAGAAAGAAAATGTTTTTTTTTAAAATATATGCATGCTTTTTCAATAAAGAAAAATTGTCAAAAACGTAGATGATAAATTTAAATGTATTAATAAAACGAATCAAAATTTGTATTAGAACTTGTGAAAACGACCAACATGTGCGGATGTATTTAGAAGATTGCTATTTCGTTTATGTGGACTACTTTCATAATTCTGCATATTTCTGGACTAGTTATAAATTGACCTCACGAGCTGTGTTACTGGTTTTGTTTGCTTAACCAGAGCCTAAATCGCTAGAGGATTGCTCCTCCTGAGCTTACTGACCAAGTCCAAGTTTCCCTCAGGAGTCTATTCAATGTTGAAATCTGGTTATATTTATCGTTGCCTTGGCCTTCCTTTGAACAATCTCAGTGATTTAGCGGGAGATTTAGATTACTGGTTTAGGTTGTTCGATGATCTCTCATCAATAATCATAAAATTAGCTATAAAAAAGAAAAATAGATATATATATTTATATAATAGTAAAGTTGTTTTCATGGGTAAAAATAATCCTCGAATATATATTATTATATTAATAGATATATACAAAAAGTATGGTGAATGATACTGTAATTTAACACAGGTGTGATGTTATGTTTCTCATACTAAACAGAACTGTTGCTTCTTCCCATATTTATTATATCACGTCGAGGAGGTCGAGGACGGGGTCTGTAATTCCCGACCACGTTCATCATCTATCTTGGGGATTGCTGCAGCGGATCGGGGTATAGCTTTCGGATGGTTCGCTCGATATAGGTGCTCTTCACATGCAAGGAAGGTCCTTCTGGCCGACTTGCAAATGATATTACAGGAAAGACTAGCGCGTCTTGCTCGTCTGCTTCCTGGTACCGAGCTTCGTTGGATATTTATATAAGCCGATCTCTGGCGACTTCTTCATTGGTTGGAGGCATGTCCAGGCTTTGTCGATAACGATGTTTGCGAGATCTTTTTTGACGTTCTTTTGTGTCTCGGCTCATCTTAGTAATATATTTATGTGATGTATTATATTTTATGTGAAAGATGAGTTTTATTTCTAGTAATATCAAAGATAAATAATATATTTATATGTATAAGTAGGAAGGTGATATAGTATTTTGATTATTTTTGGTCTAGGGCCATCGTTTCTTCAAGTTTTATAGTTCAATACATAACTCTTTTATTTCATTAATGAAGAATACGAATGTGTTTTTGGCTGACCTATAGAATAATGTAGATACTAGGCTTATTTTTATATAATTAATTGATACATAATCAATTTTACAACTTTAAATTATTTTATATCCTATTATATCTTAGATTTTCATCCTTTTTGAAAAAAATCATTTTCTGGGCATTCTTTTAATTTTAGCATCCAGCAGAGCATTAGAATTTCTCTCGCTTAAGATTCCTTTACCCGACGACAAGATGCTACATCTGTTGTTGCTATCAAGATCAGTAGTCCCCTCTTCTACCATCTCCTCGCCCTCGATGTCCCATTGAAGAACGCTGCTTTGCTTTTTTGAAGACTAAGTCATCAATAATTGGGTGAGATGTTGCGGTCTCAACTGGCTCCCACTTTCCTCTTCCAACGAACTCTTCAAACTCATGAGGTTTGCTCTTCTCGTTTCGCAGGATTGGATCCTGGCCAGGAGAGTCGAACGCAGGAAACTATGATTTGGATGGCTGGGCAGCTGGGCTGCATTGAAGAAAAAAGCTATACTCCAATCCGCAGGCTGGGAGAGTATAGCTGTGGGTTCCCCTGTCATCATGTCAGGGTAGATCTAAGTTTTTTCAAAGTTAGAGAAACATGAATTCAACGTTTATTTGAAATTGTTGGAAAAGCCTTGGTTAAAGGGATTGCAGAAACCTTTGATTAATTGACCATTGTTGGAAGTGGCAGACAGTGTCTAAGTTATTTATCGAAATTCAGGTTTGAGGATCCAATTATCGACTTCTTACTGTGTGCAGTTGTACCAAAGGTTCTCCACTATGAATTGGCACAACTCAAAAACTGCGAATTTGCACACCCACAGATTGACGAAGAAGTACAGTACATCAGTCCAAGAGATCCCTGCATTTATAACAGTTGAAGAGTAGCTGAACAATATACCTAAACATACGATTTGATTTAACGCCAAGCACAGCAAAAAGGTGATATAGTATAACTCGTTTGATGCACCGATGCAAATATTAAAGGGGATTGAGTGTTTGCTATATTTAGGTACACATATACCACAGTGTGGACAGTGATGGCTTCTTAAAGCTTTCACCAGGCTGCAGGTATCGCAGTAGTTCGAAGAGGCCCCTATTCCCAGAAAAGGGCATTTTTTAAGAATTCCGTTGGAGGCAACCTGGTACTCTGTTTTGAATAATGTTCCGCTTCCCCTAAATGCGGTCATGCAGAACAAGAACAAACACATCTCACTGAACAGAGTCAGGAAAAAAAAACATAACTAGACCTGATCAGGCTCAAAGACCACTTTGAAGAGGTAATTATAGTTGAAAGAGAATAGTGAATACAGCTGGAAGAACGAGCCATTAAGAAAGGGACGCAGGATTAAGGGGGTACAGCTCGCAGTCATCGTGGTAGTTGCCCAGAACACAAATAACCTGATCGACTCGAGAGCATTTACAAAGAAGGAGACGCGGGCTCGTTGAGCGAGATGCCTACGATAGTTACCACTAAATAGTTCGTGGAAGAAAAAAAGTCGATTGTCGCAAAACGTGCGGCGAAGCAATTGGGAATAGTTGAGTCCTGAGTATTATTATTTATACGATTAGGCAGAAGGCTCGAGATGGGTGGGTACGGGAGGCTCAGAGTTCGAAATTTCAGGCAGCAAAGAGTCTGGATCTGCAGGTTTGATTAGGGGGACTGCTGAGGTGGTGCATTGGGTGAATTTGCTTTCAGAATCTGATGGGTCCTGTAAATTCTGCGAGTATCCTTTCATATCGAAAGGGGTATTCTTGGCCATTTATGATTCGGTAGTAGAATTTTACAGTTTTTAATGTTATCTTATTCTTTATAAATGTATATGTATTCTAAAAAAATGATAAATGTTTTTTTATATTAAATCTTAAGAAATTAAAGGTCTATATAGAAATTCTCTAAAATTTAGAAACAAATATTATAGTTAACTATATTTTGCTTTTAAAAACAATTTAAGAAAAATTATTGCTCAGAATGTTCTCATTGGCCAATGATATATAAAATAAGATCATTTGGTTCCATATTTCTAGTATTATTAAGACTGATTTCTAAAATAATTTGAATACTCTGAGGATCATAGGCATGCATCTTCTGAATCAAAATATTTCATCAGCTCATCATTTTTTATGAGCTTATAAAATCTAGATCAGTCCGATTAACATTTTTATTAAATAATTCCGAATAAATCTTATTATTTTTTTCAGCAATTATCTAAATTAATTTTTTATTATTGCCTGATGTGTTTTTTGGTAAATTCAATGTTCGAATAGGAATAGGTAATACCGAAACACTCAATATGAAGAATGAACAATTTATAGTTAACAGGGGTACTATTTAGTAGTTTTTTATCACGTATATTTGTTAATTAATATTATTCCACTATTAATACGAGTCTGTCTTCTTCTTTAAATAAAATATACACACAAAAGTGTGAATGAATTCGATATTGGATATAACTATGAAATTTTACGTATTTTTACAATATTCAATAAGCAGCAGTTAATGTGTATCCATTTTGTTAAACAAAAAAATATAAATATTTGACAGAACATAATGGTTAAATATTCTTTTACTGTATTTTTTTAAAAGAAGAATATTTAAATTAGAATATACATTATTTAAAAAAAAGGATTTTCATAAATATTTGAATGATGTTAAATATGACTAGAACAAAAAACATATTATATCTATATATATATATATAAAATATTGTTTAAATTTTCGACAATACACAACATCCATTAAAAACTCAAGAACATTATTATATATAATATATAATATAATAAAAACAAATACAAATACATATATTAAGAAAAAATATATAAATGAGAAATCAAGCCCGACCAGCTCCAAGTACAGCAAGTACCAGGACTTCGACAGGAAGTACCAACGCTCCCCAAAACAAAGCTGTAGCAGCTACAAACAGCAACAATAATGCTCCTTTTCCGCGAGTTAGTGATCCAAAACATGTCCCAAGAGAATTCAGGTAATTAAAAAAATATATGAAATTATACATGCATTAATTTATTTTATATATATTTTAGGGACCAATTTGTTAAGAAGGTTCAGTTCTGTTCAACTCCTTTCGACCTGAACGACGACACAAGACACACCAAATAAAAGAATGAGAGACTTGGCTACCTTCATGAACTTGGAGATTATCTGGCAGATCAAAACTGTGTGCTTTCGGTGATTATCCCACACATTGACTTGATTATCGAAATGATCGAAAAGAATATCGTGAGACCCTTACCGGTTTTGAAAAAGGCTGCACCTGGAGAAGGAGTCGGCATGGAAGATGTATTTTTTAAATATTATTAGCCATTATTAAAATATCATTATAAACATTTATAAAATGAGTGTAGGATGAAGTGCTTGTCGATCCCGCTTGGCCCCACCTCCAACCAGTTTACGAATTCTTTCTCCAGCTCATCGTAAACGAGGCAGCTGACGTTAGGACCCTGAAGGTCTTTATCACCCAGTCGTTCATTCAGTAGTTTTTGGAACTATTTGACTCCGAGGAACCCAGAGAACGAGAATATCTCAAGAACATACTGCATCGACTCTACGCAAAGCTCGTTCCTCGAAGAAAGATGATCCGAAAGGCTATCACGGATTGTTTCTACAGCTTAATCCATGAAAACTTCAAGTTCAATGGAGCTAGTGAGCTGTTAGACATTTTGGCAAGCATCATTTCCGGCTTTGCTGTTCCGCTGAGAGAAGAGCATGTGGTGTTCTTCAAGACTGTCATCATCCCTTTGCACAAAGTTCAGACCTGCCACCTTTACCACGAACAGCTGATGCGATGTTCGATGTTGTTCCTAGCCAAAGATCCCAACCTCGGCCTTCTGTTACTCGAGGGATTGCTTAGGTATTGGCCCTTTGCTAATAGTCCTAAAGAAGTCATGTTTATTACTGAAATTCTTGAGGTGCTTGAAGCTTGCGAAGTTCCAAAACTTGAGCCACACATTCCTAAGCTTTTTAAGAGACTAGTCAAGTGCATCGCAGGGCTTCATTTGCAAGTTGCCGATCGAGCAATGTGCTTCTTCGAAAACGACTACTTCTTAACTATCCTCAAGACATACAAGTCTTACACTTTTCCTCTGTTGGTGCCAGTTATTTGCCATATGGCAGAAACTCATTGGCACAAAGTTCTCCAAGAGTCGCTCAACGCTTTGAAAACTATTCTCAAGGAGATCGATTTCCAGGCTTTCGAAAGAGCGCTGGAGAAGAAGGAAACCAATAAGAGTTTGGTCATGATCCAGAACCCCACGAACATCAAGAAGGATCGAGCGAGACTCGATGAGAAGTGGAAGGTATTGTTGAAGATGGCCCAGCAGAAAAATCCAAGCCTTAAGGAGCCTGTGCTGCCTTATCTTGACAATCATATTGTTGGAGAACATAATGGCATCAATAACGGAAACGTGAATATTTTATGATTCGATTATACCTAAAAAAAGAGATATATACATATATTTTTTTTATATATCTTAAAATCAAATACAAAATATTATAATGATAAAATTGCGGAGTAGATCCAATACAAGACTGATATATAAATGTAAATATTTTCTAAAAATATAAATGGATAATCTATAAAAATGTATTCAAGTCGTTCAATGATTAATAGAGAATTAAGTATTATTTTATACACTATTTACAAGATTGGTAAAATTTGGTATTATAAATTTATAAAAATGTATATAATTCAATTCTCATACTTTTTGTTTGATTTTTATAATAATAAATTTAACAAATGTTTTTTATTAAAAATTATCAATAGACCAACTGACATAGAACAGTATTTTTCGGTTAATAAATCGCTTTATTAAATAAATATAAGTTATTTTTAAATATTAATAGTTGTTAACTTTATAAATGGTATATTTCTTTTATATTTATCAAATCAATATCTAACTATAAACTAATAATTATTTTTTGTGTGTTTATCATTATAATTATATCATTTGGCTCCTGAATCAAAATCATCTTAGTCATCCTCAAATAAGAAGCCTATTTTTACTTTGTTATGTTAATTTCTTTGTTACTCTTCCAATATTAACTCGTCGAGCTCACCATGATTTTCGAACTTATTAGAAAATACTGGCGCATAAGATTGTTATGATTGTAGTTTCTCATAGTTCTAGGGTTGTTTTTAGGACATCACTGACTCAGCGAAATCAGCATACTCGACTTATTGGGCTGGGTTTCTGACAACAAGTGGTGCTGAATGTAGGTTGTGCGCAGAAGTTTTCGGGATTTTATCATCAGCCTGGTTCACATTTGATTCAATTTTATTGATCACTTCAAGTTATTTTCTCTCTTGAAGCTTATCTAACTAACTGTTTAATATCAGATGATCTGGTGTTTTAGCAATATTATTTTGAATATCATTCTTGCTTTTCGAATCATTATGATTGTTTGTAAATAGTTGTTGGTCATTTCCCAAATAGTCTTGATAGTCTTATTCTTGTTTTCTTTTCGACGAATAATCATCGAAGTTTGACTCTTGGATTATTTGGAAGCTGTTGTCTGGTTGATCTGAATATTATGAATTGGGCATTTAGTCTTCTTCGTCGTCTTTTATCAGAATCTGCTACGGGCTTTTATTTGTTTTCTACTCCTCTACTTCCTATTACTCGGATCTGAGTATGACAGCTGGTGTTTTTCGAATAATACCAAGAGGTTCTTCTTCAACAGGTCTAAAGACAGGCCTACCCTTTTTGGAAGACACTTGTTCATCAAATATATTGCGAGGATTAATTCTGACAAACTAATCCTACTTTTGTTTCTGGCCATTTGATGATCGCCTATCCTCAATAAACTCATCCTTAGTTTCTTGGGCGACAACCAATTCTTCCTCTTAGTGTCGATCACCAAAATTGTCAACAATTATTTTTTTCTTCTTGATGCTCTTGACTTTCTTCTTTTTTTTCTTGATTATTAGCATCACTTTACCTGCCTCATTCATTGCCCTATAAATCTTCTAAACAGTGATCGTCTCTTCTCCTGAACTTGACTCTGAGAGTGGCTTTTTATCGATGTGGATGGTATCGTCCTCCACCTCTTGGATGTAATCTTAATCTGCGTATTCTTTGTAAAGTTCCGAGGTTGTGACAGTGGTTGTCCAAAAAGCTCCCAGGGCTACGACCCAACGGAAGCAGGCCCATAAGATAAAGAATGCCAGGAAGATACCCGTGACTGTGATAGCAATGTTGGCGTTTTCTACTTTGATTGCAATTGAATCGGAGGAATGATAATAAAAGTAAACCATAAAGCATTCTAGAACCAATAAGCACAGCTCACAGGCCACATGCATGATATTGTTGATCAGCTATTTATAGGGTCTGCAAACCAGGAGCATTATGAGCATCAGTAGATTGAGGATGAGGAAGGAAACTAACTGGCCCAGAGGATAATCGAAAAGAGCCACGAGTAAAATAACAGTGAAAATGCCCCGGAAGTAGTAAAATATGGTAAAGAAAGGGTTGAAGATCCTGCCGCAAGCATTAGGATGTGAAATAAAGGAGGAGGAAGATTCACCTTCGGATAATAACTATCGACCTTCCTCTTCGATCACATTCTGGTAGCGATAGCAGAAGTCGTAGTTGTTCGCGATCTCCTTCAACTGATGTTTATTGACCATGAGTTTGACAAGCCACACAAAGGGAAGAACAAGCATCACAATCACGAAACAGATGCAGAGAAACAGATTAAAGCCTTCATATGCGAAAGATACTGAGAAGTCTCTGAACTGCAAAAAGCCAAAGAATAGCACATTGAGGTAAAACATAAAGGCTACTTAATGCAGGCTGCAATACTTAAACCTCTGCTCTACGATCTGTGTGAAAAAGTTTCGCCATATTCTATGAGGCACTATTCGACTGCCGAGAATTGAGAATAGTGATCCAAAAGCAATGTAAAAAAATAGGACGAAGACAATGCTACCAGAGTTTCGGGAAAAGTTCGCATCGGTGTGTAGATCCATGATCCTCTGGGGCGAGTTTAATCCAACATATCCAGTCTCTAGTCCCTTGGCGAGTAGATTAGGCAGGAATTGCAGCATTGAGAAACCGAGTCCCTTGAGATAGTAATAAAGATTAGCAGGCATCATAAAATTAATGTATATGTGCAAGGACATAAGCTGGAATGTCTGAAGGACAGGAAGGATACTCAGAGGCACACAAAGCCAGCCTAGAAAAACAAAGATCAGGAGAAGCATAGACATGAAAACGGTCAGGGTGTTTGTGCCTGCCGAAGAACCCTGATCAGGAGTATAATATTCAATGGTGGGAATGGCAACAGAATCTTGAGTATTCTGAAGGTTGCCATTGTTGAACTTGGAGATCACGGATGTGGGGTCCGTAAACTAGACCACAAAGTTAGGGTTGGCGATGGAGGAGCTAATGTCCAGGTAGAGCACGATAGTTCCATCCTATAAAACTTTGTAGGTAAAAGATATGCCATTGTTGATATAATCCGAGAGAGAGTCAAGCATTCTCATACGCGAAAGTTTCAATTTTATTTTCAGGATTTTATCTGGAGTGCTCAGCAAGCTGACAGCCTGGTTAAAGGTGAGATACATTACATATTTATAATTCTACACCTTGATGCTAGTAGTAAAATTCACGGGAGTGCTGCACTGCGGAATCTAAGAGGAGCATATCTGGCAGGTGTAGTTGGTAGCTCCATAATATCCAGATGGACAAATGGTGAGACAAGTGTAATTGTAGCTGTATTGGCCGTTGCAGGAGAGGCAAGTGCTGGCGGTTGTCATACATGTGAGACAGCTCGAGGAGCAAGCGAAGCATGTAATGAGATTGGACGAGAGGTAAGAGCCATCGGGACAGGCCATATAGCAGTTGCCTTCGAAGGTGTAAATGTGGGTGCTGTTACAATTATTGTAGCACATACCGTCAGGTGCGAGGACAGCGCCAGATTCGCAGGTTGAGCAACTAATGAGGGAGGTACAAGTCGCACATGTTGCGGGGCAATTCTAGCAGGTTTTTGTGGAGGTTGCACCGTAGAGTTTGGCAGGACATGTCTGTGTACACGTGAGAGTCGAGTTATCACCAAAGTACCCGTATGGACAAAACAAGGCAGTTACACAAGTTAATGTTACAGGATTCGCAAACGTCACTGTGGTGGCAGTTATCGTACAGCTTGAGTTGCAGACACCACTGAAGAGATTATAGCCGAAGACACAGCTGGTGCACTCCTGTTAAGAGACACAGGTCAGACAGGCAGTGGGGCACTGGTTGCAACGGTTTTATGTTTTATTTTGATAGTATTGACCTGGACAGCTCAGAATGCATGTGTGGTTCACATCGAAGCCGATGTAAGGACTAGGACACTCTTGCACACACTGGTGGGTGGCTGTGTAAGCGTACAGAGAAGATATGGAGTTACAGATAAGTACACATGCTTGTGTATTGGTGTCGGCAAAATATAAGGTGGGACAGATAGTCACACACTGACCTGATGTGGGGTCGTTGAAAAGATCGTCGGCCGCAGGGCATTGGGTTACACATTGATGCGTCGAGGGATCTGCGAACAACGGCGAAGGACAGGAATCAGCAACACACATTTGGGTGTTATTGTAACTATAGTAGCCTGTAGGGCAGAAGGTGAGGCATTGATGGGTTATAGTGTGCCCCCAAGAGTCGGAAGGACAAGTTGACACACATTTAAGTGTGGTCGGGTCTGAGAATGTGCCAGTTAAGCAGACAGCCAAACAAACTCTGGTAGCATCGTATGCATAATACAGGACTGGGGTGCTGGGACAAGTAGTTAAACATTCTTTGGTCAGATCTGAGGCATAGTATGGACTTGCACAAAATCCGGTACAATAATTGGAGAGATAATAAGCATATGTGCTTAAGGCCGATGGACAATGGAGTGTACATTTCTGAGTGGAGCTGTCAGCTAAGTATATAAGGAGTGCGCCTGATTAAGTGTGATTTGAACAGCCCAAGGTGCAGCTGCGATTGAAATCATAAGCGAAATAATTTGGGGATGGACAAGTGGCCACGCATCTCCAGGTTGTGGGATCTGCAAAAGATACTGGAAGTTCAGGGCATGTTGTAACACAGGTTAGGGTCGAGTTGTCAGCATATGTACCAGCTGTACATTGACTCACACAGAGATTATTAGCAGAATCAGAAAACGAGCCACTTGGGCAAAGTTGTACGCAAGACATGGTCGAGTTATCTCCAAAGGTGAAAGAGGAGCAAGTAGAAACACATTGTCTTGTGATCGCGAATGCGTACCCCACACTACAGCTTGTTGAACATTTGAGGGTTGCCGAATCAGCAAAGTAGGGCTCTGGACAAGAAGAAATGCAGGCGCGTGAAGGGTCATGGGCATATAACCCTGAACAACCCAGCACACAGGTGCTCCCTTGTGAGTAATAGGGGGAAGGACAGAATTGCACACAATTATGAGTTGTTGGATCTGCGTAATAGTTGTTTGGACAAGTAGTCACACATGTTCGGGTCGTGAAATCAGCATATTAAAGATTATAACATGCAGTCTCGCAAGTTTTCGAGGCGGTGGTTGCGAAATAACCAAGGGAACATTCCAACTGACACTTATGGGAAACAGGGTCCCCGAAATATAGATTAGGACATCCCGATAACCCTGTTGAAGCGTTGTATTTGCAGGTTTGGTCAAGATCATGCTAAAAGGCAGTGGCCGGACAGCTAGTCATGCATCTCCACGACGGGTCGTCAGCATAGTATTGAGGCTTTGAAGTGCAATTAGCCACACAAATGTTGATGTCACTGTCTGCGTAAGATGAGGTGCAACTGGAATCGCAAGTTTGAGTAGAATTGTTTGCAAAGGTTCCTGTCGGACAGGTTATGACGCACTGTTTATTAGTGAGGTCAGCGAACTCCGACCAGACGGCGGGGCATAGATTTACACAGGTCTGGGTTTTATTGTCTGCGTACCAAATGCTTCTGGAGGTACAAGTAAAAACGCATTTGCTGGTAACAATATCAGAAAAATAAAAAGGCTATGTAGGGCAGGTGGCGACGCAACGGTTGGTGCTGTTATCTGCAAAAAGTGAGAACGGCAGGCATGAAGGTTGACACTTTCGTGTGGAGTTCTCCGCGTAGGAACCGCTTGGGCACTTTCTGACACAGGAGAACGTGGTATCATCAGCGTAGAGATCAGGGTCAGATGGGCATATCGATTGACATAGCTGTGTGCTCGAGTCTTTGTAATATCCGAGGTCGCAAGTGCTGACACACCGATGTGATATTGTGTTTCCGTAATAATTGAGACTCACAGGACAAATAGTAACACAGGTTCGAGAAGTGGAATCTGCGAAATAAACAACTCCTCCAACAGCAGCGCATGCACTGACGCAGGTGCCCGTATTGAAGTCGCCATAAAGATCAAGACCAGCAGAACATTGAGATACACAGGTCGTAGACAGGCTGTCCGCAAATGTCAAAGGGTTTGTGGGGCAGACAGCTACACAGTATTTGCTCACATCATCAGCATAACTCCCGGTCGGACAAGGATGTTCGCAAGTCTTGCTTACATTATTAATGTAAGTACCCGAAGTACATACCCTGACGCACTTATGGTTTTGCGGATCTGCGAAAGTGTCTTGAGTACCAATCCCTGGACAAATCGCTACACATTTTCTTGTAAGATTGTCAGCGTATCCTACAGTGCAAGCGGTCAAACACATCAAGGTAGAGTTATCCGCATAGTAACCTTCGGAACAAAAGTAGACGCAGGCTTGAGTCAAGGGGTCCGAAAAGGTTTGGACTAACGATACTAAAGGACAACTATTCGCGCCAACGCATAGATTGGTGGAGTTGTCAGAATACTCTCCGCTGGCACATACATATCGACAGGTTTTGAGAGTAGTATCGCCATATAACTACGGAAAATTGAAACAGCGAGCCACGCAGACGGAGGTCGTGGGGTCAGCGTAGCCAGTAAGGCAGTTTGTCGCGCAAGCATTTGTGGAATTTTAGGCGTAAGTGCCGTTCGGGCAGCGAGCTAAGCATTTAGAAGTTGTGCTGTCAGCGAAGAGTTGTGGCGTAGTATTATTTTGGCAATAGGTCAGGCACCGCCGGTTATACAAGTCAGCAAAGGTACCTGGAGTTGACACGCATGAATTAGTACAAGTTCGTGCAATATCTTCTCCAAAAGTATAAGCGAAGGCTGGGCAAGTTGCGACACAGGCGCGACTTAAGGAATCTCCGTATGTTGGGCTTGTGCATACTGCTCTACACACTTGGTCGAAAGAGTCAGCATAAGTGCCAAGGGTGCATAGCAAAGTACATGTATGGGAGCTGGAGTCTGCAAATGTGCCATTTACCGCAGGACATAGAATAACGCATTTTCCAGTATAATTATCCGCAAATGAACCAGTTGGACAAACAGATACGCATGTTTTAGTTGTATTTTATCCATAAGTACCTGAAACACAGACTGCTTGGCATCTCCCAGAAGTGGAATCTCCATACAATCTGAGGGGATCGCCATTTCCGTCCACAGTATCAGGACAGAGCCCTAAACACGTTCTGGAGACAGGGTCGGCAAATTGTCCTGTTGGGCAATAATAAACGCAAACGTTGGTACTGGCATAATAATCGGGCTACGTGGGACATGTAGCTACACACATATTCGTAGAGTTATCGGCATAGGGGTAGGTTAAAGAAGTACAGACGCTAACACATAAATGAAGAGTGGGGTTAGCAAAACTATTGTTACAGCTGAGTACACAGAAGCTAGTCACATTGTCACCATAATATGAAACTGGGCAAACTGACTAGCAGGTTCTATCTACTGGGTAGGCATATGTTCCCGGGCATATAGATACACATCGTTTGTCCGTGCTACTGTAGATATAGCCAAATGTATTATCGGAAATGGGGCAGGTCGTCACACAAATTCTCGTGCTGTTGTCAGCATAGCCTACAGAGCATGTGGCTACACATTTTCCCGAGGTCGAGGCCACGGTACTGTTTTGAGTAAAATATCCACTGCTACATTGCAGAGAACATCGAGAAGTTGAGGGGTCCGCAGAGTAATATTGATTAGTACACAAAGTTTCGCAGTTGCGGGAAGCGGGGTCTCCGTAATAAAGTGTAGTGGTACCCGAAAGTATGTGAGAAGCACAGACAGTGACACAGAGAAGCGTCACAGGGTCTCCAAAATAGACGGAAGGAGTAGCGGGGCATGGATATTGATATTGCATATTTAACGGATTGCCGAAAACTCCGCTATATCCGGCCGCCGTCAGTTCAGTAGGGGTATAGCAGATTCGATTGGGAAGATATCCGTAACTGTTTGATGGGCATTGACTGAGGCAGGTCCAATTTCCTTTATATCCCCAGGTACCCAACGAACAAGTAGACACACAGTTGCCAGTGATTGGATCTCCGAAATTCGGGTTACATATTTTACAGAGGAGGCTGCTGGTGTCGCGATAATAATTACTTGGACAGACTGCAACGCATTTCTTTGTCGTTTGGTCTCCGTACGTGTTGGAGGTGCAACTAGATGTGCAAGTACGAGTGGTTTAGTCAGCGTAGTTTGTGATACATGCGGCTATGCAAGCGGTACCATTAGAAAATAATGGGGCTTGGCAACCAGAAACGCACAGGTGGTTAATGTTGGAGATCGAATAACCGCCGGTAGTACAAGTGGACACACAAACTCCTGAGTCTCCATATGTTCCAGATGGGCAAACGCCTATACATATTCCTGAAGTCGAATCAGCATAACCCTAGGGGCACGGTGATTAACACTTAGTTGTACTGTTACTTCCAAAGGTTCCACCATCGCATGCTGTCGGAATGACGCAATGCAATGTTGAATTTGCGTAGTATCCACTTGGACAATATACTACACACCTCCCTCCTGATTCGAAATAAGGGCTACATGTGTTGTCACATGTGCGAGTGATAGTGTTGGCGAAGAAGCCTGTGCTGCAAATGCTTAGACAAGAAAGAGTGGTAGTGTCAGCGAAGAGATCAGGATTTCGCCCACAATCTACCACACATTTTCGAGCTGGCGTGGAAGTTTTGAAGCTGCCCCCAGGACAAACCGACAGGCAGGTTCTCGAGACATCGTCGGCATAAGTGCCTGTGGGACAAATTGATACGCAAGTAAAAGTGGTGGTCTCACCATAAAGAGGAGGGGAGGAAGGACAAATTGGAACACAGAGTAGGGTATATGGATCGGCAAATGAAGGGTCAGGCGATTGGGTACAAGCTAAAACGCAGTATCGATCGGGAGTCTGAGCATCGCCAAAAGAACCTGATGGGCATATCGCAACGCAAGTACTAGTTGTATTGTCACCGAATGTGCCTCCAGGTCCGTCAGAGGCTGGGCAGTTTCTTACACACAATCTAGTTGAATAATCTGCGAAGAACTGTCCTGGGGGTTCATTAATTCCTGCAGTAACGTTGATAACCGAGACAGTCAATGTTGGACAAGTACTTACACATAATTTAGTGGTTGGATCACCAAAATAATTCATAGATGCGGGACACAAAGTAACGCAAAGGTGGGTACTGGGATCTCCGTATTCTGCAGCAATACAATCGGTAGGAACAGTTTCACAATGAGAACTATGATAATTGCCAAATGTTCCGATCTCGCAAACTGTCACACAGAGTTGATTTGTTATCTGGGTGAACCAGACTGTGGAGCCTATCACGGGACAGAGCGGCACGCAGCTTCGATTGCCTGTCTGTTCTCCATAGGTATTATCCGGACATTTGGAAACACACAAGTTGGTGGTATTGGAACCAAAATACCCATATCCTGGCGAAATTGGGCAGATAATAACGCAAATAGCGACTCCCGTCGTATAATCCCCATAGTATCGCGTATTGGTTGTATTGGGGCATTGCGCAACACAGGTTCTGGTCGTGTTATCGCCCCATTCCTTAACAGTGGTGTTGTGGACACATGACACCACACACGTCCAGGTGTTATTATCACCGAACAGGTAGGCCGGAACAGTTGGGCAGTTCATAGCTGTTACACACCTTCTGTTGATGTTTTATGCGTATGTCGTATGAGTGCAGACAGATTAGCAACGGCGCGTGGTAGCGTCAGCCCACGTGGAGGGGGTTACACAGTGCAGCACGCAGGAAAAAGTCGAAGGGTCACCATAGCTGTCGGGACCTGAGGGGCAAACCGCAACGCATATTCGAGTTCCTGTGTAATTATCGGCATAGGACCCCACCAGACAAGTCGTCAGACAAGTCATCGTTGTGTTATCAGCGAATGAATTCCAAGGAGTATTGGAACATAGAGAAGTGCAGGTATGGGTATAGTTATCTCCCCAGTAACCCAAACTGCAGGTCTTGGCATCAGTCACGCATACCCTCGTGGTCGTGTCTGCCCAACTTGATGATGGACAGGTGACAACACAAGTTTAGCTAACACTATCTGCGAATGTAGGGCTGGATGAAATAGGGGGAAACGGGCACTGTTGGAGACAATTTCTGGATCCATTTGTGTATGCATAGCCGAACCACGTAGATGGGCACCTGGTTACACAAGACATATTGCTATCGAGAGCCCAACTAGCCGGCAAAGAAGGGCAAGGGCTAACGCAAATAGCAATCCCTGTGGAATCGTCACTATATTTTGAGTTGAAGCAGCTTGTTACACAAGTCTGTGTTGCTAAGTATCCCCAAGTTTGGAGACTGTTGACAACTGGGCAAGTAAATACACAATCCAGAGTTGAGTTGTCTGCATAATAGTTTATTGGGCATCCGGTACTAACCACACATATTTTAGTAAAAGTATTTCTATAGTAGACAACGCTGGCGGTCCAGCTACATGTGGCAATGCAGTAGCGATTAGTGGTTTGAGCATCGGCATAAGAGTTTGCATCCAGGCATGATGTTTAGCAGGTCTGAGTGCTATTATTTCCATAGGAGTTGACTGTAGCATTGCAGCTCTGGGTACACAATCTTGTAGTTGGGTCCGCATAGTAAATAGCAGTGGTAACTCCTGCACCATTAACAACCAACGGACAAGTCGCAACACAATATTTTGAGATAGGATCCCCAAAAGTAGCGTTTACTTCAGGACACCAAGTTACACAAAGATTGGTAGTATAATCACCGTACCCAACTGGACAGTTCGAAGCGTTGTAGCAGACATTGTCGGTATAGCCAAAGGTGGAGCTATTGCATTTCAAGACACACCGTCTCAAGGAGTCTGGCTGGGCGTAATAAGGAGATGGGCAATGGGAGACACATTCTCTATTGAGGGTAGAATCTCCGTAGGTATTAACAGTGCACACTGACACACATACCCTTCCAGCAAGAGGATCCCCAAATAGAATAGGGAGGCTCGGACATGCCATGACACATAAGCCTGTGCCCGTTGTGTCATCTGAGTAGAACGGGGAAGGGCAGGAAGCTACGCAGGAACGTGCGCTGGGGATAGATGAGTCATAATATGCATATAGCCCACTTGTGCAGTTTACGGCGCATGCATTCACTCCGGTAGTCGCATCGGAATAGTAAGGGCTCGGGCAGGAGGATACACAAGTCTTGGTAGAGGGATCAGCAAAAGGCGTCAAACCAACAGGATCACATGCACTGACACAGAGATTCAAGCCCCCAGTGGTCTCAGCGTAAGTTTTTTCACTGAAGCAAACCTGGACACACTATTTAATTCCGCTATCTGCATAATAGGATCCAGTACATGTAGAATCGCATGTGAAGGTCAATGTATTAGCGAATAGGCTGGAAGGACAGAAGTCGACACAAGTATGGTAGATATTTTAGCTGTATTGTTCTTCAGAACAACCTCCAGCAACAACGCAGATGTGAGTAGTGTTGTCAGCATATAGACCGTTACAGCCAGAAGGAGTTGTAGCGCAGGTTCTCGTATTTGTTTCTGCCCACGTACCGTTAGGGCATGTCTGAACACATTGTCTTATGCCCGTAGTAATACCGAAATATGAGCCATTGCAGACTAGCACACAATATCTCAACGAAGCTGCTAAGTTATCCCCGAAGTAAGGGCTAGAGCACCCAGTATCGCATGTTTTAGAAACTGTATTTCCGAAGTAATTTGGTGAAGGGCATACAGTTACACATTGTGCAAAGCCACTGGAATTGTCTTTAAAATAATTATTTCCTGAACTCCACTGACACGATGTCACACAAGTTTGGAATGTATTATCTGCGTAATAAGTGGATGGGCATGTTTCCAGACACTAACCATTAAGACCATACAATGGAGGAAGTGGAGTTGCAGGACAGTTTGCATAACACGTGTTGTTTCGGGGATTAACAAAGTAGGAGTTGGGACAGGCTGAGTAGCAGGTAAGGTCACCCGGATTGATATAAGGTTTTGCGGAAGGACAATTAGTTACACATTTTTTGTTGTCGGTGTCGTAATATACAGCTTGCCCTGTACGGTTGCTGGTGGTAGGGCATGTCTGGACGCAGGTGTTGGAGTCGTCGTCAGCATAATAAGTCGCAGGGCAGGTTGTAACGCATGTTCTGGTGGTCGGGTCACCGTATGATTGTGTTGGAAAATTAGGGCAAGGGTTCACGCAAACATCACCTGAGGGATGTTTGAAATAAGTGCCTGCACACATGCATGTGCCTATATATCCTGTAATTGCAGCCGACCGAGTTGTATCCACACATAAAGTGCAAGCTGTAGCCCCTGGACCTGTGCAGGTTTTGCAGGTTGTTGCAGAACACAAGTTAAGTATCACTATTATTTCCCTAATACCCCAATATTAATTACTTACTACCCCTGAGTTTGTAGAGAATTAGAGTTGGAGGTTAGTTGCTAAAGAAGACAGTGTCTGGTCTACGTTCTTTGTGCGATAATAGAGACTCTGACATAACATTATGGGAGTGACTGAAGGAACCGCTACAGAATAAGAGATGTAGTCTGATGGGGTGTCAATATTATTGAGAGTAAATGAAATTGAAAATGAAGGTGATGTGCCTATCCAGATTAGACCCGCGAGGACGCGAACTTGAGAGTGTGCCTGCAGATTGGTGTAAGACCTTTGGATAGTACCAGCGCCATTCATTTGGCCCTCGCCTCCCAGTACTGTATATTTATCACAACTTGAACTCGCAAGCGAACTGGGGCTGCTAGACCAGGTGGACAAGACCTCAAAGCCATAGAATGTGTACGAAGACTCGATTGTTATGACTGTGGCATTATTAGGTGGGGTGCAGGAAGTTGTGGTGGTGTTGAAAGTGAAATCTGTTGGGCAACTAACACAGTCTCCTGTGTTTGGGCCTGAACACGTTAAACAAGAAGAGTCACATTTCACACAATAGTAACTGCTTCCAGATTGGTAAGATGTATAACCGGTGTTGCAAGCGCAGAAAGCTACATAAATAATTGAGAAAAAAATGACATTTTTTTATTATCATTCGATGTAATGTAAATATAATGATATATTTTAAAAATGGTACATCCTGAAACAGCGGCATATGTTGTGCATTGAGAACAGGTTCCGGAACATTGATAACAAAGTGATTCACAGGAATGTGCAGATTCGAACAATAGAATCGATAAAAACAACCAGAAGGCAATAGATAAACGACCTTCATTTCGTTAGTTCGTCATAATCAAATTTAGATGTATTTCAATAAAATACTAATTAATAATTAATATGTAATTTATATAGATATTATGAGGAATATGGTTTTTATTTTGTGTGGGTTTTTGTTAAAGTGAATCTAAATAATTTTAAGGTAATAATAAAATCTAGTCTTTTTATAAAGATGATTGTATTTATCTCATCTAAAACAAATATAAAAACCAAGTAGATATTCAATTATGGTTATAAGTTAACAATATAAATGTATATATATATGTAAATCAATTCTTACGTAGTATACCTATTTTTAATTAGTTAATTTAAAAAAATAAATATGGTAAAAAAACAGAACAG
>JAHDVE020000156.1:0-39868 GCA_022606495.2 Halesus radiatus | reverse complement strand
ACTTTATTGTCCATGAAGTAATATAATTCCAAATTTACCGTCCACAAAATAATATCATCCCCCCAACTCTACCGTCTATGAAATAATATCAATCCCAACTTAACCGTCCATGAAATAATATCAACCCCAATTTTTCCGTCCATGAAATAATATCGTTCCCATCTTTACCGTCCATGAAATAATATCATCCCCCCAACTTTACCGTCCATGAAATAAAATCACCCCCCCTTCCCTCAACTTTACTGTTCATGAATTAATATCAACCCCAACATTACCGTCTTGAAATAATATCAATCACAACCTTACCGTCCATGAAATAATATCATCCCCTAACTTTACCGTCCACGAAATAATATCAAACCCAACGTTACCGTCTTTAAATAATATCCTCCCCCAAACTTAGACGTCCATGGATTAATATCAACCCCAACTTTACCGTCTTGAAATAAAATCAATCACAACCTTACCGTCCATGAAATAATATCATCTACCAACTTTATCATCCATGAAATAATTTAATACCGAACTTTACCGTCCAAAAATAATATCAACCCACACTTTTCTGTTTTTAAATAATATCAATCCCAACCTTTCCGTCCATGAAATAATATCAACCCCATCGTTACCGTCCATGAAATATTATTATCCCCCCAAACTTTTCCGTTCCATCAAATAATATCAACCAAAACTTTACCGTCCATGAAATACATTAACCCAACTTTACCGACCATGAAATAATATCAACCCCATCTTTACTGCCGATGAAGTAATATTATCCCCCAACCTTACTGTTCATGAACTAATATCAATTCCAACTTTACCGTCCACGAAATAATATCACCCCAACAAATTGGCCGTCCGTGAAATAATATCAACCCCAATTTTTCCGTCCACGAAATAATATTGTTCCCATCTTTATCGTCCATGAAATAATATCATCCCCCAACATTACCGTCCACGAAATAACATCAAACCCAACTTTACCGTCTTTAAATAATAACATCAAACCCACCTTTACCGTCTTTAAATAATATCCTCCCCCAACTTAGACGTCCATGGAATAATAGCATTCCCAACTTTACCGTCATGAAATAATATCAATCACAACCTTACCGTCCATGAAACAATATCATCCTTCAACACTACCGACCATGAAATCATATCAATCCCAATTTTACCATCCATGAAATAATAACATCCCGAACTTGTCCGTCCATGAAATAATATCAATCCCAACTTTACCGTCCATATAATAATCACCCCAAATTTACCGTCTATAAATAATATCGTCCATGAAGTAATATCATCCCCCCAACTTCACCGTCCATGAAATAAAATCACCCCCCCCCCTCCCCCAACTCTACTGTTCGTGAATTAATATCAACTCCAACTTTACCTTCTTGAAATAAAATCAATCACAACCTTACCGTCCATGAAATAATATCATCTCCCAACTTTACCATCCATGAAATAATATAATACCGATCTTGACCGTCCATGAAATAATGTCAATCCCAACTTTACCGTCCATATAATAATCAACCCCAAATTTACCGTCTATAAATAATATTAACCCCCGACCTGACTGTTCATGAAGTAATATAATTCCAACTTTACCGTCCATGAAATAATATCATCCCCCCAACTCTACCGTCCATGAAATAATATCAATCCCAAATTTACCGTCCATGAAATAATATCAACCCCAATTTTTCCGTCCATGAAATAATATCGTTCCCATCTTTACCGTCCATGAAATAATATCATCCCCCCAACTTTACCGTCCATGAAATAAAATCACCCCCCCTTCCCTCAACTTTACTGTTCATTAATTATTATCAACCCCAACTTTACCGTCTTGAAATAATATCAATCAGAACCTTACCGTCCATGAAATAATATCATCCCCCAACTTTACCGTCCATGAAATAATATCTTTCCCGTAACCTTACCGTCCATGAAATAATATCCCCCCCCCAAACTTTTCCGTTCCATCAAATAATATCAACCCAACTTTACCGTCAATGAAATACATCAACTCAACCTTACCGACCATGAAATAATATCAATTCCAACTTAACCGTCAATGAAATAATATCAACCCCAATTTTTCCGTCCATGAAATAATATCGTTCCCATCTTTACCGTCAATGAAATAATATCATCCCCCAACTTTACCGTCCATTAAATAATATCAACCCTAAATTTACCCTCCTTAAAATAATATCATCCCCCAACAATACCGTCCACGAAATAACATCAAACCCAACTTTACCGTCTTTAAATAATATCCTCCCCCAACTTAGACGTCCATGGAATAATATCATTCCCAACTTTACCGTCATGAAATAATATCAATCACAACCTTACCGTCCATGAAACAATATCATCCTTCAACACTACCGACCATGAAATAATATCAATCCCAATTTTACCGTCCATGAAATAATAACATCCGGATCTTGTCCGTCCATGAAATAATATCAATCCCAACTTTACCGTCCATATAATAATCAACCCCAAATTTACCGTCTATAAATAATATCAAGCCCAACGTTACCGTCCATGATATATTATCATCCCCCCAACTTTAAGTCCATGAAATAATATTAACCGCCGACTTTACTGTCCATGAAGTAATATAATTCCAACTTTACCGTCCACGAAATAATATCATGACCCAAATTCTACCGTCTGTGAAATAATATCAATCCCAACTTAACCGTCTATGAAATAATATCAACCCCAATTTTTCCGTCCATGAAATAATATCGTTCCCATCTTTACCGTCCATGAAATAATATCATCCCCCCAACTTTACCGTCCATGAAATAAAATCACCCCCCCCTTCCCTCAACTTTACTGATCATGAATTAATATCAACCCCAACTTTACCGTCTTGAAATAATATCAATCACAACCTTACCGTCCATGAAATAATATCATCCCCCAACTTTACCTTCCATGAAATAATATCTTCCCCCAAACCTTACCGTGCATGAAATAATATCCCCCCCAAACTTTTCTGTTCCATCAAATAATATCAACCCCAACTTTACCGTCCATGAAATACATCAACCCAACCTTACCGACCATGAAATAATATCAACCCCAACTTTACCGTCCATGAAATACATCAACCCAACTTTACCGACCATGAAATAATATCAACCCCATCTTTACTGTCGATGAATTAATATTATCCCCCAACCTTACTGTTCATGAACTAATATCAATTCCAACTTCACCGTCCATGAAATAATATCAACCCTAAGTTTTCCGTCCATGGAATATAATCATTCACAACTTTACCGTCCATGAAATAATATCAACCCTAAATTTACCCTCCATAAAATAATATCATCCCCCAACATTACCGTCCACGAAATAATATCAAACCCAACATTACCCTCTTGAAATAATATCCTCCCCTTACTTAGCCGTCCATGGAATAATATCAACCCCAACTTTACCGTCATAAAATAATATCAATGACAACTTTACCGTCCATTAAACAATATCATCCTTCAACATTACCGACCATGAAATAATATCAACCCCAACTTTTCCGTCGTTGGAATATAATCATTCCCAACTTTACGGTCCATAAAATATTATCATCCCCCAACTTTACCGTCCATGATATAATATCAACCCTAAATATACCCTCCGTTAATTTATATCATCCCCCAACATTGCCATCCACGAAATAATATCAAACCCAACATTACCCTCTTGAAATAATGTCCTCCCCTTACTTAGACGTCCATGGAATAATATCAACCCCAACTTTACCGTCATAAAATAATATCAATGACAACTTTACCGTCCATTAAACAATATCATCCTTCAACATTACCGACCATGAAATAATATCAATCCCAACTTTACTGTCCATATAATAATCAACCCTAAATTTACCGTCCTTAAATAATATCAAGCACAACGTTATCGTACATGAAATATTATCATCCCCCCAACTTTACTTTCCATGAAATAATATTAACCCCAACTTTACTGTCCATGAAGTAATATAATTCCAACTTTACCGTCCATGAAATAATATCATCCCCCCAACTCTACCGTCCATGAAATAATATCGTTCCGAACTATATATAATAATTAACCCCAAATTTACCGTCTTTAAATAATATCAAGCCCAACGTTATCGTCCATGAAACAAACCCAACTTTACTGTCTTGAAATAATATGATTCCCCAACTTTACCGTCCATGAAATAATATCATCCCGAACATTAACGTCCATTATATAATATCATCCCACCTACTTTACCGTTCATAAATTAATAATAACCCAACTTCAATGTCCAAAAATAATATCAACTCCGAACTTTTCTGTCTCTTAATATCAATCCTAACTCAATGTCCATTAAATAATATCAACCCCAAATTTCACTGACAATGAAATATTATCAATTCCAATTTTACCGTCCATGAAATACTACATCCTGAACTTTACTGTCCATGAAATAATATCAATCCAACTTTATCGTCCATATAATAATTAACCTAAATTTACTGTCTTTAAATAATATCAAGCCCAACGTTATCGTTCATGAAATATTATCATCCCCCAACTTTACCATGAAATAATATTAACCCCAACTTTACTGTCCATGAAGTAATATATTTCCAACTTACCGTCCATGAAATAATATCATCCCCCAACTCACTGTCCATGAAATAATATCGTTCCGAACTTTACCGTCCATGAAATAATATAATCCCCCAACTTTACCGTCCATGAAATTATATCATCCCCCAACATTTCCATCCACGAAATAATATCAAACCCAACATTACCCTCTTGAAATAATGTCCTCCCCTTACTTAGACGTCCATGGAATAATATCAACCCCAACTTTACCGTCATAAAATAATATCAATGACAACTTTACCGTCCATTAAACAATATCATCCTTCAACATTACCGACCATGAAATAATATCAATCCCAACTTTACCGTCCATATAATAATTAACCCCAAATTTACCGTCCTTAAATAATATCAAGCACAACGTTACCGTACATGAAATATTATCATCCCCCCAACTTTACTTTCCATGAAATAATATTAACCCCAACTTTACTGTCCATGAAGTAATATAATTCCAACTTTACCGTCCATGAAATAATATCATCCCCCCAACTCTACCGTCCATGAAATAATATCGTTCCGAACTATATATAATAATTAACCCCAAATTTACCGTCTTTAAATAATATCAAGCCCAACGTTATCGTCCATGAAACAAACCCAACTTTACTGTCTTGAAATAATATGATTCCCCAACTTTACCGTCCATGAAATAATATCATCCCGAACATTAACGTCCATTATATAATATCATCCCACCTACTTTACCGTTCATGAATTAATATCAACCCCAACTTTACCGTCCAAAAATAATATCAACCCGAACTTTTCTGTCTCTTAATAATATCAATCCTAACCTTACCGTCCATTAAATAATATCAACCCCAAATTTACCGACCATGAAATATTATCAATTCCAATTTTACCGTCCATGAAATAATTACATCCCGAACTTTACCGTCCATGAAATAATATCAATCCCAACTTTACCGTCCATATAATAACTAACCCCAAATTTACCGTCTTTAAATAATATCAAGCCCAACGTTATCGTCCATGAAATATTATCATCCCCCCAACTTTACCGTCCATGAAATAATATTTACCCCAACTTTACTGTCCATGAAGTAATATATTTCCAACTTTACCGTCCATGAAATAATATCATCCCCCAACTCTACCGTCCATGAAATAATATCGTTCCGAACTTTACCGTCCATGAAATAATATAATCCCCCAACTTTACCGTCCATGAAATAATATCATCCCCCCAACTCTACCGTCCATGAAATAATATCGTTCCGAACTTTACCGTCCATGAAATAATATAATCCCCCAACTTTACCGTCCATGAAATAATATCATCCCTAAATTTATTCTCCCTAAAATAATATCATCCCCCACATTACCGTCTATGAAATAATATCATCCCGAACATCAACGTCCATTAAATAATATCATCCCACCTACTTTACTGATTATGCATTAATATCAACCCCAACATTACCGTCATGAAATAATATCAATCACAACCTTACCGTCCATGAAATAATATCATCCTCCAACTTTACCGTCATGAAATAATATCATCTTCCCAACTTTACCGTCCAAAAATAATGTCAATCCTAACTTTACCGTCTTGAAATAATGTCATCCCCCCAGCTTTACTGTCTATGAAATAAAATCAACCCTTACTTTACCGTCCATGAAATTATATCATCCCGAACTTTACCATCCATTAAATGATATCATCCCCCTAACTTTACCGTCCATGAATTAATATCAACACCAACTTTACCGTCCATGAAATAATATCAACCCCATCTTTACTGTCCATGAAGTAATATCAATTCCAACTTTACCGTCCATGAAATAATATCGCCTTCCCCAACTTTACCATCCATGAAATTATACCACCCGGATCTCATGAAATACCAACTCTTTGGAGCACAAACTTTTTTTCAAAAAACCACAAATCCTTTGAAAATGTCAAACTTATAGCTAAGCTAGCTGCACAACAGCGCTCATATGATCGCTAGTATAAATTAATTTTTCTAGAATCCCTGTTTCATAATTAGTAAAATTGTTAATAGGTGGTAGTTTTCACAGAATTATTTATTTTAATGGTGATCGATTTTTTATACCACAGTGCTTCAAAGAGTTAAATGTACTTCATTGGAAGACAGCCACAATAGATAATAGTCTATGAATTTGACTTGGAGTTTAAAGGTTGCGAGTTCAATTTCCGCCGCAGTGAAAAAATATATTGATATTGATTTTTTCTCGTTATAAATATGGGTATTTGATAAAACTTACGACGATGGCTTCCCGGTTGCGGAAAATGTTGAATTCAATCACTGAATATAATCAATGTTGTATCTTGTAAATGTATGTCGCTATTGTTGTTTTAATATTTGCAGGGAAGATAGGAAGTTTGTAGAGTACTTGCATAATTTGTTTCTCCCGTGCACCAATTATGTGGAAGAGAAAAGGTAGTGTTATTTATCTATGTTGTTTGCTTGTGGCTGAAATAACAACGCTTTGGTTATATTTTGAGTGATGATAATATTATGGGTTGATAATACTACTACAGTGAAACTCGCTTAACCTCTGGTGCGCCAGCGCGTCCGATAGGTAACCCAAAAAACGTACTTTTTTTTTGTGGGATTTTCGACCTTAAAAATGTTCGTAGCTTACTAAATTAAATCATATTCGTTTGCCAACAAAATAATAAATCGCCGTTCGTCTGAAATTTAAAACAAAATAACAGCTGTGGAGTAGAGTATTGCATCATTCCTTGATGCGCGGTTCATTTTCGTTTTATTCTGTAAAATATTCTTTAATGTAAGTAAATAAGTTTTTTTTTTATATTGTGTATACATTTATTTAGCTTTATGGAAATATAATAAATCTTAAATAATATTTTCATATTTAATTTTTTTGTTTTTGTTTTATGTCATTAGATAAAAAAAATTTCTCTGAATACAAGCAAGTATTCTGGGGAAACTACTATTAATAGATATACACAATTTTATAAATATATAAACACATTATCTGGTAAGATGGAACGATTTACGAAAACAGCATTTTACAAAAACAAGAAGTTATTATGAAAATTGATTCAGCTGGTGCATGGCGAGCCGCGCGCAGATTTACCCTCGATACACGCCAGAATAAATAGACCATAGAAGCTCGGTGTTCCAAAGGTTATAATTTTTATTATAATTTTTTAGTATCTGTGTCCCAATTAGCCACAATCATAGGGTGACCATATTTTTGTTAACAAGAAGTAGTGAGCTATATTCCTCCAATTCCTAGAAGATGGAGTGTTTGCCTCCATACCATCGAGCCACCTAAGTTTTGGACTCCCTCCACTCCTTTTTCCTGATTATTATAGAGAAACCTCTTTGTTGCTCAGCTATCTTCCAGGCGTGGTCCCTCTATACATGCTGTGGATGTTCCGCATCCCGTGTGTTCTAGAGTCAAAAAGCTTTTGACTAATTTTTGCACCCATAAACAGCGCTACTGCAATTCGACACCGTCCCGTCCTTCAGCAAGGAGCGAGTCGAAATACATATACATTCTCGCCTTCCAATGTCTTCGAATGCTGTATACGCATTTGAAAAGAGCATCCAACGTGCAAAAAACGACTTTAAAGATTATGAGTATAATGCACAGAATTGCATACATATTACAAATTGGGTGGCTTGTTTTTAAAATGAGTAGATATTTGTTTGCGTGATGTATTTATGACAGTTTGGTTGAATAACTGAAGCGGAATTACTAAAATATCGGTAGGATTCTGGGGGTTAGTGTGTCCAGGAGTGACAGATGCATTAATCCATCCCTCGCACTGCGGTGCAAGGCGATGAGTTGAGAGAGTTCATGTAGAGAGGTCTAGGGGTCTCCCTCAACTGGTCTCTCCTGATTCGGCCCACCACTCAATTGGTGGACAGACGCATCCACCGCCAAGACTTATACAAACCTCACCCCATGAGCCTGGGAAACCCTGCTAAGTCACCAAATGTAGCGAACCACTTGGGTTGACTTATGGCAGAGGTGTTGGTTATCCAATGAACGGTACCCATACCCGCCTCCCAAATTGAATATCCTTCGATTACCCATTTGATTAATTATTTTATTAAAAATGAATACAGAAAATAAAATGGATGCTTCACCGACGTGTTCTAATACTGTAAACGATAATAGTGAATTATGTGATCGTATAATTGAATCATTAATGCGAAAAAGTTTTGTATCTTGGCCATTTGCAGAAAAAAACATGTTCTGATTACTGGAAAACTGACTCCCATTTTGAATATAACATCAAGAAATAAATAAGGTGCATCGAATCGAGCTCATGTTTCAGTAAATAAAACCTTAAATACCCACGTCATGGGTTTTTTGTTGTTTATTTTTCATTTATACGACATTTTAGAAACTTTCGATCTGTAATTGACATTGCGGAGAGTAAAGAACTTATTATATCTAAATTGACAGACTATTTTTGTCAGTAATTACGTCCTGTTCATGGGATAGTTTATGGATCTGTATATTAAATTTGATAGTAGGTACAATATATTTATTGTCCAGCGTCCCTTCTTCAAAAAGTCACCGACCGCCACTGCTATCTTCCACCTTTGCCACATGTCATGCCCAGCGGGGTCATCTGAGTTTTATAAATCTTATTATTGACTCTGAAACCAAACAATCGAAAGCTCATCCTTCTCTTTTATGCTATCAACTTTGACTTTTATTTGTGACTAAATGTCGTGTACCCAGTGCTGTTCGATGCTATGAATGGTTTGCAGAGGGATGCATTCCACATCGGTACATAAGCACTGAGAAATTAATATACATTTTCAAAAATACGCGCAAAGTTTCAGCTATGAATCGGGGCACCGCGCGCTTCCCATTGACCCCCCTACAATATGTGTCAAAAGCAGGAACTAAACATGTATAATGACACATGTCATATTCAAATGTTGACTGAATTCTACATAAAAATGATATGCGCAGTCAAGGGAGGACTCGTTTGTGTTAGTGTTGAAAATGGCAGTGCCTTTTTGGTGCAAATTACAAATGTGTCAATCGGTGACATCTGTTGGAGCTTCTATTAATTATTACAACTTTACTAACGAAATAATTATCATATTTTTTTGCTTTCTTTCATGCAATTGTGCGGTCGAAAAAAATATGAAAATTTTATATGTCCAGTAATTGGTATGTAATCTTCATAAATGAAGCGGTTATTTCTATTTATTTGATGACAAGTAATCCCAACCAATATCGTCTAAAGCCAGCAGCTTAGCCATCCTTAGTGAAAACTTATCACGTCCGTGGTAGGCTTTTTTAACTTCAATTAATTCGCTCTTTTCCCTACTGCCTACTCTGATTAAAAAAACACTGCACGCTACTGATGGTTCGGTTTGGAGTAAAGGTGATGTAGTCCTCCTTTTTACCGCCCGTTGTGAAAGCAACGACATTGCACTCTGGCAGTAAAACGGCGAATGAAGGGAATGAAGTTCTCCTTTTTACTAACATGTTGATGAAACATACATAAATATGTACATACATAATTTTCTGAACAAGAAAGAGATCAAATAAATTCTGCATGTGAAAATTGAATTATCCAGCCACTTTTGCTACCAACGGAAGCATTTTATTTATATTTGATACATATAATGACATACAGTAATTGTGTTAAAGGCGTGGCTGCAGCAAGATGAGAGACAACAGCAAGGTACAGTCTTCCATCTTCAGCAGCGACGTGACGGGCCCCCACGCCAGCAGCAGCACGGCCAACCTCAACAACTACCTCGGGGACGACGTCAGCACCAAGAGCACCACGGGAATCAGGTTCGTATTCATATATTTGCCCACTCAACATAAATAGAAACTTACTGAAGGAGTTAGTAGGACTTCTAATGGGACACTTAGTCCAGTACAAGCTACACCCATAAACTTGAATGTAAACTTTCTGCAAGTATTTTAGTTTTTATTATTGTGACAGCTATTTCGGTGTTCAAGGCCATTTTCAAACTGTGGATAGGCCACATTGCGACGATTTACTTAAGATTTCATTTACTCCCACCCAATTTTTATTTGGACGTTGTTTAAAATGATTTATTACCGGTAAAACTGATTTAGTTAGAAAATATGATTTTTATAATGTGATTTCCCCGCATTAAATGACAATGTTTTCGTAATTGATTTGTATTGATGTGAATTGACTTATCTGTAGCCTAACCACAGTTTGAAAATAGCCTTGAATGCCGAAACAGCTGTCACAATAGTAAAAACTAAAATACTTCCAGAACTTAATAATAACATTATTAAATTTGATTTACATTAAATTAGCAACAAAAAAAAATGTTAACTTCAATAATTGTGGAAACTTAAACTAACCTTTTTAGCTAACCTTCAAATTTTTGTTTTCTGTTGTAGCAAAGTAATTAATTCTTATAATGTTACAATAAATGTCCGCCCTATATTCAGATTTGATATGTTATATGTATATATAATGCACTCTCTCGAACACAAAGAGAGACTTGTTTATAAAAACAATGTTTTGGCATTTTTCATCCCCTTCCTGTTTAAAACTGTCAGCAATTAACAAGTCCTTTTCGTGTCCGTCGGAGTGGAAATATTTTGTTTGTAGATTTAAATTCAGTTGGTAGTTTTTATTTCTATAATATATATTTGAACGGCCTCCATGGTCGAGGGGTAAGGCTCTCGACTACGTATCCGAAGGTCGCGGGTTCAAATCCCGGCGTGCGCAAGTAAATTTTATTTAATTAATTTGTGTTGTTGCACAATTAATTAATTTTAAAATAATATATCGTATATTTGCGCACGTTCCAGAGTGGAAGATACTCTCAGTATCGCCCTGGTGAAAGACCACCATTCAGAATTGAAATGTTGCTTGAAATGGCTTTTAGCCGTGTTTGGTGACCAGATCTGAATAGCCAGGTATTTCCCCACCTCCCTCTTCCCATTCTGCTTCCCCTTCCCAATAACTTCAGCCTCACAACATTCCCCAATTGGGAATGCCATAGTCTCACTGGCTCCAGACGGTTGGGAGCAGTTGGGACTCTCGTGTGGTATTCATATAAAAAAATATAAATCAATATAAGTTTGTAACTTTGTTTGTTTGTCCTCGAAGTTCTCTAAAATCACTGGACCGGTTTCGCTGAAAATAGCACAGTTTGTTTTTATTAGTGCCGGGAAGGTTTAGAAAGTAGTTTGAATGAAATCCAATACGTAAAACTGTTGAACATTTTAAAATTAGTATGAAAAACATTGAACGCGCCATGTTTTATTTCGGTTAGCCCATAGATATATCACTCTGGTTAGCCACAGATTGCATATTTAAAATAAGAAGGCTTTTTGGGTAGAATATTTTCAAAATGGAAAACACGAGTTGGTACCTACTTAAGAACTTTATGATTTAGATATATTTTGAAAAAAATAAATGTTAGGAATGAAATAATATATTGAAATGAATGTTTCTTTATTTGGAGATAGTTACTTTCGCTGTCAAATCAATTATGTCACCATAATGACAAGCAAGAATTCACAACATCATAACTTTATACAAACTCGAGCAAGGCCGGGTACACAGAGCCAATTTAATATAAAATAACAAATATCTTAAAATTAGATTTAACTTGTTGTTAATAAATTTAACAATCTAATAATAAAGTCACGAGTCATTATTGAAAACCTTTCCTGAGACACAATTGCCAAATCTTTGCAACATTTAGAAACAGAAGGCCAATTTTACAACTATAATAATGATACCGAACCTTCCCTAACTTGTTCACTGCTGGGAATACAATTAGATTCAAACATAATCTGGAAATAACATGTACTAAAAATAGTAGCTTCTCTTTTAAAAAATCATGAATTCAGTAATCTCTTCATATTATGGATGCGTCTATTCAGTCATTAAGTACCCAATAGTGTTTTGGGGAAATTCAGTAAACGCCGAAGATGATTTTATTGATATATATGATATATTCAAAAGTGATGCTTAAGAAAAATCACACATTCCAGTCGTCCCTTGACGCGAGTTGCGCAATATGTGCCTTTGAATGTACAGAATAGATTCAACATTTAAATATGACGTGTATGTCATTTCGCATAATTTAGTTTCTGCCTTCGACACATTATTTTATTTTATTTATTTGATTATACTTCCCCTGGGCTTTTACAGGGATTTTAGAACATAAAGAGCTATCAAAAATTACAAGTACATAGTGATTCTAAACCATAAAGTAATGAACAATCTTTTTCAAACGTTTAACAGTGACATAAAATAGAAAACTGTAGCAATATTATAACACAAATCATTAACGCTACATTACCCACGCTAAAATACCATATATTGTAGGATTCATCAGAGTGCTGGTATAGATGACTCTTTACTGTATAAATGGAGTTATCAAATACATCAACAACACCTGCAAACTGCCCAGATCATGCATTCTATTGGTTAATGAATGAGACTGATAGTTGGTTGAGTAAGTGTTGCAGAAAAATGTTACAGTTTGTCTTGTATTCCTCATCAGTACATTTAATTTAATAGTGGCGAGGATGACAGGGCTGTCAATTAGGTTGTTGTTAATGACTCTATATAATACAACTAGGTCTGACATAACTCTCCTGTCAGACAGCGTAATCAGATGCAATTGATTCATCAATCTTACATAATTAATATTTTCAATCGTATCTTTGAGTTTAAAATTTATATACCTAAGAAATCTGTGATGAACCTGTTCTATATTGTTAGAGTGTAGTTTATACAAAGGGGACCGAATAGGTGAATTATACTCCACTTGACTTCTAACTAATGAAGTGTAGAGCATTCTCATACAATCTTAAGACTTGAAATCTATTAAAGTTCTCCAAAGGAAGCCAAGCATCTTTAAATTCCTCGCTAGTTATATCGTTAATGTGTGTAATGAATGTCAAGTTTTCATAGAATATTACACCCAGATATATTATAGTGGTGCAATCAGTGTGGCGAGCGCCTCTCCGTTTCGTAATAAGAAACTCCAGTGAAAAATATAAAGGCTTTAAAAACATATATTCATATAGATCAGCAAACGCCGATTCTGAATATATAACATTCAATTTATTTAATTGTAGGTAGAATTCATAAATCGTTATTTAAAAGTGAACAAAAAATCAGCTCATCAAAACGTTGTTATGTTGGTACCATTGCATTTGGAACATCTGACGGGACTTGCGCATTCTGTTTTTGGATTAGTATGAAAAAAATTTTTTTTCGATTTTGTTGTGTTTTTTTTTTTTTTGATTTTGGCAAATAGGTGACTTTAAGCTCTATCGTTGTTGTTCAATATAAACAACTATTATTCATGAAAGAAATTAGAGTATTCATGATCAAACCAATTATCAATACGGGTATTATGATAATGTTAATGGTCAATACTATTATTATTCTTTTAGTTAAAGTTTCTAAAAGGGTACATAATTTTATTACTTATGTTTAGTTATGGTTTACCATGAATAGAATACACAATTATGTACGGTAAAGCTCAGCCTTGTTTTAACATTTGACATTCTAACCTCAAAACTGATCAAAATCGACCGGCCATAGATTTAGAGCATTTTGGCGGCCTTTGAAAATTGAAACTTTGAAAATTATTTTAACTATGAAAACTAACGTCAGAAAAAAAACGAAATATACTGGTATTTAAGTTTGAACGTCATTGTTGATAAAAAAAAAATAAAATTGGACTGGAGTTCCTTATTGGTACTTGGCGGATATTTTTGAAAGTGAAGCTTGATTTCTTCCAATGTCTTTATATTTTTTAATATTGTTTATATTTGTATACGGGTGAAGTAGGGAATTCAGGGGTTATCTGTCTATATGACAGCACGCCTCTGCCCGTACTTACCACCAATTGTGTTTTTAACATTTTTTTAAATTTCACAGTCCAAACAACAGCTTGGCAAAACCTCGCTCCAATCCACACCTGGACGTGGACTACAATCGTCCTCAGCCGCCCCCCTATCTCGGCTCCAACACCAACAGCCTAGTTCTCCGCCATCGCCACGCGTTGGACGAGGATCTCACCACCAAAAAGAACCGCGCGCGCACGCTGGAGGAATCCCTCCAGCTCCTGAACGAGGCGAACATCGTCAACCGAAACTACAACATGGACAACTGCATGCTGCCGGAAAGAATGCTGATGGATGATTTGCTAATGTCGCCGGACAATGCGTCGAATTCCGTCGATGAGGATTACGTGCCGATTAAACAGCAAGAGTTGTTGCTGGCGAAAAGGCGAACGAACGGGATCATTATTAATAGCGGAGCCATGAATAATAATAACGGTAGTCTGGGTAAAAACGGGAATGGTTTTTGACATCAGGAGAGAAATGGTAAGTGTGTGGATTGGGAAGATGTGACGGAGCCCCCGGTTAAAACATGGTTTTGTTAAGGTTGGCATGAAATTCGTAATTCGTGGGTATTGTAGCACAAAGTATGTCAGAAAAAGTATGGTTTAGGGTCTCCATTGAATAATTTCCTTCGGGCGCCGGTTATCTTGAGGCCAATCTTCACCTGCTTTGAATAATGAGTGAGGAAAAGCTTTGATAGGATTTTGAATCAAGTTATTGGATTGCTGCATAAGTTGGTGGCGTTTTTTTTTAAACTATTTATAACTAAATCGACATTGCATTCTCCTGCAATATTTACAATCATCTTTCAAAGTTTTGGCAGTTTTTCTTAATCCACATCTAAAGAAATCTAGAGGTTCGGAAGTGAAGGGGTCGTTAACCAAATTTTGAGCGCTATCAAGGTTAAACGAAACGCCCACAGATGGCGCTAATTCAAATATTTTAGAAAAAAAATTCTTATAACAATTAATGCTTTTAAATATTGAGATGAATTGTTTGTTGGCCAGTGAACGTACGAAATATGAAATAGAATAAATTGTTACTTTTAGTTTAAAGCTTACGTCCTTCAAGAAACTTACGTACCGTATTATACCGTATGTGTATTTTTATAAGTTTCTTGAAGTACTTAATCTTGAAATTTAAAATAATAATTTATTCCGTTTCATATTCCGTATATACACCTGCCAACAAACAATTCATTTCAATATTTAAATCCATTACGTGCTAAAAGTGTTTTTTTTTGTAATATTTAAATTAGCGCCATCTGTGAGCGCATATTATGTTTCGTTTAGCCTTAACCTTTTCCACGCATCAAAAATATGTATGACTTCTGTCACATATAAATGTTGCTCTTTAAACTATAGAAGCTTTACGGCGCACGGGTGAGCCGCCCGCTTGCAGGGCATGTGTAATACGGCGCAGGGGTGTGCTTCCCGCGTCTAAAAGGTTAAAGGATATTCTTTAGAAATTGTACGATAGAGTGGAAAAGATAAAATAAAAAAAACTCCAAAGCACATTGACTTTTAAACCAAAAACATTTATGCTACCGTTTTTCAAATTTATCCGTGGAGGCAGCCAAAAAAAATTTAACAAAGTTATTTATTTTACACAGATAAGTTTGTGCATCTGTATTTTAATTCTAAGATGAAAATACTCAGTAATAACAGTAAAATTGTATTTGATTCACTTCATCGCTAGTGCGGAATGTATCCATACTTCAGAAAGGACATTACTTGGATTGTTGAATTGGAAAAACTAATGGAAAATGATTTTATGTAAAAGGCCTAGTCGAAATACTCTTTTTTTATAGATTAGAGGACTAAAATATCAATTGAGAATAATTTTATGTGTGTTAGTTACAAAAGCTTCTTTGTTATTAATGTTATAGCATTTAATATCAGACAATTTAACGACATCTGTGTAGTCACTAAATACTAAAACTGTGTTCTTAAAATCTAGTCATTTTTAATAACTTTTATACTTTATTTATTTTTTATGTGTAGTTGATTAAAAAATATTTTTAGGAAATGTTTGAAAATATGGATAGTTTGCGCTGTTTACAGATGGCGGTAAATTAAATATTAAAAAATATATATTTATGAATAAGTATTGAAATGAATTGTTTGTTGGGGGGGGTATTATAATGCCCCTCGTTTAATACAAACGTAATATGAAATGGAATAAATTTTTACTGTAGATTTAAATATTCTTCCACGTATAGTAGATTTAGCCGAAACATTTTACTCCAAATTAGAATCGAGCTCGAATCCCTCTATCTCCATTACCTTACTGAGCGGGCTTAAATATAAGATTGCTAACAGCAAGTGCCGCTAGCGCATAAAACACAGTTTCCAATTCTTTGAAATAAATTAAATAAAATCCCTACAGTAACAATAGGCAACCCGCTCACTGGGTATAGAAGATTATATCCACATTTATGCACCTCTAATCACAGTTGACACAGCAAGAAGGAGAAATGTTTCCTGGCACTGTACACAAACATTTTACGATACGATATATGTAGATTTAAAGCTCAAGTCCTTGAAGAAACTTACAAAAATACAACGTATTATTGTAAAACTTACAATAACAAAAGTGTTTTTTCCTAAAATATTTGAATTATCGCCATCTGTGAACGCGTGTCACGTTTCGTTTAACTTTAACTAATATTATTCTAACCATATCAGTAATGGTGAAAAATAAACATTTCATATCAATGATAACAATATTATTACATATCGATGTTAGTCAAGTAATTAATAAAAAAATGCAATAAACATTGTTGGGAAATATTGTTTAACTATTTTCATTCTTATAACATATAAGGAAACTAGCAAGACCCGGGTTCACTCCTCCCTTTCCTCAAAAAGACCCTCCAGACAGCATCCCAAAATAGGACACAGGCCTTGAGAAAAAAGATTTCCCTCAGGGCCTCCTATGTGGGGTTAAAAAAAATCTGATTGTAAATTAATCGAAAGAAGCAACTAACAAGCATTGATATATAACTTTGCGCTGATTGCCCCCAATAACTGCAGTAGCGACGCCTCCGACTGCACAGGTATGTATGGAAAACTGTAATTATTTTTTGGTGTATTCTAATGGTGGTCGTAAAGTGAATTTAAAAAAAATCATTTTTATATCACGACACTCACCAAAGCTACTGCCATCTCTTGGTTGTATATGTACCATTATTTTAATGTTGTATACATTCAGTATCTATTTATTTAATATCAAGGGCATAAATATACCATAAACAATAATTGCATGTCACAGTTATGTAACTACAGGCATAAGAATATAATACAAATAATTTTAAAGAGTAACTATTAAATGTGGCATTAGGTCATACAATGAAGTCAGAGAGAATATAAAGAATAAAAGTTCATGAAGGATATAAAAGTAAAAGATATGCGTACATATAAAACATATAGTAAACTTAGGTTAAATTAATATTTATTGAAAAGATATGATAGTATAGGCTCCGTGTACTTACCTTCGCAGTCATAGGCTTCCAGACTGTATTGCTGTTGTAATAAATATTTTATTTTCTTTGTCAACAATTTCGACAGTGCGCAAGCAGTGAGGCTTTAAATGTTGGCTTCTTTAAATATATATATATATGTATGATCAAAAAAGGAATAAAAATTTTGAACACTTTTTCACCCTGTTGACACTTTTTATAACTAGTTGAGCGGAACTTAATCCACAAAAATCGATATCCTAAATTTGATGGAGAATTTCGTTGGGAAGAGCGTATTTGTTCAGTAGGGTTGGAAAGAACGGTCGTTAGATTTTATATCACTTTCAATAAGAGTGCCGATTCATACGTGTGTTGATTAATTAATTTTTAGAAATTTGAAAAAAAATAAAACTCGGAATGAATCACCACGATTTGTAAAATTCTCATATAAAGTGACGTTTCAATAATGTCTCGATTCTGACTCAAAAGCATAAATTTCCATGTCTGTGTTTTGGCTGTCAGGTTAAATATTTCTCTACAGACTTCCCTGTCTCACTCCTGCTCTACATGATAAGTCATCATAGACCCTCTACATCAGTGCTCCGCAACCTTTTCTCATCTACGGCACACCAAAATTCTACATAGAATTCCGCGGCACACCAAAAGCTATAAAATATAGGTATTAAATTGAATTTTACAATAAATTTTCGTACATTGCATTTGACCGCGGCACACCTGTATTCGGCTCACGGCACACCAGTGTGCCACGGCACACCGGTTGCGGAGCACTGCTCTACATGATGGCCGTTGAAGGCCCATCAGCTGGCCGATACGATGGCCGGCGAGCCATTACACGATGGCGATGTTCAGTTCTACTTTCAACGTGCTTCCGAGTAGATGTGCCGCTGCGGCAATATATTTGGTTAAAAAAAGAAATGATTAGTTTTTATTAGTATATTAGGCAATGACATTAAAAACAAATGATATGTAAATGTAATTTTATGATATTATATGCTACCTAATATCATAAAATTAATTTTGGATATTCAGGAAATGTAATATTTTTTTATAATTTGGTGTTATTGTTTTGTTTTTCCTGTCTTCCAATAACTCTACCCCAATAAAAATAGGGTATAAATGCAGACATATTTATTTAAAAAGACTTATTTTAAGTACAATATTCGCAGAGCCACAATTTACTAAAATACCTATTTAGCGTTTATTTTTGTATTTGGGATTTCATATACATTCATCAAAGGAATAATTCGATGCATTTTATAGTTTCATCACATGTCCAAACTACTGCAATTACGTTGAAAAATGTTTCGAAACTACGTAAATATTACTAACTAGGACGTCACCCCAAGAGCACGTTCAAGCGGACACTGAACAGTTCGCCACGTATCGTGTAGTGGACGCCACTATCACCATCCTTTGATGTGTGTACGAAAAACCGATAACAAGGCCATCCCGCGCCATCACAAGCGTCATCGCCGGCTATCATACGCCATCATCCGCCATCATACGCCACTATGCCCACTACACGACGGGCCATCCGTAGTGGGCCTAGTGGCGTATGGTGGCGGATGATGGCCCATCATGCGCCATCACGTAGAGGGGTCCATCTGATGGCCGGTGGGATGGCCAAGCGATGGGCCCGCAATAAGTGCAATGCATCTACACGATGGCTACGCTCAGATTCATTTGTGCTTCGAGATGGGCGTACCGCTGCTGCAACATGTCTCGTTAAAAAACGAGATGATTAGTTTTTTTATAGTATATCAGACAATGACATTTCAAACAAATTATAATGGGGCCTACTACTATCATTACATTAATTTTGTTAATCAGATGATTTTTTTTTAAATTTGTTGTTTTTGTTTTGATTTTCCTCTTTTCCAATAACTCCATCCCAACAAAAAGAGAAATAATTTCTGATATGTCCAATCAAAGTATATTCATTTATTTTATTTAAAAACAACATTTGGAGAGCCGTAATATACAACAATATCTATTTGGCATTTATTTAATAAATATGTCAAACTATAAAGTAATTGCTTTCCATGAAAACATTTACTTTTATGTTTGGGATTTCATATACATTTATCAAGGAATAATTCGATTAATTTTATAGTTTCATCACTTTTCTATACTACCGCCATTATGTTGAAAAACAGTTGTATTTAGCATTCACGTAGTTTCTAAACAAGCTAGAACGTCACCTTCAGATCACGTTCAAACGGACACTGATCAGTGGGCGATGTGTAGAGGCATACCGCCATGACTGGCCCACTATTTTTTGATTTGCGGACGAATAACCATCGCACCGCGTCATAAGCCACCCAACATCACTATGCCCTCCACACGGTGGGCCACCTTAGTGAACCATCTGATGGCCCATCGTGTACAGCAGGCATAAAATTCGTTCTGCAACATTTGTCCATAGCGATTGGCCGATTCGATCATAAAATCGATTATTTTACCAATCGAAATGTTCCGGGACATTGTCAGAGATAATCGATTCTCCCGTACCTCGGACTTCAGCGAGGTATTCATTGGAGTGTCAGAAAATCAATTATTCATTCAAAAATATTGTCATAGACAAATTCTCTCGGACTGAGAATCGATTTTCAAGTCCTAGATACGAGAGAATCTATTTTCAACTTCGAAAACACAAACCGAGAGAATCGTTCTAAACTCCGATAGGTTATATTATTACAAGATAATTATTAATAAAAAAAATGGACGGATATCTCGAAGGTACATTGTTACCAACAATGATTGTTGTCTAGCAAAGATTTCATTTGAAGATTTTGTTCGCATGTTCAATAACACTGCATTGTTTGTAATTTCATTCCATTGCGCTTGTTGATGTTAATTGTCATTTCCATAAAAATGTATTGCGAGTCCTTTAATTATGTTTTCAGGTTATAATATGTAGTAATATATTATTTTCAAATACAATGATGGGGTTTAATGGGAATTTAAAATTTATACCTACTACCTGTAGCTTATCAGTTAATTTAGAAATACCCATCACATGCTAAACAAATCGTCACTGCTGATTTTCAAAGCAAATACGGGTCCTGCTGTCATTCCGCCCATAGTCTCGGCGGGGCCAATCTTGAAATCTGCAGCGAAATAAAATACTTGGGGCATGTCATCACTGATGACCTAAACGATAAAAATGACATAGAACGCCAAAGAAGAGCACTGAGCGTACGTGCCAACATGCTCGTCAGGAGATTTAACAGGTGCAGTCCTCCGGTAAAAAAACATACTGCATGAGCTCTTACACTAGCGAACTATGGAAAAGATATGCACAATGCTTCATGGACACACTCCGAGTACAATATAACCACGCTTACAGCGCGCTCTTTGGCCTCCCTTGGCAATGCAGTGCCTCACAGATGTTCGCAGAAGGAAGGATGCATGGGTTCGCTGCTTTGATGCGCCACAGAATAGCCGGAACGAGTCAGCGCTACCGGAGATCGGAAAACACTCTTATCCAGGTCGTCGCCCAGTGGCAGGGCGCGCCCCTACATCGTAGATGGAGAATTTTCCTCAGGCCACTGTAGCGTAAGTGCTATTTAGCATATAGCAACATATTTATGTTATTTTAATTTTATTTTATTTTACATATTCTATTTCTACATCATGAAATATTTTATTATTTTTTAAATGTATTCTTTTTATATAGCAGACAGAGTATTGCATTCACCGTTTTGTTCTGCTGAAATAAAGGGATGATTATTATTATCATTATTAATTACGATATTATCTACCAACAAAGAAGTTATGTTAACGATGAATTGATATTTTTGGTTACGATTTACAATTTCGGTACATTTTATGTATGTAAGAGATGGCATTCTAAAAACATTGAGAAGATTGGCATGTATTTTAAGGTTATGTATGTAAGTACATGTTGTGAAAAATTATCAGGCTTGGTTTAGTGTTCATTTTTTTTATGAATGAAGATTGTAAGTCAACAATGCCGTCATATGAAACCACACATTTGCAATTTTAGATTGTATTGATCGTTGCCTGATTCTTTCAATTTTGACGGGGATTTTTTTGCGAAATCGAAATTAACTAACTAATTATGACGCCGCTTCCCCGCAGGGGTAGGCAGAGAGGATGGACCACCAAACAACTCGATCTTGGCATACACTTCTTGCTTCATTCACTTTCATACAACGTCTCATACATTCTCTTCTGTTATTCCGACTTTTGACATGGCCCGACTCAAGTATTTGATTCACTTGATTGTGCCATGTCTTCCTCGGACGTCTTCGGCTTCATTTTCCATTCACATTCGCGTCATATATTCTCCTTACACTCCTCTCTTCGTTCATTCGCTCTACATGCCCAAACCATCTAAGCGTCTCTTTCTTGATCTTGCTCACTACGCTTACCCTTGCCTTGCATTCTTTATGAATCTCAACATTTTTCACGCGATCATACATAGTTTTATCACACATTCGTGTCAGAGATCTCATTTATACAGCATTCAGTCTACTTTCATCCTTCCTCTGCCAATTCAATGCCTCACTACCATACATCAGGGTTGGTATCAGCACTCCATTGTGGACTGCTAGCTTCGCTTCTTTGGACAACTTTCTGTTTTGCGCCAACCGCGTTTAGTCCTCCGTTAATTTATTTATTATGTTCCTGTATTTACCCTTCTTTCAATATCCCTATCAGTCTTTCCATCTCGTAAATTCATTATCTCGGAATTAAAAATACATTATTTGGTGTCTCCCCCAACTGAAATAGTTATTTCTTATTGTAATCACTGGCCGAAGCTATTGCTTTCACTGAACTCCGAGCGATTCATTCGAAACATCATTCGATCATTTTGATATTTCGAAAAGGCATATTTCGATTATGCCCATCACTAATCGTCCAGATTCAAGTGGTATGTCTATGGATTGGATATCTATGGTTCCACGGTAGGATTGAATCATTCCTGTTCTTTTGCGATATTACCCAATCCTGATATATTAGTTTTAATTAATATATCAGGATTGGGTAATTACAGTAAGTAATGTACCTAAAAAAGGTTACATGATATATTAATTTAATTCAATACATATTAATTAAAAGGAAAACATAGAAAACAATTATTTTAATTTGTAAATTCTTAGTATATCAGTCAAAAATAATATATATATACTCGTATATATATATAACACAATGTACCTACGTCTGATCTCAGAGTATGGCGGCGGGCAGAACCGCGCTCCAACTTGGAACTTGGTCTTATACAGCAATACCAATATGGATAGGTACCTTTTATCTGTCAATATCGTATAACGATGAATACTTGAGATGATACTTGTATCGAATATATCGAGATCGGTCAATAACGCAAGTGTTAAATATCGACATACGATATACCGATACTGAATATCAGAAATCACGTGTTCAATAAATATCGCTTACATACTCGATCGGTTAGAAGGCTAATATCTCTGGAGCCAGTATCAATATTTTCGATTATGGCGGTATTATAATACGTACCTGTTACAAATATATTAGGTTCAGGTCTAACCATCGTAGTGAACCATCTGATGGCCCATCGTGTAGAGCAGGTATAATATTCGTTCTGCTACATACATTCTCCAGGTGCGAATGATAAATGGTACATCTATGGTCCAAACTCGAGTTGTATATCTATGCCTCTAAAATGTGTGTTTTTATTTTGATTTCTTTACTAAACATATTTTTTTTGTTTTATTAAATAAAACAAACAATTTCTTTTAAACCACTAATTTATTTTTAAATTATCACCAAGCGGTTTAGCTTATCTCAAGCTTCATCAGGTTTTTAAGATTTACGATAAAGCTTGTTGCATGGGAATGTATATAATGTCCTCCGCGCTAGGAGTTCGCCTGTGTTGTGGAGGACATGGTTAGTTTTGTGCTAATATATTCTTGTACATATTTCTGTGCGGGTGCAATTGGAGCAGTCCGCTCCTGGCGAGCATCACTCTTGCCACGGTGCTGATGATTCATATTTCCTAACACAGCGCCCTTGAGTTGATTTCATCAAAATATTATTAATTACAGTACCTAAACGTCTATCTACGCACGCAATGCCCATATATTAGTTTTAAAAGTCTGTAAATTCAACAGGCTTGAAAATATAACTCACACCATTCTATTTTGCAATCGTTCCATATTTTTAAGAGTACGTACCTACCTATCTTATATTTATTGTGTACTTCGAAAACTTTCTTTATAATAAATGGATAACTTATGTAGCATCATTTACGTGGGAAAATCACTTCAAGGGCGCTTTATATACATTTTCAGTAAATAGATTGGGATTAGGTCTTTGGGAAGTAATTAATAACACTAGACATCAAAATGGTTTTCTTTTCAACTTCTTAGAACAAAAAAAAACATTTTCGCTGGAAAGATATAAATTTATCGATTTCTTTATATGTATTTATTTATTTTCCAATAGGAAATCTGCCAAAAGCAAATTGTTAACAGTGATGACATTTTGTATAATATGATATACAAGAAGTTTATTATAGGTAATATGTATTTTATCATATACTCCATAAAAGGGTACGCAAATAAAGATATTATCAAGTTAGCAAAACACTGGTAATAACTATACTATGGGTCTACGTGGAAAATAGCGATATATGTATTGTGTATTTTATATAACTGCACAGAAATACAATAATAATATTATATATTACTGCACAAAGCCCAAGATGTAGTGAAACCGGCCTTGTTCTGTGTTATCTATTGTCTTGGTGAAATTAAAAAAGATTTAACGATGTAACTATGAGTTTTTCATTTTTCTATTATAAACAGAAAAATGTCAAAATTCGTTCTCCTTAGGACATCAAGGTTCCCTTCTGGCAAAGCGCTGTCCTGAGAAAATGAGCTGTAAAGAAAGATACTTTAAAGCTCATTTTCTCAAGATAGCCTTTTGTCAGATGGAGCCTTGTTATCCCAAGAAAACGTTTTTACATTTTTATTTTTAAAATAATCTCTTAGGCTAATAAATGAGTGAGCATTATATTGTCTATGGTCGCACCTTTTTTAAATGGCCTTGAGATCCTTTATCTTTACAATGGTGTGGCCATAGGTCTAAATCGTTGATAAACTTTTTTTATACAAAAAGCTCGAAGATATCAATCTAGAGAGTGGTATATCTATGGATATCTGCATTTGAGTGGATATGTATGGGTTCGCGGCCGCCGATGGCGCAGATCACTATTTTATATAATATTGTGCGTGTGTTTATTTTATATATTATAATGTTTGACTTAAGTGATTTTGTGTCATGAAGTGAGAATTTAACACTGCTGATTATATTTAATGATTTATAACACTTCCACCCGTGTAGTATAATCGGTAAGTTGTAATAAATACACGAGTTAACCAATCTTTGAAAGCATGACTTCGGGCATGTTATTTATAATGTATTTTGTGCAAATTTGGGGGGTATTGACATAAAGTTGCATTTATAAACGATTCCGTTTTATTTGTTTTGAATCGATAGACCTTACGAGGAAACCGTATTTGGGTGGAGCTTTTGTTTTTAATTCAAATATAAATAGTTTTTAATTGGTGACATGAGTAGACCTTTTCGGAACTAGATAATTGAGAGATACAGAAATATCTGACTGAATACTTTTTTTAAAGATTTTAATACCGATTATTTTGATGATAATCAGTAATGTTAGATTAGATCAAAATCTGTATCAAGTTATCCCTCCATCTGTTTTTTTAGTGCTAGTTTAAAATAATGAGATTATCATGTATTTATTTTAATAAATATGCATATGTGAACGTATTCCTTAATACGCACAAAATTAATGAAAAACACTTTTTATTAGTTTAATTACAATGAGGAACAACTATTTCAGTCACCGGAGAAGCAAATTAACGCATTCTAATTCATTTTAAAGCTAAAGTTTCAAGTTTTTGGATAGCTTTTAGGTTAGGTTTTTTTTTTATTTACGAAAAAATAAAAACCTATTATATGTGTCTAATTAATACATTGTTAAAATAGGTTTTAGGGTCCTTTTTTTTAAATAATAAAAAAAGTAACACAAGAAATACGTGCTTATATGCATATTTACCAACTTTAAAAAAAATATGTACCTAATAAAAAAGGTCATATTCAACAATTCCGCCTCCAATTTTGAACCTAATAACCTATTTTAAATATAATACGGTATATTAAGTACATATAAAATAGGTTATTAGGTTCTTAGTTTGGGTTTACAGAGAAAAAACAAAAATTCCATACAAAAACTTCAAAATTTGCTAAGCTTTAAATGAATTTACAATCATTATTTTGCATTTTCACAGTGAGACGGAATTGTTGAATTTTACCTAAAAAAAGAATGCACGCAAGACAAGGCTCTTTCTCAGTGATGTTTGATAAGGACATCACTGTTGGGATCTATACTATGAACCAATTTATTTATTTATATATACGAGTATATACATTATACAGTATCATTACAGAATATTTTAAAAGTATAATAACAGTGTTTTTTTTAATAATGTGGAGTAAAATGTAGGTTTGAGAAGGTGATACTGTTATTTAAATATTATTTGTTTCGTAAACACCTCACTAGGAGAACCCGTGCTGTGGTGCACACATGTAAAATGTGATACAAGAATTGATGTGTGTTGGTTACTTTAATTTTAATATAGTAGATAAATGCTATAATAATAATAATACTCGGATGATTTGTATAGCGCTGTTTTTGTGAAAAATCACCTCAAGGGCGCTGTACAAATACTACTTGCTAGGGTTTATCTTATTATGTACATATACAGAAAACATACTTACCTGGTAGGGCAACTCCAGATTAAAACGTTAAATTACAATATTTTGGGCCGAGATGATGTGACTTTGCACGTACAGGACACATATATTAGAAAACGTAAATAGATACTATCGAGTATATTTGATAAAAGATAATTATATTACGTGGAAAGAGATGGAAGGGACTGTTAAGTGAGTACATCATTTGATGTGTTGAGTTATGTTTGGTTTTATAATGTTTTAAATTAAGTGAATTCCTTGATTTTTGCTCTAACTGTGATATGTAGGTATTTTGAAATTAATTTTAGATATTGTATTTATAGTTAGTAGTTGTTTCAGAGTTGTAGGCATGCAATTGTAGGGTTTGTTTGCATAGTAATAAAAGTGTCTTATTGGGATATTCAGTGTTTTATTTGTAGAGGATCTGGTTTTTAATGGTTTTTGAGATTGCATTGGAATGTGAGGTTTGCATTGGAAGAGATATAGTAATGCAGATTTGGCATAAAGCTATTTTATTGTCATACCAATACATACAATGCTAAGTTTATTTTGTTTGTTCCCCTATTAGTAAAGATAATAAGGAACTCCAGTGAAAAATATAAAGTCTTTTACTTGGAGCAGGTCAATGAGTTTGTGTATTTGGGAAGTATGTTTACGAGAGATGGAAAGACAGAAGAAAAGAAGGGTGAATGCAGGAAACTCCATTAACGGAGGACTGAACGCGGTTGGCGCAAACAAAAAGTTGTCCAAGGAAGCGAAGCTAGCAGTCCACAATGGAGTGCTGATACCAACCTTTATGTATGGCAGTGAGGCATGGAACTGGCAGAGGAAGGATGAAAGTAGACTGAATGCTGTAGAAATGAGATCTCTGAGACAAATGTGTGGTAAAACCATGTATGATCGAGTGAAAAATGTTGAGATTCGTAAAGAATGCAAGGCTGATATAAGCGTAGTGAGCAAGATTAAGAAAGGGACGCTTAGATGGTTTGGGCATGTAGAGCGAATGAACGAAGAAAGGAGTGTAAGGAGAATGAATATATGACGCGAATGTGAATGGAAGAAGAAGCCGGGGACGCCCGAGGAAGACACGGCACGATCAAGTGAATCAAATACTCGAGTCGGGCCATGTCAGGAGTCGGAATAACAGAAGAGAATGTATGAGGCGTTGAATGAATGTGAATGAAGCAAGAAGTGTATGCCAAGATCGAGTTGTTTGGCGGTCCGTCCTCTCTGCCCACCCCTTGCGGGAAACGGCGTGATGGTTAGTTAGTTAGTTCTTTATAAATATATATCAGCAAACACCGATTCTGAATATATAACTTTCATTATATGTAATTATACATAGAATTTTAAATTGTTATTTAAAAGTAAATAAAAAATCTGCTCATCAAAACACCGTGTTATGTTGGTAGCATTGCATTTGGAACATCTGACGTCACGTGAGCCTTCTGTTTTTGGATTAGTATGAAAAATTTTTTTTTTCATTTTTGTTTCGTATTTTTTTAGTTTTGGCGAAGTTTTAAGTTAATTTGTGTGACTTCAAGCTCTATAATTGTTGTTCAATATAAACAACTATTATTCATGAAAGAGATTAGAGTATTCATGATCAAACCAATTATCAATACGGATATTATGATAATGCTCAATACTATTATTATTCTTCGAGTTAAAGTTTCTGAAAAGGTACATAATTTTATTACTTATGTTTAGTTCCGGTTTACCATGAATAGAGTATAAAATTATGTACGGTAAAGCTCATCCTTGTTTTGACATTCTAACCTCAAAACTGATCAAAATCGACCGGCCATAGATTTGGAGTGTTTTGGTGGCATTTATTTTAATCATGAAAACTAACTTTAGAAAAAAAACTAAATATACTGACATTTAAAGTTTGAACATCATTATTGTTAAAAAATAAAAATAAATAATTTTCCTTTTTATAGGACTTCAAAGTTCCTTATTATATATTATTTATAATAATATTTAGAAATCCATGAGAATATTCTTATCTCAAGTATCCTACTTTCATGAAGTAGGTACAAAATTACCAATGCGATACAAGCAACAATAATAAGACACTTTTTTTAATAATATGATGCTTTTCTAATGTAAACAATAAGTTCTAAGCGGGTAAACTTTTTAAATTTATATTCAATAGATTTCGGTTGTTTGAATACCATTCAGGAGTCCCAACTGCCTGGACTCGGTGCGACTAAGACAAAATTGAGTAGCATTCAATCCTCTCTGCTTACCAGTGGCGGTTCGTGGTCTAAGTCATTGGGAGTTCAACATTAAAGCCGTTTAAAAAAGGAAAGAAGATTGACTTTGTGTGAGCAGATTTTCTTCTTTAGCAAATATTATTTATATTTATTTATTATGGAGTCACTTCATTTCAAAAGTTTTTGTAGAAAGGTGGGTATTAGATGTTTCAAAATAAAATGATTAATAACAAAAACTTTAAATACTAAAACAATATTAACAACATTTTCACACAATAAAATAAGAAAAAAAAAAGTTTTTTTTTTTTTTTTAAATATTTGCCCTATCGTTGCTCACCGAAATAGCGAATTTCCGCTTTGAAGCATGCTCTGGAACCATTTATGTTGTATGAAATATCCCATAGGTTTTTTTAGATCCATATGTGCGTTCCAGGATTTGGATTGTGCTATGTTCCTATTTGTGGATTTTATTACTATGGAATCGTAATGCGCTGATAGGAATTTGTCCTGGCAAATACTATGGAGTAATGGTGCCCTGTTTAAACTAGTAATATTATAATCCAAGTGAGTCTGCACAGTTTGTCTACAATCTAAAAATAAACCAGTCCAAATAAATTCCAAAAAAATGTCATAAAGTTCAACAAGCATTTCATTCATTGACAATAATAATTTTCCTTAACAAAAGAACTGTACATCCTTTATGCAAGTTGCTACACATTTCTTAAGTTGTTATCTCTGCATTCTTGATAAGACCAAGCTACTCATATAAAGGACACTGAGTTTCTTTCTTCAGTATTTTAGGGGATTTTGTAAAAGTGTAGTTAAAACACATTCCAAGAAATGACTCAGTGTCTGCTATCAAAGGAATGCTATCATATTCCCACCACTCCTGTAACTGTACAAATACTGTTTTGGGCTATGTGGTAAATAATTCAAACTTTAAATGCAATAATTTTGCGCCCTTGAGGATGATTTTTCACAAAAAACGGTGCTATAAAAATTATCCATTATTATTGTATTGATAGTGTCCTATCCACGCACTGCCTTTTATGAATGTTTTATTTTTTATGTGAATACCGCACAAGAGTCACAGAACTGATCCCTCTGCTAAGTCAGTCTAAGCCAAGAGCTGGTGAGACCAGTGGCATGCACATAGTTTTATTCATATTTTGATCGGTCGGTGGCTGAGTTAGCATCGCATTTGGGTCTCACCCAGGCGTCGTGAGTTCAATTCTTCGGCTGGCTAAGTCCTCCATTACGACACAAGCAACATCTTCCGCTTACTGTGATGGTAGTAGGAGATTTTCAAATATTGTCAGGTTATTCATAACCAGGGAATATTTGTCTTTCTTTTAAAAAAAAAAAATAGGCAGTACGAAAAACAGCGAATCAATTGATGTTAAAAAAATGTGTCCACAGACTTCGCTAAGAATGGCTAAGTGGCTGGTGTTAGCCGATGTTTGGGATTACCTGTCACATCAAATATTTAAATAACCACTTCATTTATGCATGTTACAAGTTACAATTTTTGAATATATATTAAATTTCCATATTTTTTTGCTAACATAATAATTATTTCGGTAGTAAAGTTGTACTAATTAATAGAGATACCAACAGATGGCACTGATTGCTATATTTGTGATTTGTACCGAAAGGCACTGCCTTTTAGATACTAGCACAAGCGAGTCTTTCCTTGAATGCGCATTGCGCACATGTAAAATTTTTTGGGTAGAATATAGTTAACATTCGAATATGACTTTTTAAATTTTTTTTTATAGAAACTCCATACAGGAGGCCCTGAGGGAAATAATTTCCCTCAAGGCCTATATTATCTTTGAGGATGCTGTGTGGAGGGTCTTTTAGAGGATAGGAAGGATTGAACGTAGGTCTTGAAGAGACCCATGTTGTAAGATGGAGGAAACACAGAGGCCGGCAGATCATTCCTTAGCCGAGCTGTTGAACACAAGGACAGGTCGTAGAAGCGACCCGTTCTCATGTGACAAATGTTAACTGTGTGCAAATGTTGGGCGCGCGTTTGGTGTGTTCTCAATTATGCACAGGTGCCCAAGGGATCAATGACACTAGTTCCTCAGAGCATCTTCCATTAAAGTACCGGTAGAACAAGAACAGCATTCCCACGTGACGTCTATGCTCCAAAGATTGCAGTCTGTTTATTAAGATAGGCGAATCTATCAAACGGACCGCCCGTTTCTGCACAGAGTCAAGGGTTTTTCAGATATTTTGGGGCTCCTGACCCGAGGTAGCTGCCAAATTCTACAGTGGGGCGCACTTACGATTTGTACAGGGTCAGCAGTTGTATACTGTTAAAGTATCTGCCGGCTCTGTACAATACGCCCAGCTTCTGAGAGGCTAACTTTACCCTGGCTTCGATGGAGCCCCCATACCTGAGCTGGTCACTTAAGGTTACACCAAACATATCAATGGAGGGCTTGTTGGGAATATTACTTCCATTAAAGGAGACTAGATTGTCATTTCGATCCCTTTTAGACATAATCGAGACCCTCTCGAGGTAACCGTCCATTCTCTGCTTCAAATCCCATCCAAATTCTTCAAATTGAATGCGAGAAAGAGATGAAACCTTCAGCAACCGTCTGAATCGATCTCTCCCTCAAAAAGTCGGCAATCCACGTACATGTGTGTTAATTTGCATACTTAGTTTCCTGCTTTTAAAATGTAGTAGGGCGATGACCATTGTGAGTAAGGTAGGAAAGGCAGTGCTTACGTGTGCCTATATGGAATGCACGCCTCTAGGTGAGACTATTGCATCCCCAACTGCAGTATGTTGTGAGGCTGAAGGAGATGGGGCAGAGGAAGGTGGGGAAGTCCCTGGCTATTCAGATCTGGTCACCAAACATGGCTAAAGCCATTTCAAGCAACGTTTCTATTCTGAATGGTGGTCTTTCACCACGGCAATACTGAGAGCATCTACCACTCTCGAACATGCTACGAGTATGCTATATATTATTTTTATTTGGTAAATGTGAAATAACACAATTTAATTCATTAAAATTGATTTGCGCACACCGGGTTTTGATCCCGCGACCTCCGTATTCTTATTCTCCGTATTAACTTGTGATCGAAACTTTCGTAATGAGCTGAAAATAGTTGTGATGACCTCAAAAACTCAATACAGAAAAGACTGCAAATTTCATGAAGCTAGAACTCATCGTTAGAGAGGTTTTTTCTTCTCCAAAACAAACTAATGTTCTGCTTTATACCAAGGACCAGTTTTATAAATGAACTACCAAATTTCCCTTAAGTAACGTATTTTTTTTTTGTTAACCGTTATCAGTTCGTAAACTTATTTTTTGTCTTGAATAATTGCCATTCGCTCGTCATCGCTTTCACTATTCGATGAGGAATCCATTTCACAAATGCAAGTAAATTATGTATGGTCTTTTTAATTAAAATGGTGCACGGTTTCAAATAGGCGATAGTCAGGCGACCGGTGATCCAACAGACTTATAAAACGGCAAAACTGAGTGGCAGTCCAAATATTAGTCAAAAATGGTATCAAGCGTTACGAACTGATGGTTATAAAACCAGCCCTAACTGACAGTAGGCAAAATGGATGGACCGCTTCACAACTCTGTCTTGGCACACTCCTAGCTTCATTAGCATTCATGCATCGTCTCATATATGCTCTTCTGTTATTCCGACTCTGACCCGACTCAAGTATCTCGTTCACAGTTGCGGTACTTGCACTCTCTGATTGCGAATAATATTTGCATTCATTGTTGGTTGCTTTGATTGATAATTCCCGTGGGGGCGGCCATATTTAATTTCTGTTATGGAATACATTTCAACATGTTCCCTGATTCCTATTTGCTATCTATTACACACCAAACATGTACTTGGAGTCTGCTAACCACATTCATTTTTGTTTTTGTGATATCCCAACATTTACCATTACTCCTATCGCTTTTGTAGATAACAAATAATAATTAAATTGAGTTTCATGTAAGTATCTGAATAATTGAACAATTTGCATGCTGTCACTAGTTATGTTATTTTATTAGAATAATTCTCGCTTTTGGTGCTTTGAATTTTATCTAGTTTTCGTGTCTACGATAATTTCATGTAATCTGTGGCCGGGTAGTAAAAGCTCCGTAGCTCTGGGCGCAGAGGTTAATTCAGAGCTAAACTTAAAACTCTTCTTTTCAGACAATCATATCCATAAATGGAAGAATTGCACACGTAAATTGCTAAGCTAGGCTAGCCGGTTAGTAAATTTTTTCACACACCGGTGCACAAATGCGTCCATAGCCCGTAACAATGTAAATGACTAAATGTGTAAAAAAATGTAAATATCTATTAAAAACTGCTTAAGCTTTTTAAGGTCATTTTGTAAATATTCTCCAGTCCTAAAAATTATAAATATGTCAAATACCGAAATAAACATTTATTATTATTATTATTTATTAAATAAATATCAACTCTTCTTGTGGTGATCTGCCGGTCTCTGTATTTCCTCCCTCCTACAACATATCAGGTTCACTCCTTATACTCCAAAAAACCCTCCACACAGCAACCCCAAAGATGACATAGGCCCTAAGGGAAATAATTTCCCTCAGGGCCTCCTGTGTGGAGTAACCGTAAAAAGAAGGAAAATATTGTGTTTTTGGTTTAAAATTTGACCTGGAATTATTGTAGATGCAATAATTAAATATTGCTAATAGAATAAACACATCTTTGCCTTTGCTTCCAGCATTTTTTATAAGCCTAGAAAAAAATTAAGTAAGCCTCTAAGATTGATTGTAAGTATAAAATCTTTACTTACTAACAGTTTTTTTCAGATTTGCTTTTATTATAAAATATGGCAAATTAAGTTTTTAAGACTGACTATAAATCGATACATGCGGCCGGCATGTTGCAATTTCAACCTTATCGCCACCAGCAAAAGGAGTGCATGATTTCATTTGAATTGAATCGCCTTAAGTCGAATATTTCTCATGAGTCAGTTGTAAATATGACAGAGGAGTCTTGTTCCATTGGAATTTATTTTTCTCTCAGTTACACCCAGTTCATAATACTAAATTTTATCTGAACAATTATTTCAAAAGGCATGTTTTGCTAAGGATGAAAGAACTATAAAGAGTGGATAATTATTTTAAAATATTTTCAAAACTAAATATAAACATGGGTGTAACACAAGCGATTGATAGCCTGGTGGGTACAACGCTCGGCTAGCAGTCAAGTTGATGGAGTTAGATACTCACGGCAGGCAACCAACTCATGCCCCATTATGCGTATGGAAAAGGTCTGTACTATATATTGTATAGATGTAGATCAAACAGAAGGGCTTGTGTACTGAGAATCACAGTACAAAGTTAGTTACCTGTTAGTTGGTTGAGTGGCCTAAGCGTCGGGTTCCCATCCAGCCGTTGTGGTTTTAATCTCAGCTAGTCTCCATGGGTGAGTGGTTATGATCCTTGATTACGAATCCGGAGGTCGCGGGTTCAAATACCGGCTTGCGTAAGTAAATTTTATTTCATTAAATTGTGTTATTTCACTATTTAGTCATTTAAAATAATATGTAGTATATTTGTGGCACGTTCCAGAGTGGTAGATACTATCAGTATCGCCCTGGTGATAGACCACCATTCAGAATCGAAACGTTGCTTGAAATGGCTGTAGCCGTGTTAGGTAGCCTGATCTGAATAGCCAGGTACTTCCCCACCTTCCTCTTCTCTTTCCCCTTAATACCTTCAGCCTCACAACATAGCCCAATTGGGGATGCCATAGTCTCACTATACCGATGGAAGGAAGATGAATAAAAATATTGCCAGGTTATTCGTAAACCCGTGAATGTTTGACTTTCCTATAAAAAATAAACAAAACGATGACAAACAAATGGATAAAATTGTAGAAAAAGATTATATTGTAGGAGCGATTGAAAAATAATTAAATCAACATCCATCTTATTATGTCAATTGTTGTGTCAGCTAATCTGTCAACTGTCATGTGTTTATTTGATAGTTACGTTTGCAGATAATAATTTGTTGTTAGCACCATATTGACTGTGTTTAGGAAAAAGGCAGTAACCCCCAAAAGCAAAATTTTACAGGAGAAGCGAAACAAGTTTCAAGATTTTTTTTCATAATAATTTTCTGACGGGAGAATTATGTCGGACCTTGTTGTATTATATAGAATCATTAACAACCTAATTGACCGCCCTGCCATACTCGCCACTATTCAATTAAGCGTACTGACCAGGAACAAGACAAACTGTAACATTTTTCTGCAACACTTACACAACCAACTATCAGTCTCATTCATAACCAATAGGATGCATAATCTGGGCAACAGGTTTGGTTGGGGGTGTTGTTGATGTATTTGCCGACTCCATTTATACAGTAAAGCGTCATCTGTACCAGCACTTTTATGAATCCTACAATGTGTAGTATTATAGTTTGGATAATGTGGCGTTAATGATTTCTGTTATAATGTTGTTTTAGTTTTATATTTTACGTCACCTTTAAACATTTAAAAAAATTCTTTGTTACTTTATGGTTTAAAATCTCTATGTACTTATAATTTTTGATAGCTCTTTATATTGTATTCTAAAATCCATGTAAAAGCCCAAATGGGTGTATAATCACTACGAGGTGTGTTCAAAAGAAAAAGTGAATTTTCGCGGGCTGTGTACATTCGATTATCGAATTTTTTTTTGTTATGTTGGTACACATATGTTAGCATTATCAGCCATTTTGGATTAGTGGTTTGTTTTTGACAACTGGAAAGGTTAGTCATGTTTTTGTGTGTCCTTCTATTTTTTACTTTTGAAAAAAATGGATCAAAGAATATGTATGTGTAATAAATAAATAAAAATATGAACGCGTCATACGTCACGAAATCCACACAATAACCAACGGCTTGGAGGATTTTTTAATGAATTTTTTTGTCATTGCTTCATTTTTGTATTATGTATTTTCTGTAATTGGACAATGATCCATAAGTAAACCTAATCTTTCTAATTTTAAAAAATCTCCCCATGTTCATGGTTTGTTTATCAGTTTTTCAAGTATCGATGAAAGATCTTGCGTTGGGTATACGTAAAGATTGTATCTACTGCTTTTTATTGATTATACAGTATTATATACGCATATTCCATTGTAAAAGTGAAGTACTTAAGATGTTACGCAAGGTGAAGTAAAACATAACATTCGTTCTTTTACGTCACTTGTGACTACAGAGCAAATAATATATAGAGATGCCCTAACACGCAAAGGGAAGAATCCAAAATAAGAGGAGCGGGGGCGAGCTAGACGTGCCGCCAATATAAGTAAAACAGCTACTAAGTAAAAGGGTTCGGCTTGTTTACAAAAACTGAATGTTTTATTGGAGTATTTAGTTTGACCCTTTTTATAAGTGTTTTGTAATATGCTTATTGAAAGTAGTTACATTGACCTAGAAATTAGATGAAGACTAGACAGATTAATCTGCAAATTGCATTACGCCAGGGCTCACCTTTCAAGGGTCTTTACTGGTTCATTCAATCAGATTTCTGGAAGATAGTTCAATATGCTGTAAAAAGTATAAATAGTTTTGTATTTTATTATTTTAAGATGAGCAATTTTCTCTTTTTCATCAGCCTTTTTTTTGCATTTGAGTTTGCTCATGGTAGTGTCGTAGATAGAATGGAAAAAATGTGGTAGGGGTAGGGGTAAACACACCACATCACAACTTCAAAACTTATTTCCAAACCATTCATAACCCCCGGCAACGTCGGGTACTTCAGCTAGTAATAGATATAGTACTTGATTATAAATAAAATGACATGGTGTATAAATGTGAATGAAGCGAGGAGTGTGTCAAGACAGAGTTATGTAGTGGTTCATCATCTGCCTATCCCTGCAGTGAAATGGCATGATAGTTAAGTTAATTAGTTAAATAAATAAAAATACATCGAAATTGTCAAATAATTGACACTGGTTGAGAAAGACCTAATTTCAACACGTTTCTAACATTTATACAATTGTATAATCAAAAATTTTTTTATTGCAGTTGTTATATTCCCAGCCCTTGCTATAAATCAAGCGCCATTAACGTCAACCCTTCATAATGTTATAATCCCTGCCATTGGCTTAAATCAAGCGTAAATTCTTTGTGCATTTCGGCGTTTTCAAATAAATGCATTATTTTAGAAAACCAATTAAGTAAACTCATTATCGATTTGTTACGCAAGCCATTGAGCTTAACTCTATGAAATTTCCCACAATCCGGGATACTAGAATACTATATAAACGGGAACAAGCCGTTCCTCTCAGTTCACATTTTAACATCTCGAAGTACAGTCTCCACGCTGTCCTTCTTCACTATTGTCATTGTCTATTTTATATTGTACTTATAAGTTAATCAAATATTATAAGTCTTCTATAAATAAATATATATCGTATAAAATATATAAGTTATTATTCTACGGAACTTCCACCTCTACTACTACCTCAACACATAATTATCTACAACCATCTGCAGATCTTCAATACATTACATCTGCAGATATATTCAGACACACACACTACTACCCATACGAAGAGATCTTGATCATTACTCGCCGCGCAAGAGTTGAATAATTATTTACTGCGTCCTCAACCGAGGGTCGTAGCAAATTGGTGTCAGAAGTGGGATAGCAGATTGATTACATTCTTCATCAAAAAGGAACTTCTGTGACGACGGAAGACTCCATCTTCATCAGGACAACGACGACAAGTCTGGCGGATATTCTCCTCGGAGAAATCTTTCCTCGGAAAGCAGGGACGGCTCAACCTGAAGTCAACCTCACAACATCGACGTAACCTGGAGAAGAGAAGAAACCGGCAACAACGTAGATCGCGGGAAGCCTCGAGCGACAAACAACATCTACGGTGAACTTCAGTTCTTCAAGCAGCCAAGGATCCAATCGTGTCAACTCCGACGACGAACATCAAGAACTTCACTTCACTTCACTGCAGTATGAATTGGCAACTCGTCCTTCTTCTACTGTGAGTACATAAAAAATTTTGTCCAATAGAATTTTATCCTATTCTTTCCCAATCCTTTCAACTTTGACAATTAGTGTATTTTCTTCACACTATATACACCGTGAACCGTGTATTAGTGAATATCTAAATTTATTTACTTTTAAAGTAAATACTCTTATTCTTTTACAACGCGTAATAATAAACTTAACAATTTCAAATATCACATTTTATTAAAATTCATTCAATAAATTCTCGTAAAATTAAAATTCATTCAATTAATTCGCGTAAAGAAAAAAAAATTCATTAAATTAATTCTCGTAAAATTAAATTTCATTTTCTTTAATAAAAAATACTAAAAATCATTTCAAAATGAATGACACACCAACTACTTCTTCCTCGTACGAAACAATTTTACCATTACCTATTTTATTTAAATTTATTAAACCTTACGATGGAAATAGAGATAAACTCTGTGCATTTTTAACTAATTGTGATAGAGCTGTGGCGCTAGCTGCACCTAATCAACAAAATACCTTACTGTTATTCATTTTAACTTCATTGGAAGGCCAAGCAGAAGTCATCTGTGCCAACCATCTTACCAATAGTTGGTCTGATTTAAAAGATCTCTTGAAAAGATCATTTGGTGAGCGTAAACATTATGCACACTTATTACTTGAGTTACAAAATTGTAAACAATTTCACAACGAAAGTGTACCTCAATATATTTTACGAATTGAAAATTGCATTAAAAACCTTCTAGTATCAATTAACCAAAATAATAAAGATCCTTTAGAAATGTTAGGCAGAACAGCCAGCATACAAGAACTTGGTATGCAAACATTTATGTACGGAACAAACCCATCTATCGCAACGATATTGCGATCGCGTAATCCGAAAGACCTTAACGAAGCTTTCACAATTTCCTTAGAAGAAGAAAGAATAAATAAACTCTTGAATTCTTCTAAAAACAGTCATAATAATATAAAAACATGTACGATATGTGGAAAATCGGGACATAATAATTATAACTGTTTTAAAAATAAAAATCATAATAATAACTCTAACTTCGATAAACGAAAAGTTATGTTCGTAAAAAATAATAAGAATAATTTTAACAAATCTTATAACCCAAATTCGGGACCAAGTTATAATAATAACTATAATAAAACATTTAGTCCAAATTCGGGACAAAATAATAATAATAAAATGTGCAGGTATTGCAAAAAACCTGGTCACTTAATAGAGGATTGCAGAATATTAAAATTAAAAAATGAAAATCCAAATCCTAACATCTCTGCAACTCCCAATTCGTCTTCCCTACCAAGGAAAAATGATTCTAAAATAAATCATTTAAACTCCAGATCTGCAGTAGATCCGCGAGCCGATCTATTGTAAGTCACGAGCTAGGCTCAGGAGTATTCAAACGTTCCATATTAACATCAAATAAAATTAAAAATGAAAATGAAAAAATTAATAAAATTATTAATTATTCGCCATCTCAATCTGATACGTTGCGTCATGTGATTTTTCAAATACCTTCAAATGGTACTATTATTAAAAGACATTTTCTTGTCGACACAGGAGCAGCCGTATCCCTCATCAAGACTCACTGTCTTGGCGAAGGTACTTCCGTAAATTCGGGCAAAATTATAGAGATAAATGGCATAAGTAGATCGAAAACTTCGATTGAATCTAATGGAATTGTTTTAATTAAATTAAGTTTCTGTTATGAAACTATTATTCATGAAGTCCACGTGATGGATAGTGAATTTTTAAACCTTGGATACGATGGAATTTTGGGGAACGACTTTTTTGAAAGCAAAAATGCTAAAATCGACTATAAAAAT
>JAHDVE020000155.1:0-27628 GCA_022606495.2 Halesus radiatus | reverse complement strand
TATCCATAGTGTTAAAGACGATTCCGATTCCATATCAATGACAAAACATTTTTTAAATTTGAGATTGAGGGAAGTTAAATGAGTTTGTGGTTAAATTACAAAAGTAATATTAAAAATGAAACGTGCATCACGCATCCTTAACACCTGTAGTTTATTATTACTTGGTTAACACTTTTAATTTATTGTGATTTTAAAATTTAAATTACTTTTATCTGACATTTCGTGCCTTTGCCATAGGTACTTTACAAACATCGCAATTTCTTTAATTCGGTTATTTTAATAGCATCATTATGCGATAAGTGACTCACTAATAATGTATAAAGTTGAATAATGTGGCGCTATATATGTTATCAAATCATTATTATTATTATGGAATGTTATCGATAAAAATGACGCAGAATAATATTGTGGCATCGGGTCTATTGGTCCTGGGTATTTTCTGTGCCTTTTCTGTTTCATATTTTCATTAGAAATTTGTCAAGATTAACTTGATAATATTTTTCACTGGAGTTCCTTTTTTTATATGAATACCGCACAAGAGTTCCAACTGCTCCCAACCGTCTGGAGCCAGTGAGACTATGGCATCCCCAATTGGGGAATGTTGTGAGGCTGAAGGTATTGGGGAGGGGAAGAAGAAGAAGAGGAAGGTGGGGAAATACCTGGCTATTCAGATCTGGTAACCAAGCACGGCTAAAAGCCATTTCAAGCAACGTTTCAATTCTGAATGGTGGTCTCTCACCAGGGCGATACTGAGAGTATCTTCCATTCTGGAACGTCCTACATATAAATATACTACATACTATTTTTTAATTAATTAATTAAATAAAATTTACTTGCGCACGCCGGGATTTGAACCCGCGACCTTCAGATTCGTAGTCGAGAGTCTTACCCATTGACTATGGAGGCCGTCAACAAGGCCGCCCTTGATAAACGAAATGTGATACGCACTCACAGATGGCACTAATTAAAATATATAAAAAAAAAAAAATTATAAAAATATTGTACATTATGTTAGTTATACAATGATTCCATGTATACACCCGCCAACAAACAATTCATTTCAATATTTAAAAGCTAAAATTGTTTATTTAGAAAATATTTAAATTAGCGCCATCTGTGAGCACGTATTACGTTCCGTTTAGCCGTAGTGGAAAATACAGGACGTTCAGGTTAAATAGCTCCTGTGGGTCAGGTTGGGTTATTATTATTTATTTTTTTTTATATGAATACCTCACAAGAGTCCCAACTGCTCCCAACCGTCTGGAGCCAGTGAGACTATGCCATTCCCAATTGGGGAATGTTGTGAGGCTGAAGGTATTGGGGAGGGGAAGGAGAAGGAGAAGAGGAAGGTGGGGAAAAGGGGAAATACCTGGCTATTCAGATCTGGTCACCAAACACGGCTAAAAAGCCATTTCAAGCAACGTTTCAATTCTGAATGGTGGTCTTTCACCAGGGCGATACTGAGAGTATCTTCCACTCGGGAACGTGCGCAAATATACTATATATTATTTTTAAATGAATTAATTGAGAAACAACACAAATTAATTAAATATAATTTACTTGCGCACGCCGGGATTTGAACCCGCGACCTTCGGATTCGTAGTCGAGAGCTTTACCCCTCGACCATGGAGGCCGTCAAATGTCCTATCCCAGCTAGCAGTGCAGCGGCTTTGGTTGTATAATTGCCTGTGCCAGTGTGGGTGTTGTCGATGTGTGTCGGTGTATTACGGATGATTCGGGTCAGGTGGCGGCTATTCGCAGGGAAGTGGGTCAATCGATAGCGACACTACTGGCTCTACTGGGTCTACCGTCTCTACTGGCACCGGCAGTCTCTCCACTGATTCACAGACTAGCAGTTCCGCTGGCACCGCCAGTACTGCCACCGACATTTGTACCGCTGGGACCGCCACACTGGGGATTCACTTCGTAAAATTCGAACGAAATCGCGCACTCCTTATGCAGTTGGCGATAAGGTTGAAATTCGCGGTCAACACGATTAATTTCATATTGAATATTTTATTTTATTTTGTAAAGCTCAGGCATAAATATTAAAATGTTTTTTCGGTCGTATTATAAAAAACTTAATTTTCCACAATGAACCATATGACAATATCCGAAAAAGGGTTCGTAACTAGAAGATTTTGCACTTTTCAACAAATGTTTATATATATGTAGTAAATAAACATATTTTTTTATAATTACAAACATACGCTTTGGCCTTATTACTATTACCATCTCATGGCTCGATTTGCTTTGCTGAATTTGTGTTGCATTGTTTGTGCTCTTTGGGAGGGGATCTTAACTGGATTGAAAGCCCTAACCAAAAAATGGAAAAGGGACAAACATGTGGTCGTAAAGAATCTACCAAAGTTGCTTTATGTATTTGCTGAACGAAATATAATTAAAAAAAAATTTGTACTATTATTTATACTTGATAATTACACTTATTTCTAGATGTATCGTATTTCCATACTGTGTCAATACTAGCCTTTTCCATTCTTTTTTGTATAATGGCACTTAATATGAACTAAACTTGTCAATTTGACTGTCCTAAAACGGGATTTGTTCCCAGTTAGTAAGTCAACATTTTATGGTTTAATAATGGGTGTTTCAAAAAAATAAAATAAATAAATAAAATAAACAATAGACAATACATTAATAGATTACAATTTAGCATTTTTTTTCAAAGGCATACTAATTTAAAGGCATAAAGGAATTTAGAAGCTGACAGGTTTATTGTAGGTGATCAATGATCTTACTTTTAAATGAACTTTTGTTGTGCGTATTTCTGATGTCACTAGGGAGGGAATTGTACAACTTAATAGTATTATACTTCTTTGTCCATAAGAGGTGACACAAACTGCAATATTAAAAGATTTTACATGCGATTGTCTTGGGGCTCCAGTGCTAGTTCTTTCTTCAAACATGGATATTTTTAAATTGATGCATCAGGATATCAGTGCGTCTTCTAATGGAACTTTAAGAATAACCTTCAGGATTAGTTACTGGATCTTTGCTGAAGGCTCCAGGCAAGTATTTGTGGCACTACCCCAACTGATAATACCACATTAGAGAGATGATTGTACAAGAGCGCAGTAAACTTGCCTCAGTTGTTTTCTATTCAGTATGTATTTAACATTTTTAAAGAAATAGATGAGTTTCCTTAGATTTGTTGTTAAGTTTGTAACATGTACACTCCTTTTAAGAAGATCTTCTATGTGTACACCAATAGTTTTTTTTTATATTTTAAAGTATATTTATCGAATATGTACTTGGTAAAATCTTTCTACTATCTTTGTACTATGCTTTATATGTGTGAAAATTGCATAGTTTGCCCTTATTAGTAGTTTGAATGAAATCCAATATGTAAAACTGCTATAACGTTTAAAAATTACTATGAAAAACATTGAACCCTCCATGTTGTATTGAGATTCGCCCATAGATGTACCACTCTGGTTAGCCACAGATTACATATTCAAAAGAAGGTATGTTTGGAAATAAAATTTTCAAACTAATATTTCTTCTTATTTTTATAAACAATAATTATTAGCCTGAAACACTCATCCAAATTGAAAAACCTTCCGAGAAAAGATAAATGTCGGGATACTTATTTTAATAGCTCATAGAACAAGTCGAGGAATACGATATGTCAAATCCACAATCAAATACTTGAGTCGGGTCACGTCACAAATCTGAATAGCAGAAGAGTATCTATAAAACGATGCATGAATGTAAATTAAGCAAGGAGGAGTGTGTGCCGATACAGAGTTGTATGCCGGTCCATCCTCTCTGCCTACTCCTGGCGCGATGGTTAGTTATGACCTATGATTGCGTCAAATTACGCTGTCTGCTAGGAGAATTATTTCACACCTAGTTGTATTATATACATCATTAACCACCTTAATTAACAGCCCTGCTGTCGTCGCCGCTGTTAAATTACATTTACCGACGAGGAACACAAGACAAATAGAACATTTTTCTGCAACACGTACACAACCAACTATCGGTCTCACTCACTGACCAATAGGATGCATGATCTGGGCAACAAGTTTGAAGGTATTGTTGATATATTTGCTGACTCCATTTATATAGTAAAGCGTCATCTATACCAGAACTTTGATGAATCCTACAATTGTTAATTAATAGAAAAAATATTTAGTAATAGCTGAAGTTCCCGGCGTTACACAGGGTTATCAATGGTTTGGAGTAAAGTTTTATAATCCCTAACCCTACCCCTACTCCTACTCCCTACTCCTAACCAGCAAATTTCCTCATATTTTGAACGTAAAGTGTGCAAAATTTCATCAAGAAGTGCTAAAATTTGACTTTAAGGGTGGGAAAGGAGGATGGGGTTGGCTTATAATGTGACCTTCCTCTTGTTTTGTAGATCAAGTGTGCAAAATTTCATCAAGCACGGAATAAAACTGTAGATTTGTATATCTTCTTTATAATAGACCTAGCTGATGTGTAGCCGGCATTGCTCGGGATTGTTTATTTTTTGGAATAAATTTATGAAGTTGTGAATTCTTACTTGTCTTTTGGGTGCCATACTTGATTTGACAGCGAAAGTAATGCCTTGTGACGACTATTACTATCTCCCAACAAAGAAACAATTTGAAATTTCATTTCAATCCAAACATTTATTTTTTCAAAAAATATCTAAATAATGAAGTTCTTAAATAGGTATCTATTTGTGTTTCCCATTTTGGAAATATTCTACCCAAACAAACCTTCTTCTTTTGAATATGCAATCTGTGGCTAACCAGAGTGGTATATCTATGGGCTAACCTAAATACAACATGGCGGGTTCAGTGTTTTTCATACTAATTTTAAAACGTTATAGCAACAGTTTCAAATATTGGATTTCAATCAAACTACTCTCTAAACCTTCCCAGCACTAATAATAAAAAACTGCTATTTTCAGCAAAACCGGTACAGTAATTTTTAAGAAAATCAAGGACAGACAGACAAGTTGATTAGTGTTATAATATGGTTTTGGTTTTCTATTTTATGCCACAGACAAACATTTTTAAAATATTGTCGTTACTTTATGGATTAAAAACTCTGTGTAACAATATGGTAAGTAGTCCAAAGAAGCGAAGCTAGCAGTTCACAATGGTGTGCTGATACCAACATTGATGTATGGCAGTGAGGCATGGAATTGGCAGAGGAAGGATGAAAGTAAACTGAAAGCAGTAGAAATGAGATCTCTGAGTCGAATTTGTAGAAAAACCATGTATGATCGTGTGAGGGAAGAATGTAAGCTTAATGAGTAAGATTAAAATTAAAATGGTTTGGGCAGGTAGAGCGAATAAGAAAGGAGTGTAAGGAGAATGTATGACGCGAATTTGAAGAAGCCGGGGACGTCCGAGGAAAACATGGCACGATAAAGTGAACCAAATACTTGAGTCAGGCCATGTCAAAAATCAGAATAACAACAAAATGTATGAGACGATGTATGTATGTGAATAAAGCAAGAAGTGTATGTCAAGATCGAGTTGTTTGGCGGTACGTCCTCTCTGCCTACCCTGCGGAGAAACGGCGTGATTGTTAGTTAATTAATTTTTATAAGATAATAATTTCAATAATTAATTTTGCACTGATTGAGTATGATTGATGTTTGTTTTGCAGGAAAGTCCTTAGGCTGTAATACTATACCTTATAATAGATTCAGCTAGTGATAAATAAATTATTCGAAGCGTACACAATGGAACAAAGAACTTTAATTTGTATAATCTACTAACAATTGCTCTTAGTCGTACACAAACTTTATTTATTTGCAAATCTCACTTGCAAAAAACAATCAATAATAACACGTTTATTCCAAATTGAGTTGTTTGGCGGTCCGTCCTCTTTGCCTACACCTGCGGGGAAACGGCGTGATTATTAGTTAATTAGTTAGATAATTAATCACTGTAGAAAATAATATTAACATAACCCAAATGAAACATGAAAACGGAAAAAAACGACAGAAAATAAAAAGATTTCAGTCGCATCTGGGACTCGAGCCCAGGACCTCTGCCTATTCGGGGCAACCGCTTAACCAACGTAGCTAATGAGACCAGTTAAATTTATGTCATCTTTATCGATACCATATCTCAAATTCAAGATTTTTAAATATTATTCTCCATTTTTAATCCCATATTATTGGCAGCTATCTTTGTAATGATTACAAAGTTCCTAAGGAACACAATTGCAAACTAGACAGTGTCTCGGATTAATGTTTTTTTTTTATTTATATGAGACATCTTTTTACTTCTTATAAAAGTCTAATGAATATATTCAATTTTTTATATTATTAATTATTTTTATTGATGCGACTGAAATCTTTTTATTTTCTGTCGTTTTTTTCCGTTTTCATGTTTCACTTCGGTTATCTTAATGTTATTTTCTGCAATGATTAAATATTAAAATTAGGTTTTTAAATCTCAATGAAAAAATAATAATTAAATAAATTGAAGAGTTAGATAATACTTATAATCTTCGGGAACTCATTATATTCGGTTCTAAAAAAATTCACGTAAAATTTCAGATGGGCGTAAAATCAAATAAATGAATGATGTTTGTTTTCTTTGGTTGGCCTAAAAAGTTAACCGTCCGCCATCATTCGATTCGAGTAAAACTAGACCTAGATTCGTGGCAATGCGGCGGTGCATCTACGAGTGTGCGAAACCGCACACCGCGCAGTACGTCCGATGAGACACCTACACGATGCAGTCGTGTGCAGCTATATGCATTTGACAGCTGTATGCAGCTACATGCAGTTGTGTGATTACAGAATTCGTGCATGTGCATTGTGCATTGTGCAGCGCCGTGGGGTAATACCGCAACTACACTGCAATACGCAACTAGATGCATTTGTTAGCCGTAGAATGGAAGCGAACAGTTACATTATCTCTGTCCAAATTAAAACTATTTTTTCACTGAAGTGCCGCCCGATTGGGGTATCTTTTTTCAAGATGTGCTTTCTTTGAGTTATTTCCTCTGCAATGGCGTTTGTCTTTCAATTCAATTCAATTCGATTTTTCACTCCTTTTTAAAAAATTACAACATTTACATTTTAAAGCATTTACAACATCCAAAATAAATACATAATCTCAGTAAATTGCATACAGCACATACTGGTATTATATAAGTAGCAACAGAACTTTATGTGTAACAGCTTCATCGATGCTAAATATGTCCATATCCGAAGTGATTCTCCCCACCGGCATGACCATTGGCAAGTTGGTCCTGCAGGCCGGGAGATAAAACAGTCTATGCTGTCGGTGACGGAGATAACCGTCGGGAACATAGAAATTAATGCTCACCACGATAGCCGAGTTTTCGAACCGTCCGCGAATCAGTTTGGAGAAATGTGTAACAATGTGTACATCCCTTCTGACCCGCAGATGGTTCATTCCGAGCATACGGAGATAGAGATAGAGCCACGGGTAGTAGCCATACTCCCTCAGGCAGAAAAATCTCAAAAATTTCTTCTGAACTCTCTTCAACAGTCTTCATACTGGCAGGCTGCTCCTGTTTCTCGTAGGTAACGTCCATTCTTCCCAACCCTACCGAGCAACTGTTGAACCGAAATTTTCGTCAAAAACATTGTTCAAACGCACAAATACGCTCTTCCCAACGAAATTCTCGATCAAATTTACAATCAATTTAGGATATCGATTTTTGTGGATTAAGTTCCGCTCAACAGAGGACTAGTTATAAAAAGTGTCAACAGGGTGAACAAATTTCAGTGAAGTGTCAAACATCACTGTTCATTCGCGATCTATTATTGTATATCAAATATTGAATGACAAAGATTAATTTCCGTTTTCGAATGTCAAATGGTGTTTATTGTAAGTTTTAAATAAAACTGAAGAGAACCTAACTTATTTTACTTATTATTAGCTACGTTTTGTCGCGTTTTTCACGAAAGAGAAACTTCAAATGTTAAATATACGACTATTAAAGTGCGATAGCACTATTTTAATTTCTATCAAAGTGGGCGGGCACTATTTTATAGTCCACAAAAGTAAGCGTAAGTCTATTTACTTATTTTACAAGTCTGGAAAGAAATATTCAAATTACTTTTTATAACTTGAAGTTTGTAAAGGTGTCTCACATGAATAAAAATCGGGTAGGTATATCCGAGACTCTATTCCGATTGCAATTGTGTTCGGGTAGAACTTTGAAATCATCATAAGGATAGCAGCCATTAATATGGATTTGAAAATGGAGGATAATATTAACAAGTCTTGAACTTGAAGTATGATATCGGTGTAGATGGCGTAAATTGAACTGGTCTCATTACCTAAGTTGGTTAAGCGGTTGTCCCGGATAGACAAAGGTCCCGGGGTCGAGTCCCAGACGCGACTGAAATATTTTTATTTTCTGTTGTTTTTTCGGTTTCGTGGTTCATTTGGGATGTGTTAATATTATCTTCTTCAATGATTAAAGTTATTATATTAGAAAAAACAAAATAAGAAGGAAGGGGGAAAGGAAGATAGGATCGGTACATTTTATACTCGTGAATCAATTTATGGTCGGCAGTTCGATATTTTGAAAGGGTATTGTGAAGAATGTCGATATTAAATTGTGCGTTATATTGCGCACAAATACGAGGAATTGGAGAATTTATCCTAAGATTGGTCCTGCATGCGGCAACTAAAAAAAATCGGTTTTTCGGGTTGGTCTTGATGGTATGTGAATGTTTATAATTATGACAAGCCACAAAGTAAATGCTTTTTACGAATATGAAATAAATAAAAAAAAACACTAAAAGTGTACTGTTGACGTGAATCAGCTGTAAAATAATGTGAACGGTTTACCAAATGCTCAGTGTTGGCATTTCACATAAAAACTGTATAAAAAGTTCAGCGATAAGAATTCTTATCTTTCTGGGACAAGTGAAATGGCTGTTATACAGTGAAAACTCGATAGACCTGGCCAAGATAAAACGAAACGAACGAATTGGACAGCTTGAAAGAGTGGGACTTTAACCAAGGGGCCTGGTTCCGTTTCTTTTGTTTTTTTTTATTTTATTATTGTGACGCCACACAGGAGGCTCTGAGAGAAATAATTTCCCTCAAGGCCTGTATCATCTTTGGGGATGCTATGTGGAGGGTCTTTTAGAGGATAGGAAGGAGTGAACTCGGGTCTTGAAAACACCCATGTTATAGGAGTGAGGTAACACAGAGGCCGGCAGATCATTCCACAGCCGAGCTGTTGAACACAAGAACGTGTCGTAGAAGCGACCCGTTCTCATGTGACAAATGTCAACCGTGTGCAAATGTTGGGCGCGCTTTTGGCGTGTTTTCCGACTATGCACCGGTGCCGAAGGGATCAATGACGCTAGTTCCTCGGAGCATCTTCCATTGAAATACCGGTAGAACAAAAACAGCATTCCCACCTGACGTCTGTGCTCCAAAGATTGCACTCAATTTGTCAAGATAGGCGAATCTATCAAACGGACCGCCAGTTTCCGCACAGAGTCAAGGGTTGTTTTCAAATATTTTGGGGTTCCCGACCAGAGGTGGCTGCCAAATTCTACAGTGGGGCGCACTTGCGATTTGTACAGGGTTAGCAGTTGTGTACTATCTGCAGTATCTGCGGGCTCAGTACAATACGCCCAGCTTCTGAGAGGCTAACTTGACTCTGGCTTCGATGGAGCCCCCATACCTGAGCTGGTCACTTAAGGTTACACCAAGCATATCAATGGAGGGCTTGTTGGGAAAATTGCTATTTTTTAGTTTTAATCCTTATCATTAGGTTTAAGACATTTTGCTTTACTATTGTATGAAAATAAGCCTGAAGAAAAATATGATTGGATAATTGCTCCATAATAATAATAATCGGATGATTTTTATAGCGCCGTTTTTGTGAAGCCGTGAACTCGCTATTGCCGCGATCGTTATAACCAAGTTTGACTCTAAATTATATTTAACGTACAAATTGTAAAATAACACTAATTTAACAAATAAAATTTACTTGCGCACGTAGGGATTTGAACCCACGGCCTCCGGATTCGTAGTCGAGGATCTTAATCACTCGACCACGGAGGCTATCGAAACCCACAGCTTGACATGGTTAACTTTGCAATCGGTGGCGCTACAAGCGTAGAATTATTTATATTGTGAATACAGTACAAACGTCCCAACTGCCCGAACGCAGATGGTTCAAAAAACCAAACACATATACACCTGCTTAAATGTCGTACTTCATAATAACTTATTACTAAGCCTTTAAGAGGAACGGCTGTGCTGCCTGTTTCATACATAACTTAATTTTGGATTTGAAGGCCAAAAATGCTCATCCAAACTGAACGATATATATTTATTAAAGGTTTAGTAATTATCTAATACGGATGAAAAGTATTTTATTTATTTTTGCTTTACATTATGACGTATATGCCATGAAAAAAAAACAATTTTCATAATTTTAGAGGCAACATTATTAGCGGGTTTATTTTTTTTTTTTAATTTTCATATTTGCTATGTGAATGTGATTAAGTAAATTAAAATATACAAACAAAATATTTAAAAATAAAAGTTTTTCGGGCCGATATTTTAAATTATGTATGGCAATTTTTTGTTCCAGCGTAAATGGGTCATTTTTAATTTAACTAAAAGTCCACCGTAATGCTTATTTTAATATTTAAAAAATAATTTTTTGTATTTCATTATATTTTCAAAGTAGATGGGGTAAAACTTTTTTTTTAAATCACCGTTAGCCCCCAAATAATTGTTAAAGGTGCCTCTAAAATTGAGAAAAATCAATTCCATTAATGTCCTATATTTCATAATGTAAAGCAAAAATAAATAAATGACTTCTCATCCGTACTAGATATTTACTATACTTTTTGATGAAAAAAAAGATCACCAGGTTTAGGTGAGTATTTTGGCCTCAAACCCAAAATTAAGTTTGGTATGAAACAGGCCACGCAGCCGTTCCTCTCAAGCATTATAAAATTTATTAAAAAAATATGTCAGGGTTATGAAATAAAATTTTGTCGGATGTCTCTTTTCGTATTTTTGTAAAACAGAACGGAAACCGTTAAACGTTTTGATCATATCCCGGAAATCCGAACGTCGGTTATTACATGAAAAATATCAAAACTCACATCCGTTACTTCTATGTGTTCACAAAACAACATTTGGTCATATACGTACCCTTTTAAACGGAACCTATTCAGATTTTTGTATATATGGTGTTCAGAGAAAGCGCCGCAGGCGATATATAATATAGGCCCAAGGTCAAACCAATAAATTAATGCTACAGATGCATTTTTCTTATTTAGCCAAATGGGCTACACGAAAAGTATTATCAATTTCACACTTACCTTAGAGAATTGCTAACTTTACCATCAACTAGCTAAAGTACCCGGCGTTGCCCGTGGTTATGAATAGTTTGGGGTAAAGCTTTGATGTTGTGATGTCCCCAGTAATTTGCCTCTCATTTTGAACGTCATGTGTGCGAAATTTCATCAAGAAGTACCAGTATTCTGCTTGAAGGGATGGGAGGTGGTGGTTTTTCAATATTCCATGTAGACAGTGACCTTCCTCTTGTTTTGTAGGTCAAGAGTGCAAAATTTCATCGAGCCAGGAATAAAACTTGAAGATTTGTACGCAAAACAAATACACAAACGCCCGCCAGGGACATTATTCTATATATATTAAAAAAAGAAGATAATTGTCCTTTTTTCTGTGTATTATTTCGTATTTTCATTCAGAGTTGTCGATTTATATTATATTCTTTAATTATTAAATATGACAATGGTGTACATCAGCTTTTATAAGTTAATTCTAATAAATTAAACAGAATATGTTTTACTTGTCGTTGCAGTTAACTGTGTACAGTAATGTCTTCATCAACCGAGTTTCTACTGTACCCTGTGGAAATTCCTCTATCTCATAACGTGGTTCAGTCCCTTCCTTCGTTTGTACTACATTAGAGGCAGGTGGACATTGTAAGGCAAATGAGCAACTTGCAGGATGATCAAAATTACAGAATTTGAATCGAGTTCATTATAAAAAGGAACTCCGGACGTTCAAACATAAATACCAATATATTTCTAAAGTGAGTTTTCATAGTAAAAATATATATTAAAGTTTCAATTTTTCAAAGTCTACCAAATCGCTCCAAATCTATGGCCGGTCGGTTTTGATCAGTTTTGAGGTTAGAATGCCAAATGCCAAAACAAGGATGAGCTTAACCGTACATAATTGTATATTCTATTCATAATAAATCATAACTAAACATGTGTAATAAAATTTTGTACCTTTTTAGAAACTTTAGCGCAAAGAATAATAATAGTATTGAGCATTAATATTATCACAATATCCGTATTGACAATTGGTTTGATCATGAATACTCTAATTTCTTTCACGAATAAAAGTTGTTTATATCGAACAACAATTATAGAGCTTAAAGTCACCCAAATTAAACTTAAATTTCGCTAAAACATAAAAATATATTTATTTAAAATATAAAACAAAAGTAAAATAAAAAACCTCCATACTAATACAAAAACAGAATGCTCACGTGACGTCAGATGTTCCAAATGCAATGGAAACAACATAACACGGCGTTTCGATGAGACGATTTTTTAGTCACTTTTAAATAACGATTTATAAATCCTACGTATAATTATATATAATCAAATTTAACTTGGGGATGCTGCGTGGAGGGTCTTTTAAAGGATAGGAAGGAGTGAACCTGGGATTTGAAGAGACCCGTGTTGTAGAAGGGAGGAAATACAGAGGGAGGCATATCATTCCACAGCCGAGATGTTGAAAATAAGAACGAATCGTATAAGCGACCCGTTCTCATGTGACAAATGTCAACAGTGCGCAAATTTTGGGTACGCGTTTGGCGTGTTTCCGATTATTCAGTAGTGCTAAATGGATCAATGGCGCTAGTTCCCCAGAGCATCTTCCATTGAAATAGCGGTAGAACAAAAACAGCATTCCCACCTGATGTCTGTGTTCCAAAGTTTGCAATCCATTGGTTAAGATAGACGAATCTATCACACGGACCGCCCGTTTCTGCACAGAGTCAATGGTTTTTTTCAGTTATTTTGGGACTCCCGACCAGAGGTGGCTGCCAAATTCTAATGACATTATTTAAAAATATTGATATTTGCGTAGATTAAACGGTCTCCGTAGTTGGGTGGTTACGATCCGTGTCTACGAAACTGGAGGTCGCAGGTTCAAGTTCCGGCGTGCGCAAGGAAATTTTATTTGATTAAATTGTGTTATTTCACAATTTACCATTTACAATAATATGTAGTATATTAGCAGTACGTTCCAGAGTGGTAGATACTGTCAGTATCGCCCTGGTGAAAGAACAACATTCAAAATCGAAACGTTGACTGAAATGGCTTTAGCCGTGTTTGAATAGCCGGGTACTACCCCACCTTCCTTCTTCCCTCCCCACTACCTCCAGCCTCACAACATACCACAATTGGGGATTCCATAGTCTCACTGACTCGGTTGGGAGCAGTTTTTTTAACTTCATTTTATCGTTAGTGTTGATTTTAAACATTATAAGGGAGTTATTTCTAGCTGATCTGTACCCGGCCTTGCTTGGGACTTTTCACTTGTCATTAGGGTGCCATAATTGATTTGACAGCGAAAGTAACTATCTCTAAATAAAGAAACATTCATTTGAATATTTTATTTCATTTCAAACGTTTATTTTTCTTAAATATTTATCTAAATCATAAAGTTCTAAAGTAGGTACCTACTCGTGTTTTCCATTTTGAAAATATTCTACCAAAAAAACCTTCTTCTTTTGAATATGCGATCTGTGGCTAACCAGAGTGTTATATCTAAGGGCTAACCTAAATAAAACATGGCGGGTTCATTGTTTTTCATGCTGATTTTAAAACGTTATAGCAACAGTTTTACATATTGGATTTCATTCAAACTACTCTCTAAACCTTCCCGGCACTAATGAAAACAAACTGTGCTATTTTCAGCGAAATCGGTAGAGTAATTTTTAAGAACATCGAGGACAAACAAACAAACTTACATTGATTTATATATATACGAGTAGATAATGCTTTAAATGAACCGAATTAACGAAATTGCGATCTCTGTAAAGTACCTATGACAAAAGTCCGAAATATCAGATAAAAGTGATTTAAATTCTAAAAAACATAATAAACTACACGTGTTAAGTATCTGTACTGCACATAAAATTTGTAATAATACTGTGGTAATTAAACCACTAACTCATTTAAAAATGTATTGTCATTGACATGGAATTGGAACCGCAGTTAAACAAAATGTCTTTAACCCCAAGGATAAGAACAATGTCCTATCCTTAAAAATAACGGAATCTGACCAATGGGAATATTCGTTTATATTTTAATTTAAAAGAGTTTTTTTTATAATTACAAAAATATACGCATGTGGCTCATTAGTGAAAAAAATTAGTTATGGTTTCTCGTCGATATTTGTGGGAACGTATTTCAAGGTTGCAGGTTCGACAACCGATAGGAATCAAAACGTAACACGGTTACGTGACGTAAATAGTTTTTTTTCTTAAATCATAAAATTATTGTTGAAAAGAATTGCGAAACTGACGGTATTTTTATTATTATTTTTTTTTATATTGACTTATAAATTTCCGTCAAAACGACATGTTCGTTTTTGTTCGTGAATACGGTGTTGTTGACGTCACACCGGCCAACCTCGGTGACAGCCGTCTTAGTTAGTCTGGGTTCGAGTCCCAGCTGCTACCGTTATATATTTTTTTTCTTTTTTGTGTCTTCTCGGTTTCATGTTTCATTCTAAGTATTGCTAATTTTATCTTTAGTGATTAAAATTTTGCACTGATAAATAAATTACACGAAGTGTACAAATTGGAACAAAGAACTTTAATTTGTATAATCTACTAACAACTACTCTTAGTCGTACACAAACTTTATTTATTTGTTAATTCCACTTGAAAAAACAATCAATAATAACACCTAACATATTCTTTCGGAGTTCAACATTTTCACTGGGTGGATTAGAGCGCAGGGACCCGGATAGTCCACGAAGTCCTGGGTTCGAATCCCAGCTGCTAACGTTCACTTTTTCTTTTCCGTGTCTTTTCGAATTCGTGTTTCATTTTGAGATTTGTTAATATTATCTTCAATAATTGAAAAGATATTTCAATGAGGTTTATATGCTTCCAAGTTATTACAAAAAATATATTATCTTTCCCGATGTTTCGTTAAGTTTTGCGTTAGATAAATACTTGTACATTGTAATTATTTTATCCAATACATAAATGTATTGCCGAGGCACGCCTAAAATATGACTCTGTGTCTGGCAAACTTCAGAGATATTGAAATAATAAGAGACTTGTCAACCCAGTTGACGGCACCGACAAATATTTTTTTTCTGAAATTTTTATGAATGATTATTTTTTCATATTTTTTTTTTTTGTATAAACCACTATTTAATATAAAAACATCAACATGTTTCGGAAGCGTAGCTTCTCTCGTCAGTATATAAAGTATGTATAATATTTTCACAAGAAGCAAACCCTTTAATTATCATTATGGAATCAAGTAGTCTATTTTCAATTGATAACTGCTCATTCTTATATAAATATTGTAGGATTATCTCTCTTTAATGACTTCATTATGTTTCCATTACTCTGTTGTATTTACTATCTTTTCTTGTTAATGCGTGTTAATTTTAATCTCCCTCTGGCACATAATACTTTTCTATTGTTGTCTCCTTCTAATATTTTGTTTTCTTTTCCCTCTCTTTTGTACTCTCTCCATTTTACGGTATTGTATTCTGTAACTATATATAACCCGATAACTCTGTATTATTCTTTAATTATTATATTTACCCTGACGAAGCCTGGGTTAAGCGAAGCCGGTTAGCAAAAACTAAAACATATTCGTGGTTTATAACAAAGTGTTAAAGTATACCATACATGTTGAAATTTATATATTTGATCTCGGCAAAGGGGGTGCTCAATGACTGTCTGGTGCAATTCGATGGGACCACCCTCCACAACAAAGATCCATTGAGATGCTTGGGTTAAGTATTTCAGACCACCTCAAGTATCGGGGCTCCATAGAAACTCGAGTAAATCTGGCTTCCAAGAAACTCGGTGTCTTGTATAGGGCTAGCAGATTCTTCAATAGTGATCAACTGTTAGTCCTATACAAATCACAAGTACGTCCAACAGTTGAATTTGGAAGTCGCCTCTAAACTGGAGCTCCCAAATATTTGATAAACCTGCTTGATTCTGTGCAAAGGACGGTGGCTCGTCTGATTGACAATCCGTTGTTAACAGACCGACTGCCATCTCTAATCAACAGACGAAATGTAGGTATAATGAGTCTGTTCAACAGACATTTAAACGGATCCTGCTCGAAGGAGCTAGCAGCTTTGGTCCCCTCCGCGCCGGTGCACGTGCGGAACATTTATTAATCAGTGAAAAATAGGTAGGATGCAGGCGAGTTCTCCATATATTGTACACTCTTTTAATATTACTGTCTGCATCTGTATTTTCTTCTTAAATAAAATAATTTTTTTTAAAACCGTCCGTTCACAGTTGATGTTGGCTTCAAGAGAATCGGTTCGTATGTGGAACAAGCTACCGGCATATGTCTTTCCTCCTACATTTAATCCGAGCCTCTTCAGGGTCCGCATTAACAAATCTCTTTCTACAGTCCCGTTTTTAAATCTCCTTACAATGTAATCTAATACAAATTAAATAGTGATTTATACAAAAGAAAATTCTTATTCATTTTATTAAAAACGACTCCACAAGGTTGAATTACATTCATCGAATACTGGTACAGATTTGTCGGAATATATATTTTTGTGAACAGCTTGACACGCTTAACTATGCAGTCAAAATTTGCGATTAAAAAATACGCGGTTCGTTCGTTAGCCGGTTCCTCCTTCCGTTGACTGCAAAGTTACGTGCGTCGAACTGAACGCACTGTGCTGATACTGTAAGCTGGACATAAAAAAACACACACACACAAGCAAGCAGCCGCGAACCTCACAAATAAACAATGATCTAGGTACAAACCGGTTTCGCAATCATGCTTTCAGACAATTAGCAAAACATAACTCACCGGCGTAGTAAACGATGTTGCAAACCGTAAATAGTTGCGTTGATTTAGAAATTTCGGTATAAATTTCATAACTCGCGTTCAAGAGCAATTTTTTTAATCCCTAACGACGAGCTCTGGCGTAATGAAATTGGCGCAGAATTTTCTGCCAATGCGACTGTCTCCAGCAGAAAATTTTTAACAAATTTCACGAAACCTGAGATCATCGCTCGTGAGTTTTTAAGTGTGACACGATTTTCTTTCGTGCCAATACAAATTAAAAAAGACTCGAAAGGAGAGCTGTGGCGTGATGAAATTTTTCGACGCAATTATTTGCAGCAAGAAACGTATATTCTAACATGAGCTATAGCTGCTTTGAAATTTATTTTATCTTTAATTTTTTTTTTAAATGGCATTTAGTTTATCTAGTATTTCTCAAAAAGTTATTGTTCATTCAGAAGAAAAATAATTTTTAGTTGTAATTCGGGATGAAACCGGAATGTAAAAACTTTCCTACTATAAGTTATTTTATTTTTGTCTGAAAGCGATTGAAAAACCTATATATTTGTACCATTCAAAAAAAATTAAGTTTACTAAGAATAAAATATAAAAATAGAACACAAAAATTCAAAACAACTATTTTTATCAATACCTACATCAGTTATATACAATATAAAATATATAAATCTAGTCAAATATAAAATATACATTTTTAATTTTAATAAAAAAATCTAGTATATAAAAAAAAATTCAATTGATGCAAACAACACAAACTTAGGATTATTTGTATTGGTGAATATGTGTACACTTCCCACAGCTATTTCCGTGCGAAACATCACTGAGAAACAGCATTTTGTCTTGCTTACAATCGTCCATTTCAAATATTTAAAAACAATTTCATATTATTACTTTTTTTCTAATTCATTGGAATTTTTTATTTGTATTAAAATAACAACAAGTTTTAAACGTGCTGTATGCTAGCAAGGCATGCGTGCTCGTTGCAACTCTTTCTGCGATAGCTATTTTACAATGTTTACTATAAAAAAATTATATCAAATAAAAATATGAATCTAGGTCATGGAAAAATCTTTACCCTCGTAGAGTACTACAGTTTATAGAGAAGAAAAAAAAACCAGTCGTGTTTTTACGTAAACTAGATTTTTAATATGAAATATTTTATAATATACAGATTTTGATAATGCAGTATTCTAGTTAAATAACCTAACTATACTTTTCAATAACAATATATATTTTTTTAAATATAGCATAAATTTGACATATTAGTCCATTTGTAAATCGATCTCTATCATTATTAAGGTAAGAAAATTATATGGTACAAATACTTAGGGATGGTAGGTTATCTACTTTGAATTAATTTTAAAACATCTGTTATGTAGGTACCTACATATTTGTACATTTTTTAAAAATAAATTTCGTACATTTTCAAAGAAAAAAAATCATGTTAAAAAATGATCGTTTTAACGTAGGTACCTAATGAGATTTGAAGCAGCGATTTTTAAAAGGTTTTAAAAAAAACACGCACATCACAATACTAAAACGTATCACTATGTCTACAATGATAAACACATCTAAAAAACTAATTAATAATAAATAAAATTAAACAAATTAATAATAACACACACAACACTCAGTTTTTTTTCTACCTGAAATTCTCCTTCAATGTTGTGTGGTTGATTCTGAGGTTTTCCAGGGTAAGAAGTGCTCCTCCTGAACTTGGGAGGCGAAGTTCCGGAAGATCGGTTGCCCTGGTTGGGTGCTCCACCCCTCCCCCTCGAGTAGTTATTACCGGAGCCCCAGGGCCCCCCGGCCCAGGGCCTAAAGCCCCCATTATTCCCCCTCCCCTGAGATATATTATTACCCCTCCTCGCCCCACCATTGGCACCTTCAAACAAAACAACTTGATCCTCTTCAATATTTTCATCACCCCCAAATTTAAACTCTCCCATTATTTATTTGTATTATTTAAAATAAAATAAAAAAAACAATAAAAAATAAATAAAATATAAAAAAAATTAACACTTTTTTTAACTATGTTTTGCTACTTATACGTAGTAAGCAGGTACTAAAAGTTATAATACATCATAAATATTTTAATTTAACGTGGTTTTTTTCTCTGTTTTCACACTGAAATCACTTTTATCTCTGGTTGTAAATTACAATACTTAAAATATGCTGCGTTCGGTCGTGCGGCAAAGGAAACTCGCTTATTTGGGTTATTTCTGACGATATTTTCACGTGAATTACAATGTTGCGTTATTGTAGAACTGTTGGTTGTTATTTGTATTGGGTTTTCGTTTCGAAATGTGCATTAATGGCGGACGTTTATAGATCTGATTTACACTGTTTGCCTTCGCGACGATTTGGGCACACTTTTCCGCTTCCAGAAGCCGACTGCGACAGAATTTCCAACCATTATTGAAAGCACGACGAAAAGCGGCGCATGACTCTTGCTAATCGTCCACTTCGCAAAAATGTTAAACTCACAACGAAAGCGCAACAAAACAAACAATACGTATAAAATCGCTTTTCTACAAAATGGCTGCTAGCGGAGCTCTCGTATAAATGTGTTTTTCCTAGCAGCGCTGTCAGGTGGTAACACCTGAAACTAACAAATCTATTTCCATCCGTATTTTAAAGCACGCGAAAAACACCTTTAAACCCACTTACACAACGTATAAAATTGCGTTCAAAAAATATCAACTTACAACGGTACGTATTCGAAATCGCGTCAACATCTCAGAACTAGAATGTAGTAAAACATTACACTTTACTAGTAAAAATATATCTAACGCTAAATTGCAATAAGTGTTATTTTTGCTTAAATGGCATTCAGACAACGTTATCGGCATGCGTTTTGTTAACAAAATGTTGTAAGAGCGATAAAATGCGTACACGATATTAATACGTAATTAAAATTGTAATAACAACTATATTTGCTTGCAAGTTTGTGAACTTACTATTTTTCTGCGCTGTTTCGGTCGATACTGTAGTAGGCATGCGTAAATCGTATTTCAGGGTAAAAGCGACCTTACGGAAATAGCTTCGGGAAAACTTCGCGTATGGCGCTAATGTCGAAACATATGTTTTACCATATGATCGCAAACTGTTCAAACAAAAACGAAAAACAAACCATTTTATCTTGATAATAAGTATACAGCGTGTTTAAAAAGCGCGTACCAAGAAACGTTTTATCATTATTCGCTATGATATTATACACAGGGCGTTCAAAATTAATGTATTCATTAAAAAATATACAGCGTGTTCTAAATTCGGGTTGATACAGAGATCACCATCAGAGTTGAGTAGAAAACACCACTTACACCGATGCGTTGCTTGTAAATAGCATATTTCAAACATGTTATTCGAGTTACGTAATTTACTAAACAATATCTAATTAAAATGAATGGAAAATATTTTCTTTAAACCACTATTCACACATAGTATAACTGAGAAATAACGACAAGAATGGACAAATAATAAACATAGAAAAATAATAACCAAAGTAAGTGATGAAAGTTGGTAATGTATAAATAATTAAAATTTTACTTTAAAATAATAAATTTATAAATTAATTAAAAATTAATTTTTAATCACCACTTTATTAATACATGATGGAAATATAATATTATTACTTAAAATTATTAATTATTCTGAATTTAATCATATTTTGGAAACCAATCATTCTTTTGATATTATTTAACATTTTGTTTGTTTATAATTTGTCTATTCTTACATTATTGTGTTCTATGTTTATCATTTGTCTATACTTGACATTATTTTTTTTAGTTTTCTGTATATTAGTGGTGAGAAAAGCATCGCTTTCGAAACATGTTGATATATATATATATATATATATATAGAGATCCCCTCTCGTACTATGTTGATCAGGCGCGACGGTACGCCAGGAATTTGTTGATCCGGAGGAATTTGTTGATCCACCCTAATTTGTTGATCCAATACCAAATCAGGCATATAAACGTTGATCCAAAAGATCAACTTTCGTCACATAGATTTTGCTGTAAACCACGCCCATTTTTCCATCACATATACATTTTACACTTTTTCCCTTTGTTGATCCGATTTGAATGAACCAATCAGGGCGCTGTGTTTATCAAAGGCGTGCACGTGGTTCTTCACTGTGCTCATTTGTTGATACGATTTAAATGAACCAATCGGAGTGCTTTGTTATCAACTGGTTCTTAACGAGTATAGGTACCGCCGCCCCGGAACGATTCGTTGAATTAACACTACCTTGACGATTTTTTTGCGAATAACGCACAAGAGTCCCAACTGCTTCTAACTTGAGAGATTCAATTTCGGAGGCAGGCGTAGACACCGCCACCGGAAACCATTTAATGGATAACCAACACCTCTGCCATAGGTCACCTCAAGTGGTTCGTTACATTTAGTGACTTAGCAGGGGTGCCCGGGTTCTTGCGGGTGAGGTTTGTTCAGGTCTTAACAGTAGAGTATTTATGAAATGATGTATGATTTTTCTATGTGAATACTGCACAAGAGTCCCAATCGGACAAGAGTCCCAACCGTATAAGAGTCCCAACTGCTTTCAACCTGGGAAATTCAATTTGAAAGGCGGGTGTAGGTACCGCCGCTCCGGGATTTAATGGATAAGCATGACCTCTACCATAGGTCACCCCAATTGGTTCGCTAAGTTTGGTGACTTAGCAGGGGTGCCCGGGTCCATGAGGGTTAAGTTTTTGCACGTCTTAACAGTAGAGTTTGTATGAAATGATATATGATTTTTCTATGAGAATTCCGCACAAAAGTCCCAACTGCACAAGAGTCCCAACTGCACAAGAGTCCCAACTGCTTTCAAACTGGTAGATTCGATCTAGGAGGCAGGTGTAGGTACCGCTGCCCGGGAACTATTTAATAGATAACCACACCTCTGTCATAGGTCTCACCAAGTGGTTAGATTCGTTTGGTGAATTAGCAGGGGTGCCCGGGTTCATGAGGGTTAAGTTTTTGCACGTCTTAACAGTAGAGTTTGTATGAAATGATATATGATTTTTCTATGAGAATTCCGCACAAAAGTCCCAACTGCACAAGAGTCCCGACTGCACAAGAGTCCCAACTGCTTTCAACCTGGTAGATTCGATCTAGGAGGCAGGTGTAGGTACCGCTGCCCGGGAACCATTTAATAGATAACCACACCTCTGTCACAGGTCTCACCAATTGGTTAGATTCGTTTGGTGAATTAGCAGGGGTGCCCGGGTTCATGAGGCTTAAGTTTTTGCACGTCTTAACAGTAGAGTTTGTATGAAATGATATATGATTTTTCTATGAGAATTCCGCACAAAAGTCCCGACTGCACAAGAGTCCCAACTGCTTTCAACCTGGTATATTCGATCTAGGAGGCAGGTGTAGGTACCGCTGCCCGGGAACCATTTAATAGATAACCACACCTCTGTCATAGGTCTCACCAAGTGGTTAGATTCGTTTGGTGAATAAGCAGGGGTGCCCGGGTTCATGAGGCTTAAGTTTTTGCACGTCTTAACAGTAGAGTTTGTATGAAATGATATATGATTTTTCTATGAGAATTCCGCACAAAAGTCCCAACTGCACAAGAGTCCCAACTGCACAAGAGTCCCAACTGCTTTCAACCTGGTAGATTCGATCTAGGAGGCAGGTGTAGGTACCGCTGCCCCAGGAACCATTTAATAGATAACCACACCTCTGTCATAGGTCTCACCAAGTGGTTAGATTCGTTTGGTGAATTAGCAGGGGTGCCCGGGTTCATGAGGCTTAAGTTTTTGCACGTCTTAACAGTAGAGTTTGTATGAAATGAAATATGATTTTTCTATGAGAATTCCGCACAAAAGTCCCAACTGCACAAGAGTCCCGACTGCACAAGAGTCCCAACTGCTTTCAACCTGGTAGATTCGATCTAGGAGGCAGGTGTAGGTACCGCTGCCCAGGAACCATTTAATAGATAACCACACCTTTGTCATAGGTCTCACCATGTGGTTAGATTAGTTTGGTGAATTAGCAGGGGTTCACGGGTTCATGGGGGGTGAGATTTGTCCAGGTGTTAACAGTAGATTATGTATGAAATGATAAATGATTTTTGTATATGAATACCGCATAAGAGTTCAGACCGCACAAGAGTCCCAACAGCCTTCAACCTGGGCGATTTAATTTGGGATGCAGGTGTAGGTACCGCCGTCCCGGATTTAATGGAAGAGCAACCCCCCTACCATAGGTCACCCAAGTGGTTCGCTACGTTTGGTGACTTAACAAGGGTGTCCTGGTTTATGGGGGGTGAGGTTTTTCCAAGTCTTAAGAGGAACGGCTGCGCTGCCTGTTTCATACATAACTTAATTTTGGATTTAAGGCCAAAATACCCATCGAAACTGAATGATGTATTTTTTTTTAATTAAAGTTTTAGTATATTATAATAAAACAAATATAAAACTTTTTTCCACTTTAATTTTTATTTGACCGTAACCGGGTTTCAGCTCGTTAGGGCCATCTTCAGACTGGTCCTAACGAGCTGAAACCCGGTTACGGTCAAATAAAAATTAAAGTGGAAAAAAGTTTTATATTTGTTTTATTATAATACACTATAATGGAATTCCACCATGTATTAACAGTTTCAAAAATAGAAATATTAAAAAGTTTTAGTAAATATCTAGTACGGATGATAAGTATTATATGTATTTTTGTTTTAAATTATGAAGAATATGCCATGAGAAAAAACAAATTTTCACAATTTTAGAGGCAACTTTGAAAATTATTAGCGGGTTTATTGTTTTTTTTTTTAATTATTATATTTGCTACGTAAACATGATTACGTAAATAAAATTATAAAAACAATACGTTTAAAAAAAAACGTTTTTTCGGGTCGATATCTTACATCATATGTACGGCAACTTTGTGTTCCAACATAAATTGGTCGGTTTTAATTTAATGTAATGTCCACCATAATGCTTATTTTAAACATTTTTTTTAATATTATATTTCAGTGTATTTTAAGAACACGGGGCAAAACTTTTTTTTGAATCACCGCTAGACCACAAATAATTGTTTAAGTGCCTCTAAAATGGCAAATAATCAATTCCTTTAATGGCCTCTAATCAAATAAAATTGCTTAAATGGATTTTACTGTGTTTTGTGACTAGATCTGAATAGCCAGGTACTTCCTCACATTCCTTTACCCATCTTCTTTCCATTCCCTCTACCATCAGCCTCACAAAATACCCAATTTTGGGGTACAATAATCTTACTTGCTTGAGCGGTGCTCACAAGAATAAAAGTTAGTTAGGTGCGCTGTTATTTGTTTTCATTATTTAATGTTCAAACGACGAAACGGTTTTACTAAAATTTATAATAAAAATAAAACCGGGAAAAATACATTTAAAAAAATGTATTTAAAAATATTATTATTAAACAGTGTTGGCGATAAACCGTTTTACTAAATTTTATAATATAATTAAAACTGGAAAAATATTTAAAAAGAAAACATTAATAAAATCGGCACAAGTTGGATTTGAACTGTAACCACCGTAACTAAACAATAATTTTGGTGACCGACTTAACCGCTCACCTAGTTGTCTGTTGGCGGAAATTGCTGCTGATTTTAGCTATTTAATAATAATAATAATAGTTGGATGACTTGTATAGCGCCGTTTTTGTGAAAAATCACCTCAAGGGCGCTGTATTTATAGTAATTAATTGTAATTTTTGTTAAAAATCATTGATTATAAATTTATTGTTTGAGCACTGTAAGACATATGATTTTTGTATAAAAATTGCTTGAAATGGCTTATGCCGTATTTTGTGACAGATTTGAATAGCCAAGTACTTCCCCACCTTCCTCTAACCCATCTCCTTCTCATCCCCTCTGCCATCAGCCTCACAACATACCCCAATTTGGCATGACACAGTCTCGCTTGCTCCAGAATGTTAGGAGCAGTTGTGCGGACCCTTGTGTGCTGCTCACATGAATATAAGTTTGTTAAGTATCGTTTAACTAACTTTAGCAAAAAAAATTTTATCTTGTACACAATTTTGATTGTAGGGCTACAGAAAAGTATTAAATATTAAAAAAAGGGAAACTCTAAGGCAGGAATAATCGTAATGATTAGAATTACAAGTTGATAATAGCCTAAAAACAACATAATTTAAATAAAAAATACTTTTTTTAAAGTACATACTAATAAGATTGTTTTAAGTTTACCATATCTAACTAGCAATCACACCGTGTCCCCAAAGGGGTGGGCAGAAAGGACGAACCGCTGAATAACTCGATCTTGGCACACACTTCTTGCTTTATTCACGTGCCATGACTTGGGCATCCTCAACTACTTCTATCATTTAATTTCACGTCATATATTATACTTTCAATACCTTTTTCTTTCATCCACTCTACATACCCAAACCATCTAAGTGTACGCTTAAATCAGCCTTTCAATATTTCCAGATCTTCAATTTTTTTAACACAGTCGTATATATTAAGTTAGTTTAAGAAACATAACTTACATATACCTACGTAATTATAATTTTTAGTATTATCTCTGGGGTATAAGATAATAATAGTAATAATAATAATTGGATGATTTGTATAGCGCCGCTTTTGTGAAAAATCACCTCAAGGGCTCTCTAAGAGAATGAAAGAGAAAATACTATAATTATTATTAGGTCATTCATTAGAACATTATTTATTTCATTTAGATATGTTTGATGTCGTTGATGACAGCTTATTTGATAGTTTTATGAACATGATCAAAAAATATAAAATTTATAATCTAGCTTTGAGGGCAATATTTGCAAACATACAACATTCCACTACTATAATTGCAAAAATTAACCTTGATTGCCATTTCATGGAGAAAAACTCTTTTTGGGAGCTTTAAATATAAATCGTTTACATGATTGTTCACGTAAATGATTCATGTCAAAATATGGTGAAACTTTAAAAACCGGCTTATTCCAATTCCATTTAGCTTCCAATATAGAAGTAAATATCACCTGTATGCTCATTTAGAGTATTCATCTTATTGCCGTGAATTGAAGAACGCACAATCGATTATAATCTGCACAATATTTAATACCATTGTCATCCATTTCTCAATGAAGAAAAAGCAATAGTCTCGACAGGTCTAAAAATCAAAACTCGCTAGAAAACTCACCGAAAATCACTAGGAACGCATAAAAATGTGAAAAACGATCATGTTATTTTGTTGATTTATGCAAATATTAAAAAAAAAACTCATAAAGTTCGACAAAACTACTGAATTCTCTGAGTTTATCACATACCTGGGCATTTTTGAAAAGCGTTGTTTTGTATTATTAAGGGAATCCTACAATCCACAACTTGTAACGAGCGAGATAGAGAATCCAGATAATGTCACTCTTCTTTCAAATAACTTGTCAATGTGTTAGACAGAGAAAAAAAAACCGTAAACATTCATTTCAACTTCACTAACGAAAGAACAGTAAATATATACGTTTTATGTTACATCTCTTTCGTTATCATCAGTGAGAAACATCAAGAAAGAGATATCATATTGAACGTATGCTCAAGTCGTCGACTGTAAGATTAATTGATCAAATTAGCTGATCTAACAGACAATGAAATCTCTGTACATTTATTTATTAAACTTAAAATAGTTCCACTTCATGCGGTCTAATATAAACATATATATTTTTACATATTGCTTATTTCCAATACTGAATGCATACATAATTTTTATATCCTACTCTCAATATTCTTAATTTAGGTACCTACATTTTTTTTAATTCACTATTTACTAAGCTACTATATACAAAGCTACTATATATATATATAGGTACTGTAACTGTAAACAATTTTATGTTTGGGATTTGTTTTTTTTTGTCTAATATCTTCTTTCTTTCTTGTATGGTATGTGTGGAAGTTTTTTATTGTAATATAGTTTGTCTCTAAAGTAAGGTGGTTGTAAATTGTTAATATTCTATTTTTTAATATTCTATAAAGGGGACGGTATTAGAAATTAAATGTTTTATTATTTAAAACAATTAATAATTAGAATTAATATAAATTAACACAACTAAAAGTTCACAGCGTAAGATAATTAAAAAGTTTTTTATATAATTCTCATCTAAATTTGGTATTTATATACCAAGAAGTGTAAATTCCTCTCCATTTACAAGCGAATGCTTTTGATGCAATATAATAGTACAAAAAAGGTCATGGGATTGTTTTAAGTAGGAAACACATTTTTATTATAACTACATAATTATATGTTTTAGTATTATCTTGGGTTAAACCATAAAATATTTTTTAATATATGAGAAAATAGCACAATTACTCGCTCATTAGAAGATTTCGCGCAAAAATATTTTTTGATATCACCGATAAAACACAGTTTAACTAAAACTATATTATTTCTAACCTAGCTCATTGATCATGATTAGAAAGGTTCATATTATTATTCCGTTGATAAAGTTAATTTTTCATCTTTGAACGGAATATTTTTATTCCTTTGTAACTTATACGATTGTTAAAAACAATAACCACATATTTTTTAACAGAATAAATTATGCACAATA